>VXBL01001511.1:152733-523131 GCA_013400195.1 Aramus guarauna | reverse complement strand
TCAGAAATTGTACATCTCTCCTCTGTTACCTCTATTTTTAAATTGTGTTTTCAGGCTAAGTTTTTTGTATGTCACATCGTGTCCTGCAAGGCATAAGCAAGTCTTTCTTGTGCCTTTCACCTCTTTTTTTAGTTAACTTTTATGTTGTGTTTTTCTTATTTTCCCATCATATGGTCTGATGTCTTTGAATATTTCTTCTTATTTCTTGCAACATCATCATCATAATTTACATCACCAGTGCATCTTCACATATTCACATTAGAACATCCATTCCATGTGCATTTGAGAGTTTTTCCTGTCCGAAGTCCCTAGTTCCTCAGTAATGGGTTGAACCCTGTTCAGCCTATAGGTTCAGGTGATGCCAAAAAGAATTTTTTGTTCTGTTCTGTTTTATTTTCCAGCTTCAGTGGACTCTCATCATATTACTTTTCCGTCGCAAACATCTGCATCTGCAGAAATATCAAAAATAAAGACTGGTAAATGGTGTTTATGATACTCCTGTAGCTTAGAACTGGGGTTTGCATCACCGATGTTACAGTTACAGGCTGTTTGCTCTGCTTGCTTAGTGTTGTCTGAAACAGAATTTTGTCTGCAGTGTTTTAGGCTCTATAACCTCGTGATGATATTCTGTGGCATAGGATCAAATGAAAAACCAGGAATCAATACTGTTTTGGGTGGTTTTAATCTGTCGGATGTAAGGACCACAAGCTAGTTGGGGTCTTTATCAGTTATGAAGATATATGCTTGATTGGGACATTTTACCCTGGTGTTTTTTTGTTAGGCATACCATACGCATTTGTTTGTTTGTTTGTTTCAGTTTTCTCCATTACTAAGCATTTTTTTCAAGTCATGTTTTGTTTTGTTGAAACTTTTCTTACTAGGGTCATAGCTATCCAGATTAAATTTGTATTCATAGCAAAGGCATGAATGTGCAAGAGATGAGAAGGAAAATTATCCTAAACCTGACAGTCAATATTAGTACTGTTTCGAATTTTCTCCTCACCTTCTGGCTCTTCAGTATGTCATGAAAGTTGTGTTAATTTATATTATGTCAATTATATAAAATACCACAATTTAAATGACAAATTACATGATATGTACTATATTAAAACCTATAACTCAAAATACTGGCGTCTATTAAACTGAAACAAGCAAAGTATTGGCAATAGAAATACTTGGTTGTAGAAATTCATATTGGCATATATTTTTAAGTATGTAGGTCTCCTACACGTGCAGGTGAGGTCAAAAGCACAGGTTTTTTGATGTTACATATGCACAAATCAGTTGACTCCTGTTGATAAGGCTTGTTTTAGGGGGACTGCAGTTTCTGTCAGGGTGTGTGTGTTACATGCATGTGACTTTTTCAAAACTTTGAGGGTTTGTTCATTTCTTTTCAAGCTGGAAATCTTGTGAAACTGTATTATGGTAGTGTTGGCATCTTGCAAAGCAATCTTACTTTTTCTGATTCTACACCACCACCACCACCCTCGACCCCCTCATTTCCCCCCTCATTCACTATGAATCTCTCTCTCAGGGTTATTTACGTTTTTCTGCAGTTACAAGTTCAGCTGACGTGGAAAAATCTATGCCTCCACTCTCCAGAACACCTCATGTGCTAACAACAACTATGGGTAATAGTAATGCTTTAGCTTTTGAATTAAACCACTTCTGGTGTTCTGATAGCAATTTTGGAAATTCTATTAATCCCAGGTATTTTGGTTATCTGTCATAGTGGTTTTCCGCTTTGGTCATGATCAGTCTAGGCAAAGTTCCCTTTTTTACATGAGCCAAGATAACTTGTGCTTGCTACTGAGAAACCCACCTGAAAGTGTTTCTGATCTTACATTTGTCTCTCAAAAAGCTACTAGGGCTGTTTTGAGATGTACTTAAATGAAGTAAGCTTGGAATAACAATAATAATAATACTTAATAAGAATTTTAAAATAACTTTTTTTTCAAGCTAAATTGTTATACTCTCAGATAGATGGATACATGCTTTTATATACTCTATATTGTTTATGCCAGCATAGTAAGCTTCTTTCACACTATTTCATACTGTTCAGTGATTTATTTTTTTTTTTAACTTTATTTTACCCTTGTTTTATATGTGTGTATATGTACACAGATTATACAATGTTTAAATTCACTATCAAAATCTTGATGGAAAACAAAGCACTGAAGAGATGTAAGATAGGCTTTTTTACAGAAATACATTTGCAGTGTTTTTGGTTTTGTACATTATATTTTTTCTGCCTTTTTTGGAGTGCCTTATGCTTAAAACCATGATGTTAGAATTTCTTTTACCTTTGTATTTGCTGGGTGCTTTAAACTACATGGACCATGCTATCTAAAGTAACATTAGCTTTGGTTGGCTGACACTTCAGTACCTGTTGTCATTTTAACCACCAGCCTCAGCTCCCATGCTAAACCAGCAGTGCTCCATTGTAAGGCATGTTTATTGTGAGTAGACCTCTGCATTGCAAATTAGGTATCTTATAGCCTGTAACATTTTTTGTTTGTTCTCGTTAAAAAAAAACAACAAAGCTATGTGTAGAATAAATAATCATAGATACCGTGACCTGTTTTTCTTATAGCTTTCAGTGGTATTCAGCCTGTTCTTTCAAGCCCTGTGACACCCAGTAAGCCTGAAATAGCAGATGCTGGACCAGGTACAATAATCTCTACCTAGTTCTTAATTCAGTAGCTCAAACCATGCTTTAAAACTCACTGAAATGAGTACACTGGTAATCTTCACTTTCAGTGTACATTGGATTAGACCCTAACACCTTAATTTTGAATTTAGATTGCTGTTAATTGTTGAAATGGGTGCTTTCTCACACTTAAAAGGCATATGGCAACTCATAATCACATGATTCTCCTTCAGTATTTTGAAAAATATGCCACATAGAGAATTGAGAAAATAGTATTTATTGTTCAGTAGTGTTGATGAAAATACTGTGACGTGTACTGTAGACTACATTTTGCTGTTGTAGCCTTGTTAAAAATACTAAGAAGAGTATATCCTTAACGGCATGAAGTTGGTTAACAGTCACAGACACTCAGGCACTCTGCTTTTTGGGCTGAAACCATAGTTGGATCAGCTTTCAGCTTTCTGCTCTAAATTTTGTATGGTTTTAATGTCTGACTAATTGATTGTTCAGCATGTCTTTTTCATTAAATTCCTACATTTTACACCATACCATCTTCCTTAAATAATGCACCAAAACTCAAAATGTTCAAATGCTCAACTTAAAATCTTATTTGGCAGTGGTTGAGATCCAGACCAGTTGCAATGAAGGCAGGCGGAAATGAACATCCAGAATTTCTACACATCACAAATGGGATTATTTATAGTCACTAAAGCTCTGTGCTGTTCAAAAGACTGAATTTCTCACTAATACATACTAAACTGACAAGTGTCCAAGCATTAGTGAAGTATTTGTTGTTCTTGTAAAAACAAATTTGGTTTTGCTTATGAAGGAAGAGTTTCTTCCATTAGCTCTTTGCCCTATTATGACTGTCACCATTTCTTCCAACAGCAACAAGTGAATCCATTCTGGAATCTTTCACACCTAAAACTTCTCATCCTTTTCAATGGCCAAGGGTAACATTAGGTAATGTTGTTTTCACCTAGTGAAAAACTCTGTTTTGTTTTGAGCGCTTCATCCCATATGAATGCATTTCTTCCAGCGTATCATTTCACATGCATAAATATTATTCGTTATCCCGGTTATAGAGTCTTGGCTTTCCATTGTCATTAGACTGATTCTTCTCGATATAACTCTCTATGAGAACATAGTTCACGATGGTTTTACTGTCCTCAGAGAAGTAAAACTTGCTTCCTGCATGAAAAACTCCATCATCCTTTTATTAGAGTGCTCTGTCTATCTGTTTCACTCTCATGCACACGCATGTGTTGTCTTAGTCTCTGATACGTAGAGCTTTCATAGTGGAAATTTTAATTGTTTTGGAGACAGAATCTATTTCTGATCAAGGCACAGCATTTCAGTATCATCTCCATTCCACACTTTAAACTCCGATTTCATCAGATGGCTTTGACATTCCATACTAAGTTGTCTTTTCTTCAGTATAAATTTATAGCATGTACTGTTTGTGGGAAACCTGTGTTAAAGACTTTTTGATTGCAAACTGAGCTCTTTCTTTCAGCTCCAAAAGAAATACCACTTACTCCTTCTAAACTGAAACCAGCCCCAGAAGTACAGGATGAGAAACCTGGTAATTGTGCAAGTCATTTTTATAAGTTGGTATGAAGAGATACATGTTCAGTAAAAATATGTAAGCAAAACTTCCTTAAAACGACAGGAGCTATGCAATACCTGAGCATCTTGACTAACTCATCATTCTAAAATCGGTCATTTGATGTTACCTAACAAAAAAAATTATTATTTCTATAATCTCTTTTGCCAGTTCCCATCTCCCACTTTCACACAGACATACTATGACAAAGATGGTATCTTTGCTAGTCACAATGGTTTGTTGATTGAAAGTAAAGTACTACTCGTGATCACTAAGTCCTCCTGCAGGCGAACTCAAGGGAAAGGATTGCCATTTTATTCGAAACAGGACAGCTTTCTCAAAGTAGAAGGGGAAGCTTTCACATACACGAGATTCATTCTTTGACCATTGGGAACATTATCATCATGTTGTGTCTTTTTTCTTTTTCTGCTTTTTGATTAAAAAATAGATCTCTGTACTCATTTTCTTCTGATTTGGGGGTAAGGGAGATGAATTTACCTCCTTTAGTGATTCAGGTACTGGGCGAATGTTATGGTGTACATTACTAGAGCCCTATAATATTTCTTTTCTCATATTTTATAAACAGGCAGGTCAGTAAAAGACATGCCTTTGATGTCTTACATGTGTTTTACAATCAACTGCAGGCTCTGATTTAAGATTTTCAGCAAGATTTTGGCATTTAGAAGTTTCTTCTTTGCTATAGATTCTCTGGTATTTGTTACGAACTGCAGTCTTTTCTTCAGTCAAAACCCTCATCTGTCCTTTCTCACTGTTCTCGCATAACAGAAAAGAAGTTTTTTGATCAAATCAAACAAGGGATTATAAAAGTCCTGACAACATAAATATGTCTCAGAAGCAGACTCACACGTAGCCACAAGCATACAGTGTGTAGATTCATAGGAAACAAAACAGAAGGGAGTGTAGGGTGTTATGCATGAGGGCAGGACTTAGTTGTGTGCTTATCTAGTCTATTTAAAAACAAACCAACCCCCTGAACTATTGGAATGGTAACATTTTTGGCTTAACCGCTGATATATCTACTGATCTGTTAGATCACACTTGACTTTTTCTTTTCTAGCCCCTAAACCACCACTTTTGGAGCCTAAAACTTCTCAGACTGTTGAACAACCAAAAGCAATACTAGGTAATACATGTTTCTGTAGCATCTGGTGACTCCTCTTTGCAGTCCACACCACAGTTTGTACTCTGTTACTTTATCTCACAGCTTTTACTATATTTAATCCATTTCTCAGAGAGAGAAAATAAGCATTCAGAAATACATTTTTCTAAACTTAGGAGAAAAAGAAACGAGGTTTTTTCATATGGCTTTACTAGTGCTGTAGTACAGTAAAATTTTGGGGATCAGAATTGTCTTCCCTTTTGTTGGAAGTTTTTCTACACCAACCCACTTTACCTTCAGAAAATCATCAGAAACCTATTGGAAATACTATTGAAAGGCCAAGTGCAAGGTTAGTATTGTGGACGTTAATACTAGAATTCTCAGTGATTCCTGTGGCAATGGGTGGACCTGTTAATTCTACTGTTCTTTTATGAATCCTTCTGAATGTCATTTGGCTTGAAAAACACTTCTTGGTCACTTAATATGTCTTACTCTACTCTTCTCTTTCTATAAATGTCATATACTTTTCCACTCTTTATCTATTGCTATGAAATGTTTTCTTGGGAAGCAGTCTCATAGCACTGCTTTATAAAAATGAGCAAAATTACGGACCTGAAATTCACCTTAAACTTTATCTGATGTCAGATTAATTCATACTTAGCTAATTGCAGTTTCATCCCATGCATGTTCTGGGGGAAAAAAGTTTCTAGAGCTGGTTGCTCTTAGTTTTTACCATTTAGAGGACACTACTTGTATTTTATTAACAGAATTCAGTGACTACAGTTATGAAGCAGTTCCTTTTTTTTATTATTGATTCCATGGTTTTCCAACTCCTTACCAGTAATTTCTTTACAGTGTTGAAAATTAAGGACATTTTTGCACATTTTGTCTATGTATGTCTTTTGATGGCTTAAAATCGACCTGGAGTTTAAAAGGATAAACAGCATTATTATTTTGCCGCTTAGGTATCTTGCAAAAATGAATTTGCTAACTTAATGAGAGGAACATTTTTATGTGATTGTAAGCTACAATTACCAGTTGTAAATTTACTTACTGACTTTTACAATTAAGAATAAGCAGGGATTTTTCTGGGGTAGTGAAGTCTTAGGAAGATTTTTGAGAAGCCTTCTTAGCAAATCTGATTTTGCCATTTGCTTTTGTTCCCTGTAGCCATTTGGTGCTTCATTTCAGGCTTGATGAATGTCATTTTTATGTGATATAATCTTATAATGCAGTATATTTCTTTCAGCTCCCAAAGAAGCAAAGCTCACACCTGCTCCATCTAAACCTAGACCATCTGCCAGACCCAAAAAGCCACGAACTAAACCTGGTAACTAACTTCCATAGCAAACATTTGTTACAATTTATCACTTCCGTATACTTTAGGTTAAATTTATTCTATGTGATGCTCCGCGCTTTATCATCAGAAAGGTGGGCACTGAGAGGAGCTGTGCTCTTTGAGGAATATTATTTTTGTATTGAACCAAAAAATTAGAAGCAAAAAAAGTTTGAAGCAAAGCAAGCAAATTTTTACATCCCAAATCACCAAGTTGCATGGCCTGGCATTGAAACAAGTTATTTTCCTGCTTTTCATTTCAAAATAACAAATTTTTCACTTTAGTTCAGCACAGGGTTCAGAAAATGCAAATTCTCCTACTTTGCTGATGGTTATAGCATCTTGCATGGAACCATAGGATTTGTATTGAATCAGTGATCATTAATGCGTATGTAGATATAACCTGAAACTGTGGAAATAAGAGTGAAGTTCTGTTCTGGAATTTAGTAAAGGCGTATTTTATGATGGCAAATTAAATCACACCTTCCCACTGGGGTTGAATTTGGTCTGTGATGTGTGTCAGAGAATAAAAGGCACTTTGCATTTTGCTGAAGAATTGAGTGAACAGAGTTACATGATTTATAATGAAGTTAGAAAACTTAAAATTGTATAATTGTATATTGTAAGAATATATTACTTAATCCTGGAAGAGATCAGGCAATATTATTAAATTCTTTCCAGATTGTCTGTGAATTTTTTTTTCTCATAAAAAGAATTACTCTCTTCAGACCAAATAATTCCTTATGAAACTTGTTAACCAAATGGTATTTATGACTTGGAACTCTCTCAAAGTAGTGTACATAATTAGTTTTTCATGGTGATTACAGCTCCTACAACATTTTCAGTGTAGGAAATCTGCTATTGTATTACTAGAATTATTACATTTGTCTCGGCTGTAGATGCCTGTGTCTGAAGATAGATCTGAATCCTGCATGGGTTTTTTGAAACAGCAGAGGAAAAAAAGCAACTCATTTGGAAACTGTTGCATAAAATTGTTTTACACCCTGAGACTGCCAAGATCAACACTGTGTGTTGACGTTTCCACAATGAATGGCTTTTTAACAGGTTTCTATATAACTGTAAAGAAGACAGCATGATTCTGTATGTGTATGCATGCCTCTTGTTTGTCCTTTCCTTGTTAGTGGTTTCACTGACTGATCAGATGGAATCCTAAGAAAGGCTTTTTAATCATAATTAAGCTTGTAATGATCTTCTTGTAAGTAGATGCTTGTGAATTTGGCATTTGTTCTGATGGGACAAATGATAATATTCTTGTTCAGAAATTATTATTTGAGGCATAAAATATGTAGTGCCTGGGGATAGGCTGTTGGGTAGGTGGCAAAATGGTGAAAGAGCAGGATCTCCTCTGTATTCCAGTGTCACTTGGGAGTGCAGCTTAAATTAGAAATTTGTACCATGACAGTGTTTGTCACCTTTCCTAAGCAGTGAATCAAAATAATGAAGACTATGTGTCAAATTCATACTTGATCACTGGCTTACTAATGAGCCACTTTGAGTCAAACAGAATTCCTGAAAGTTAATTTTGGCTCTCATTGTTAATAAGACTTTTGTATTGTTTCTCGTAAAGTATTTGTCTTTTTGCAGGGGAGCAAAAACTTCATTTAAAAAAACCCAAACAAACTATAGAAAAAATTTTCAGTTTTTCCAACCAGCTGTACATTCTAGTGAAAGTTTGCATCTTCATTCTTTTTCTTGATGTGTGAGGAATTGAATCTGTTGCCTGCATGAAAAAAAAGTTCTTGTTGCCAATGTGGTCCTGTCCAAGCATTGTGCTCACTTGTATTATTGTTAGCATTAATGTCTCTATCTAAACATAATAAGTTCTTCATTTTTCAGAAAAGGAAATGATAATTTCTTACCATGCATCCAACTGCATTGCAGCATTTTCTTTCCAGAAAAGTGCAAGAATAGCTCTTTATAATGAACGCCTGTTCAGTCCCTGTAGATGCCTTATAAACTTGTACTCCCTTGTGCCTCTAGTACAGAACGCTAGTTCTACATATGCATCCATGTGTTTCCAATTGCGTAATATGAGACTTTTGCAAGAGAACTGCAGAACTGTTTTAACAACAAATAGGCAGAACTTACCTGTTGTAGAGAAGGATCTCAACTGCCTACTCTGGTCTGTGAAGTAGTCTCAACACTCAAGATAATGTTAGATAGCTTGGTGCATACATGTAGTTGTTCCTTTTACAGTCTTCTCTCCCCTACCAGGACTAAGAGGGTCTTGGAAGGACTTCTAAACATGCATCTTCTGAAGTACAGTCATACCAGAGAAGCATACCTTCTCAGCCTATGAAAACTCTGCTTGATAACTTTGTGCAAGTCTGTCTGTTTTCTGTCATTCAAAGTCTCAGGTTACCTGGCTGCTCAGTGCTTAAAACCCAATAATCTGATAAATTTTTCAATAATATCAAGAGTAACTTTTATGTCAAAGTCCTCTTATATTGTCTGGGAGTTTTATTTAGATGCTTTGCTTTCAGAAAGGTCAGAGGAAATGAAAGGCATTTTACTGCCTCTCAATCTTATTCTCCTATCATTCCAAGAAATCCATCTCCCAGCTCAACCTTTTCTTTTTATCTAAAAAAGTCTACATGAATGAACTTTTTTAAAATGGTCTGAGAAGAAATCATTACCAGAGACTTTCAGAATATCTTTAGGTTTGGGAGGAGGATGGCATTGTTGTATTTTGTTTGAAAAACCAAAGAAATGAAAAAGAAAAAGAAAACAGATTTGAGTGATTTAAGATTAATCAGACAAACATGGTGCAATGAATATATGGCCCTAGGTTAGTTCTGGAAGAATGTGCAAAGCGCCTACCTTGTAGGTTAGTATGCTTCTTACTGGATTTCCCTGCTTGGATTTAGAGCCAAGTGTAGTGCTGAGGCACAGATATATTATGCAGTACTCAGTGCTGCCAGGTGTAGAAAAGTAGTCTCCAGTTGCCAAATGGGTAAGAATTCCCTGCTGATCTTTGTCATGACAGAGCAGTACTTCCATGTGTGGCAGTTCAGAAAAGAATTTGGCAAAGAACAAAGAGATCCTGCTAGTGAATGATTTTTCCATAGTTGCTTCTGTGTATTCTCATTTTTTCACCTTTTGACCCGAGCTAGTGCCAGATTCCTGTGGTTGGGAGCAAGAACTGATTGCACTAGCTGGGATGGATTTTTTTGTTTTGTTTTTCTTTTTAAAAAGAACAGTGCTGTCACTTCATGTGAGCCACTTCATGCATTATCATTTGCAATGATATGGCTTGAAAGGGGATTGTCTTGAGGAGAGATTTACCTACCCAGCGAACATTACTTTAGAGGTCCAATTCCCAGAGAACATAGGAAAACTTCGTAGTTGCTCCCTGTCAGAATTTTTTTCAGTTCCAGTAAAGCTTCTCCTTCTAAACCTAAAGTCGTTTTGTATCCAGAATAGCCAGTGACAATACTGGGCAATTGCTATGTCCTTTCACAGAATCACAGAATGGGTGAGATTAGAAGGGATCTCTGGAGGTGATCTGGTCCAACCCCCTGCTCAAGCAGGGCCATCTAGAGCCAGTTGTCCAGGACCATCTCCAGACAGTTTTTTAATATCTCCAGGAATGGACACTGCACAACCTTTCTGGCAACCTGTTTACTTAATTGCCCAAATTATTTGTCCTGAAGACTTTTTGGAGTATTTTGCTTTCTTAGAGTAGTTGTAATACTATCAGATACATCAATCGTTAACTATAAAAAATGCCAGTAAATAAATGAGAGAAGATTTAAAATTTTGAATTCAATATGTCAATTCCTTTATTCACTCTTTTAAACTTAAACACAGTCTTCCCAAATATAACCCCCCTCATCATAAACCTTCATGCAAGGAAATACAGACTTTTAAATTAATAAAGTAATTTTATATCTAAACTGACAGAGTTTTGGAAGTTTTAGGTCTCACATTTTATTGTATTTAAAAGTTTTAAGATAACTTCTTCAAAATGAGTGTACTTTTGAGTCTGAAAATGATTGTAAACAACATGGCAATTTGTCAGTATGTCCAAAACTAAAGTTTGAGGGACATTATACAATATTCATCAATCATTTTTTCCTTCCTAATTAAAATCTGTATGATGAGAGAGAGAGCACCAGGAGGTATAGGTAATAAAACATAGGCTGAGAAAGAGTCCAAGCAGATGAAACAAGTGAAGTACAGTTTCAAGGTTCAGATAAGCACATTGATTAGTTAATGATTCTAGATGTATTTAGGAATGAAAATGGACTGCAATTATAAAGTCATGCTAATACTAAACAATTCTACCAACATTGTCTTCAAAATTCTTTATATTTTTCAATCTTTGGAGTTCTTCCCTTTGAAACCTAATTAATTACTCTGGAGAGAGATGGAAAGCTTTCTAACTTTATCATCTATTGTGCTGTAGCACTAGATAACCTACTGGGATATTCAGCCTTACTTTCTGTGACTGCGGATTTTTACACCTGAAATATTTCACATCTAACCTTTGCATCACTGTAGAAGGATCTCAGGAAAGTTAGTAAGAAAGATTTACCAAAGAAAAAGAGATTTCTCTGGAACTGTTTCTTTTCAGTGGTCTGCAGCCATAAAGAGGAAAAAAAAAAATACCAGGAAAACAGGAAGATGAATACAGAGAGCTTCTCTGCCAGTGGTGTTCCTGTATTGTACATGTACCTTTTATTTTCAAAGCCCAGCAAAGGCCGTACAGAGTTGTTACTGTTGCTTAAGAACATTCAGTACATTTATTACTTAGTGCTTCCATTTGAATAGTGGGGAGGAGACGGATTTTAATTGGGAAGCAAGAGCAGCAGAGCCATACCAGAAGTTGAGAAATGGATACAGATGGACATGTCTTTCTCTCAAGAAAATTCTCTTTATTCCAGCAGCAACTATTCCGGTGTCAGTCACTACTAGGAGTCCCCACGCATATGAACGTCCAAAGACTACAGAGGGTAATGATTACGAGTCATCTTTAGTCATTCTTTTCACTGGTCTGATAATACGTGCAGTTGAAAACACTGTTTCCTGTAGGCCTCTTCTTAGTCATATGTGGTCCAAACCCAACAAATGGAAATATAGTCTTGGTACTTTATTTAATTTCTCCATGTTTTAAGCATGGCGATGTCTTCTAAAAGACAAGATAACAGTTCAAAGGTATCTGAAGGAAACTTCAATTACATTAGAAAATGAAAGAATAAGAATTATTTCAATAAGAAAGATTCTTTGTTGCACATAACTGAGCATTGCTTGATAATTTCTCAAATTTATGAAAAACATTCCATCTTTTCAATTAATCCATGGAAACTTGTGTTCAATTTAAGATAATAAAGTAATTCTAGTTTTAGTGAGGAGGAAAGGTTAGATAAGGTAATACAAGATAATTACCTTTTTTGATATGGGAATATGTATTTAGTGAATATGTTTTTAATGTATACTAAGAACAAAGGTGTCCTTTGCAGTGAGCCTTGAAATGTTATATCTAATTCAAAGGAAGATTCGAGTCACTGGTTGCATTTACTGTGCAGATTGTATTTTGAGAAGCAATTTAAGATGTTTTCAGAGCTATAGCTTCGCTCTTTAAAACCTGGATGAAGCCAACTACATATATAATATTTTACTGGACGAGGACGGCTTTAAGTCTGTGCCTAAATGATTTGATTAAATAGAATCAATTTGTTTTGGTTAATTAGCAACAAATAATTTAGATGCACTGTTTCGAACTTCAGTAAGTTCTGCTTCATAAAGTACTTTCAAAATTCTTCTAATGACCTTGATTTGCCAAGGTCAACATTGGATAACAAAGCTTTAGCATCATTGCTTAGCTCTCTTTTCTTTGGCTTTTGGCTAAACTCTTAGAGGCTAGTTTTGCTGCAGAACAACATCCAACTCTTTGATTATCCCTTTCTTCAAAAGCTCTGTCTGCTTGTTTTGCCAATATCTAATAATATTTCATGCATTAAGCCCATAGCATCATTTTTTTCTGTGTTTCTTCACTCATATGAACTGAAGGTCATTTCCTAGACTTCATTTCTTCATTGCTTAATGTGAATGTGATTCTTCCATGGGACGCCATTTACTTCCAGCTTAAATACTGATGTTTACAAGCCAGGTTTTTTCCAGGATCTGCTGAAATCACAATCCACACATTTGAAGCCCAAATCATCTGCTAAGACTGAAGCACCTTAAGCTAAATCTCATAGGGCACTTCTTTTGAAACTGTGTACTTTGAGGCTTGCTATTAGTGCAGAAAGCAAAAAAAGTGAAAAACTTCAACTTTTTTTTTTTTCCTGGAGGAGGAGAGAAGGAAGTTGGTCATTATTTTTGGATAATATTTATACAAAGACAAACCACATTGCTTCAGGAAGCAATTTGCAGACCTAAAAAAAAGAATGACATTTTATTTGTAATATCTGAAGCTTTTTTTCTTTTTGAGAACTCACTGATTTTTCAAAGGCAACGTGAAAATGGAAATGAGTGTTTTATAGAAAAATATTTTGAATTTGAATTCTGAAGGTAATTGATGAGCTTCAATAATGGCAAAGTCATCGCAAACCAGGGATATGTAGTGAGCACATTAGGAAGATTAGTAACTAGTTTAAGTTCTCTGTGCAGTATCTGGCCGTTGTCAACAGAAAGAAGTTAATGCTGATTGTTCTGGCTTTTTTTCTCATTTGCTGCAATATTAATACTAGGCTCTATTATATTATGAATGTTTAATAGAAGTATAAGCAATACTGTAGTATCAAAAGCATCAATTGCAAACAAAGTTTTATAGTTTTATTTATTGTAAATCACATTTTTAAAATAGGTAGATGTATAAGAGAGTTTGGGAGATAAGTTAATGCTGTATTGTTTTTGTGATCCAGATTATAAGAGGATATAATGAGAAAAAATTAAGAGACTTTATCAAAATAAGTTTTTTTCCAGATAATTATGTAGCTGTACCAATAGCAGCCTTTTAATCCTCTGCTTGACTGCTCACCTTAGAGGAAAAATTCAACTGTTTTGTCATGGTCAACATGCCACATTCATGTAGTATTAGACTTCAGTTTGGGGTTACCTGACATTTTTTATATCAAGAGTCCCTTGCTGTCTCCAAGTTAAGCTCTGTGATCTCTTCCCTTGCTTGTTCTAGGATTTCCTGATTTCTATTAACATATTTTTGCTTCCATTGACATCGTTTGTGCAATTATATTTTTCTTATTAAACCTGTATTATTAGGAGGTTTAATTGTCCATGGGTTTAAAAAGTAAAAGTTAATTTGAAGATCCTCATTACTGTGGTGTGGTATTAGCACCTACTTTTATACTTACCAGCGCAGTAATTATGTTTTTTGGAGTACATTCCATACTTACCTTGTCACACTGTTTCTGTTGCAGTCTTGGAACCTATTACACTTAGAATTGAACCACCAAGGTCAACGATAGGTAATGATATTTCCTTGGCAAGCTGTTATGTTTTGCTTTTTTCATCACAGAAAGCATCACTGAAGTTAATCACCTTATGCCTTATGATTGTTTTGTTAAACTTCACTTTTCTTCTAGGTAATTCTCTTGCTTGGCATTCGTGACAGTTGGGCATATTGCTCTCTTCACAGTTGGAACGTCTCCTTTTTTTTTAGGAAAACAATGCTGGCAGCTCTGAGTCACCTTTCGCAAAATTATACTTCTCTATGCTTGCCCCAGCTTTTTATTTTAAAAAATAAAACCCGAGTTTCAAAATTGCTAAAATTCCACTCTCTCGCTTAGATTATTGTAAACTCATGGAGAGTATTGCCTGACTTTTTCCTAGTTCCTATAAAAATACTTTTTTTTTTCTCTGTTGCAGGTGTGAGGTTTCTGTGTTTGTGTGTTCAACTTGATAGCAAATGCTAATTGATGTGCAATTTAACCCACTTACTACCCACATTTTCTCTTCCAGCTACAAAGGAGACTCAACGTATTCCTTCTAAACCTAAAACTTCACCCAAACCTCATATCCCACAGGCCAAAGATGGTAAACTGCTTTGTGTGATTATTTCTAATACAGTTTATATTGGATTGAAAAGTATTTCTAAGCAGATGTTCAGTTATCTGAGCCAGTTAAAACATAATGGGGTTCTATTCTGCTGTGTGTTCGGTGATTTAGTTGCAGTTTTCAGGAGTAGTAACATTCACAAGGTACTTCATGGCAGCAGGATGAGAATATTATTGTTAAACTCAGGCTACAGTGGTAACTAAAGCAAATACCTAGCAATTAAAGTATGTATTATGGCTACTTAGGTGGTACAATTCTTTCCCACTTTGCTTTGCATTGTTAGAATTCCCTTTTAAGTCACAATTACTTAATTTTATGACATTATTATTTTCTGCATGAACAAGTAAATTACCCAATGCATAGTTACTGTTTGTTTGTAAATATTAATATTTATTAGCATTAATGATCACTTATGCTGTATTTCAAAATACTGGATTTTTATACTAGATCATTAAATGTGAGTGCAGTCAAATTTAGTGGTAGACAGAAAAAATTAGTCTCTGTCCTCTGCTGCCCAGTTGGTAACATCAACAGAAAATTACAAGGGTATCAAATATCAACATATGTTATCTTTTGGTAAACATGAAAAATATTATGATAATCACTTTACTGAAGATCTTTAAATTGTAGACATGGATTAATATTTTTGAAAGCTGATGTTATCTATTAAATATTATTTCCTCATGTAGAAAACAGTCAAAATTTTTGTTCTCGCAATTTTTTAACCATAGCAGCTGATTGTAAAACATCATTTCCAAACTACAATTTAAAATGCAATGTCTCAAACTCAGTTTTTACGTCTGTTACCACATTTTGTTATTATGGTAGTCCATCCTTCTAAAAAATGATTTTGTCACACAAATGTTACAAATTTGTACTGTTCTGTGTTTTAAAAAAGGGAAAAAAAAGTTACTGTTTCTTCAAGAATCTATAATATACAGAACTTTTTTTACAGCATCATCCACTTATCTTGTGATTGTCTTAAAAGATCCAAAGAAATTTTTTTTATTTTCACCCATACAGAAGAATTAACAGAGAGGGGAATACCCTTCCTGTTGTGCCTCTGTTTCTGACACTGGAAATGCAAGAAAATAGTATCAATTTTGCATCCTTATTGCCTCTTAAACAGCAAGTTTTATTTTAGATCCATACCAGTTTAGAGCTCAAGTATGTGATCATACAATGAAATACACCATAATGCTCTTTAATAATATAGCATCCAGAAAACAAGCAAGTGGTCTCTGATTCCAATTGTATATATAAATTGCATTTGAAATACAACACAAAGATTTGTATCCCTAACAAGCCATTTTCTGAATAAGTGAGTGATGCATTTTTGGATATCTCATTGAAGACCATGGGAGAACTAAGCTCACATTATGTTTTAGCTTACACTGCTTTCTCAGAGACTTTATTTAATGTAACAGTTTTTGTATGAGGCAGTATGTATGGTATATAATTCAAAATTCAGTTCCTAGACAAATAATACTAATTGTAAGTGGAATTATTCTTTTCAATTTTCATAATAGCTTTTGTGTTTGTTTCTGATACAGTCCTGGAATCTATAACACTTAGAACTGATCAGCTAAAACCAACAATAGGTAACAATTTTACCTATGGGGCTCATCACATTCAGCTTTTTTCTCAGTGTACGCCAAGCATCACAAGTACATCTTCATTGTACTCCACTGTCATTTTTTTTTTACTATTAAATTTAGTCCTTCTGTAAGGTTTTTTTTGTGTGTGATTTTACACTAACAATTCATAATCATCTTGCTTGGTTTTTCACACATAAATGTGTTCTGTAAAGTGGATGGAAGCACCCAATCTACCTTTGACTACGTGTCTCTATACTCAGTTTCTGTCATGTGGTCCTTTATCTTCTGTCACAGTTCATCCATACAGGCCTTGCTTTGTGTTATCCTGTTACAGAGATTCTCCATCAGCATTATTTCTTTGTGTACCAGACATTTACACTTCTCCATTACTCATACGAGCTTTTTGTGTTTCCAGAGGGTCCCAAAGGCATGTGTTCTTTTTAATATTACGCCTTCTGTCAGTCTCAGTTCTTGAAAGATTTTAATGGTTGGTTGGTTTGTTTTTTTTTATTTCAGTTCCAAAAGAAACACAGCGTGTTCCCTCCAAACCTAGAACATCACCAAGCTCAGAGGTGCCACAAACCAAACCTGGTAAGTACACTGTTTATCTTATCATACTGATATGTGTGTCTTAGGAATTCTGCTGTGATCAGTGGAGCTTCAGATTTTTATGTATCCCTTGGGCATATATGTTGGAGCATTCCTTGAGGGATAAAATGCAGTATCACGTGTCATGATGTGGAATTTATAAGTAACCTGGTAAGTTTAAAATCTCTATCTTCAGTTCTTTTTTACATTTTAAGTCACTGCAACAGTGGGGATTTGCTGTGCAGTTGTCAGTGAAAGCGGGTCTTTTCTGTGTGAATTTGCTCGGGTTTTGGAAAAGTGAAGCTGAAAAGGAATTATATTATTGCAGAGAAAGGGTTTTTGTCTGTATTTCTTAACTTGTGTACATTTTTTTTCTTTCCCAGGCACAATCATTCATTTATACTTTTCAGTTCACTCTTGCACAGCCCTTATGTTGTTCAGAGATTTAAGAATGTAGAATACTTTCTATAAGGTTGTTTACACAGCTTGGTATAAAGCAATATACAACCCTGGGCTAATTAAGGATGGAGGAAAAAAGTTACACAACTCACACTAACAGTTGTATCACATACTGTGGTGGGTTGACCCCAGCCAGCAGCTAAGCACCCACTAGCCACTTGCTCATGCCACCCTCCAGTGGGTTAGGGGAAAGAATCAGAAGAGCAAAAGAGAGACAAAAAAAAGTCTTACTTCAAGATAAAGACAGTTTAACAAAGGAAGGATAAAAAGAGGTGAACAAGAAACACGTGATACAAATGCAACCACTTAACGCATTCCACTAGCAGAGCAATGCCAGTCTAGAAGCAATGGGTCCTTTAGAAAGACTACCCCCAGTTTTGCTGCCAAACATGACATTATATGAGCTGGAATACCCTTTGGTCAATTTGGTTCAGCTGTCCCAGCTGTGTCCTCTCCTAGCATCTCTCCCACCCCCAGCCCACTTGCTTGAAGGCAGAGTGAAAAACAAAGAAGTCTTTGATGCTGTAACAAGCACTGTTCAGCAATAGCTAAAACATTGGTGTGTTATCAACAATTCTGAGTGGCGTTAATACATACGTGTATTGAATTTCAAGGAGGAGTGACCATCTGTCACTGGCTGTAGCAGGGATGGTGTGATCATTGTGGAGGTAGTGATTATAATGTTTTGATTGTTCTTGGTAATACTTTTTTTTTTTTTTAATCACGTTAATGCAGTTCTGGAACCAATTACGTTTAGAACTGAGAAACCAAAGTCAACAGTAGGTAATGATACTTTCTGACTTGAATCGTCATGTTGTCTTTCCTTTTCAACACAAATCACTAAGAGTAGATCGGCAAGTATTTGTCACCTTTCTTTGTATGTGCTGTAATAATTGAACAGTCAAGTTTCTCTGTCTCTTTTCTTATTTTCTACAAAACAATTACATGCTGCAAGTTTTCTTTCTCTGCTTCCCTTCCCCTCTAGTTTTACTAAATGAAAGTTAGTCCTTCATAGAGGTCTAAAAAATCTGTTCCACTCAAACCTGAATTCCACTGTCAGAACAGAATCACTTCAATGTTTTTTTGGTCATATGATCCCTTGAGGCAGATCCATTTGACTAAGGCATTTTTATCGTTTGAATCTGGTACTGTGAATCATTCCAGTACCACCTCCATTACAGGGCAGTGATATCTATGTATTTGAAGCTACTTATTTTGTTTTCTTGTTCTTTTATGTTTTTAAGTCCTCTTCTTAAATAGAACAAGTAATTCTGTCACATGCTTAGTTGATGACATGTCACAGAAGAATATTTTTCTCCATAGCCTGATTTTGTTCCAAAAAACCCTTCTCTTTTGCATCACCTCCATAGAATAACTTTGGTTCAAATCTTTGCTCTGTTTTCGTTGACTGTTATGGGTGGTGGTGGACACTGATATCTTGGAAAATTTTAGTATGGTATAACCCATTTTCTTTCTTTCAGCTCCTAAGGATACACATCCTGGGCCTTCCAAACCTAAAACACCACCCAGTCCACGTATTCCTCCAACTAGAGCAAGTAAGCTTATCAATATTTTGCCCTTTAGTGCATGAAAGTTTTATCACTGAAAATTTTCAAAATTGTACCTCTGAAGGTACACAGATAGTTATTGAATAGGCTGTGGTTTACTATCATAATCAAATTTTGTTATATAGCTGTCATGGAAGAAGATAATTGGGTAGATATTTATATGTGGCAATAACTTATATAATGGTAGGGATGTGAGGATTAACACTCATCTTGAGCCCTTGCATGTAGGAAAATTTGCATCTTAATTTACATAGAATGTGACAAAGGTATTTGTCTTTTCTAGTTACTCATTTACAAGTGTAAAATTACAATACTTTCCTGTTCCAAAACTTTGGAAATAGTTCTATCCATTTGAAAATTAGCAGTAAATTTTATGTTTCTTCTGCTTTGACTGCTTTGCTGGAGATTTTTTTTTAATGCAAAGTTGATTGAAATGAGCAGCAGATTTTTGGAATATGAAACACTTGAGAAGCGCAACTAGGGGAATGGTTCGAACTACAACAGTTTACTTTTCTAGAAAGCTCTGTTTGATAGAACTGAGAGGGGACTTAATCCAAGACTGCACTGTAACAGTTACTTTGTCTTTAGTCTCTGCACTAACATAATATTGATTGCACTGGCAGGAGATCTCTCTGATTATTTTCAAATGGAAGAAATACTTCCTAAAAAATTTCTTTGCAGAAGGTGAATCTCATGTTAGGAAAATCAAGAAACTCATGTTCAATCATCATCCTCAATAACATGTTTGCTCATCTTCATAGGTCCAAAAGAAAGTCGGCGAGTCTCTTCCAAGCCCAGGCCATCACCAAGTCCAGAGGTACCACACACAAAACCTGGTAAATAACATTGTTGTTCTTCTGTACTTGAATATTCATGGTTTCTTTTGGTTTGTCTTTCTTCAATGAATCAAGTGTTGATTAACACCTCTTCATATTGCAAACAGATTTTCTAATGATCATTGAATACATGTTTAAAGGAAGATAGAGCTGATCTGTATTTTTAATGGCTGAGTTTTGATGAGTTCTATATGCTTTTCAGCCACATGACAGCTGTCACTGATGAATAATCTGCCTAGCAGGGTAGAAAACATAAGAATGTTCTTGGAAGAAATTGCATCTATTCTGTGTCTATCAAAAGATCCTTAGAGAAAAACATTTGAGGGCCTTCACTTATGACTAAATATCTGTAACTCAAACCACTTGTGTTTGTGTGCCCTGTTAACAGAATTTGACACTTAAAAATATAGTCAATAGGGATTTACATACTAGTGAACTGCCAAACCTCTGTAACTCCTGATGGTTCTGAAAGCATCAGTTGAATCTTCCTTCTGAGTGAGTGTATGTTCACTAATTCCACTAATAAATAAATAAGGGAAAAAAAAGAACAAATATAAAAATATGTTCCAATTTGAAAAGAAATCAGTCATGTAAAAGGGAGTATTTTTATCCTTTTGCTTATACTTATCGCTAATTCTATGTACATTCTCATTTTCATGAAGTTTTGGCACCTAGTACGTTTACAGTTGAACAACCAAAGACAGCAGCAGGTACTACTGCTAGCTTGGGCTGGTCATTATTTTTTCCCTCCTGCTCCTTGGACTGAAGTTGATATATCATTAGCCTGTTTTTCACATGTCATTTGTTTGTGATTTTGATTTGTTTTCTTTTCTACTTACTGAACTTAATTCTACTCTGTTCCAGGTATTGAAAGATTCCTAGCTCTTTTGTTGTCTTCACAGAAAATTTCTTTCACTTGTAGGAGACAAGCATGCCATGGGTATTGCAGTTAGGAGTTCTGAAATACAGATGGAAACATGTCCACTACAGTTGTCTGTGTTCTTTTAGTTTTTGTTATTTAACTCCAGATTTTGCTTACTTGATCAATTTTCCACCCATCTTTTCATTCATGACTTTCTTTTCTCTTTAAATTCCTGTATCTATCTGACACTCAATTTTTCAGTCTCTCATGTAAGGATCTTGTTTTTCTTTGCAAGCACTGCCTGTGCAATAAACTTGTCTAATTCTGAAGAGCAGAAACCCTTAAAACAGGTCTTTTCTTTCAGCTGCTAAAGAACCACAACATACTCCCTTTAAACCTAAAGCATCTCCCATCACAGATGCTCCACACAGCAAACCTGGTAAATTATCTGGTCTTTTGTCAAGCTGCGGTTGATAGTTGAGCAACTGCTTTCAGGGCAGACAGTGGGGGGAGTGTTCAACAGTACATTTGCTGTTACCTGGGTGTCATTCTAGCTTAAGAAACCTCTGCAACGCTGTACTTAGGGCAGTTAAGTTTAGATCAGTGATAAAAAGTTACAGCTTGTATCTGAGCAACACACTTCAGTTGCTTGCACCATGTTTTTGAAGCTCTTGTGAGAGAAGCTTCTTAAAGCTGTTGCAGTGCTTTTCTTCTATATACACATTTTCAGCCAGATTAGAGTGAGGGTTCGTTTCAGTTTTATTTGGATTATGAGACTCCCCATCATAAATCTGATAGACCTATATAAGATAATCAGTGATTTCACTGATCAGCTGAAGGGTTGTTGTTTTTTAAGTATCTAGATGTTAAACAACAAATTGAAATCTTTGTAACCATAAATCTCTGAGAGTAAATGCTCATTGCTGTTTTAAAACATCCCTTTCCTGGTGTATGTAGTGTAGTGCTGAAGGGTTTTTTTTAAGAGGGCGGGAGGGAAAAGAAGAGTCTCTTTGTTATTCTGAGCATTTATTGACATTTTTTCCAACAGAAATCTTTCCAACCTTCCATGAACCAGATACTACTATGATTCCTCATATTCCTGAAAGAACAAAGGCAACATTGGGTAATCACGTGTATTTCATAATTACTTTATTCTCCATTCTTGTTAGAGAAGATGTTCTTAGAGGGAGCTAAGAATAAATAACATTACATGTTATTAAAAATGAATAATTAAGTTTTTGCTCTGCTTCTAGATACTTGGCTTGCCCTTTGGTCTTGATAAGGGTAATAATGCATGAACTTATTTACTTTTGAAGGTCCTTTTCCTTGTATAGCCTTTCCAGTCAGGATGATGTAATTCCTTCAGACGTTGTATATTTTCCAGTAAGAGGGGACTTTACTTAAAGAGCAGGTAGTGATTCCTGTAAGTTCTGCATCTGAGGTATGGATACCATCATCCTAAAATCCTCTTCTGCTTCACTCCTCATGCTATAATTTTATAGAAGAAATTTGCAAGAAAAGTATAAGCTATCAACTACAGCATAACACATACCAAAACAGCGCAGCTATGTGACCCTCCAAAACAAATACTAATTCTTAAAGCCGTCTGCTCTGCTAACTTCCAGTCATCCATGTTGGGAAAAGTTGCTTAAATATATGAAACACTAGCTGAGAATTCTTTCTTCTTAACTTAAATGTCAGATGTGGACCAAATAAGGTTCAATGAATCCAAGCAGTACTGGGCAGCGGGAGTATTGCTTGAGCAATCTTTGTTAATAATCAGTTCTCTGTCCCCAGTTTCAGAGACAGACATTGACCATGATTTTCTGAGAATGAAATGGTATCGTCAATGAAGTATTCATAGCCATTTAATAACCTTCAAACTGTGTTTTTTCGTTTTGAGGAAAAGGAAATGAAAAATGCTTTTCATCATGTTTCTATTTTAATATGTATTTCCTGTATGCATTGATACTTTGGATTAGTATTCATTTGATACCTCTTTATATATCTTTATGAAGTTTATATGCCCTGTCATACACATCTGGGCAATATTCATATGCAGAAAATGGTTCTTCAGAGCAAAGAGGATGAAGAATGCACAGGCTAAGGCAGATATTTTGAGGACATCTCACATGGGTGTGGATCACAGACTAGCAAGTGCTAAGATAACCTTTTCCAGTAAATGATTTCTCCATGGCAAGAATTTTTAACTGGAGATAACAAGATTGAATAGTTCCCACATAAGAACAAAAGAATTTATAAATCAAGTCTGATACAAAGGGTCCACTGAAAAAGAAGAGATCCTGTCCTCACATACTCATGTATGGCAGATGTGGAAGACGTAGGCTACTATTGTCTATTTTTGTCCTATTACTCTACTGTATGGTGCTCATGATTATATTCTTCACTGCTCCATCCAAGGCCACAAATTTGTATATAATTTTGGGGAAGCCTGTTTGTATCAGCAGCCATTTAATTTCTTTTCCTTTCTTTGCAGGAATTCCAACTGATTTTCAGCCTTATCCTTACATAATTTGCCTTACTACAGATCAGATCATACTTATGTTCCTTGTGTACTATGAAAGCAGTGCTTTTTTTTCAATTTTTGTTCCGAGTGCTGTTTGTTTTTATTTCAGCTCCAACTGAAAAACAGTTCATTCATACCAAACCAAAAACATCTCAAAAGCCAAGAATGCCACACACCAAACCTGGTAATGGAGTAATTCTTTTCATTTTGTGGGTTCATGTTTAACTGTTCTTTCCCTTAGCTCAGGTTTTGTGTTTTTTAATGGAATTATTCATAGCTGGTTTTGTGCTGAAACAAATGCATTACACTTAAGTCAGACAATCCAAAATATGCCAAAGCTACACTGAAAATAATAGTAGGATTTGTAGTATAGCATCAGAAACATTTCTCTACCTTTCTATTGCATATAGGAAATGATGACTAAAATGTAGTACTGTGGGTATTGACAAATTTCAGTGGCTAGATAGACTGAGTTCTTGCTGATTACTTCCAGTAATCAGAGCTTCTTCTCTGTGAGCACTTTTTTCTAATCCGTAAAATGCAACAGGGCTCCTTTGCAATGTGCTTGTACAGTTAGCACTGGCATTGTGTGCTCTACTGAAACAAGGTAGTCTTAAAAATAGTTACGGGGAGCTGTGTCTCTTCCTGTTGTTGTTACAGGAGGAATGTATAGGAGAAGTTAATAGCAAGATCGTGATACCCGTCAGCAGTTGATTTTTAAGATATTCTGCTCCTCTTTAGTTTGGGGCATTTGGGAAGTTTTACAAATAGAGCAAATGCTACTTTGTTTCTATTACAGTTTAATATTCTAAGATTCTTCACATTTTCTCCTTAACAGCAATACATCAGACAACTCCACAACCAATTATTACAAAATCTTCTACTACCACTGAGCATTCAAGGGCAACAATGGGTAAATAAGTTTCCTTAAAGTTAAGATGCAGGTATCTTTAATTTTTCAATGGAGACATTTCTAGAGAATGTGCTCTGATGTGGTATTTTGTGTAACATCATTCCACTATCCCTCGTTCTGCTTATACACGTGCATGTTTCTTAATACAGATGAGTCTCTGTTCTATCCTACAAGTAAAGCTGAAGTAGCCTACAGCTCACGTCTGGTCAGAGCCGCTAACTCAACTTACCCTACAGCACAGTGCTAGAACTTTTTTGTGTTTTGGATAGTAATTTTGTTTCAGGTTCCAGAGAGCCATGGAATTGTTATTGTCTTTTTTTCAGGCATTTGAGGCATGCATTTTCTGTGGGCTAAATATGGCATTGGATCATGACTCCTGAAGAACACAATAATAATGTTTTTCCTTTTCTTTCAGCTCCAAAAGAAACACTGCTCATTCCTTCCAAACCCAAAACATCTGTTAGCCCAGAAGTACCACAGACTAAACCTGGTAATTTAAAGTTTGTAACTTTGAAAATGTTATTGTGGCACTGCCTTAGTTACGCTTTCTGCTGTCATTCAGTACTGTAGTCATGTGACATTCATGATACGTAGCCAAAAATTAGTATCATTGTTCAGCTCAGAGTATATTAATAAATTATATCAAAGAGAATGCCCAAGAATTTAATCGATTTCCATGGGGAGCAGAAGTTAAGATGGTTGGGGGTTTTTTAACGTTTGTTGAATTGGTGGGTAGTAGCCATTAAAAATGTCAGGAATTCTATTAACTTTAATGAAAATATAGTGCTGTAGCCAGCTTCACTAAGTTCTTTTCTTTTGGGTGATTTTATTACCTTAAATACATTTGCTTCAATTTCTCAAGTACTTTTGAAACTCGGGTTACAGAATCTCAGTCCAGGATAGTTAGATGCTAAGAGTTATAGGCACCTTCTTCCTGTCAGTGATTTTTGCATAACTACAGTAGATTTAAGGATGTATAGTTATAATGAAAGATGATGATACCTCAGCTTTACCCTGGGTGTGAACTATTTCCATAAAAATAACTAGGTGGGAAGGTTGTAGGAAACAAAAAATTTAGGAGAGGAGTGACGACATGATTATAAGAAAGAGCAGATCCTAATCTTTCTTACTCTGGTCTAATCTCCAAATTGATAATGTTTTAGGTGTAGGCAAATAGGTTAATGAATAGTTTTATCATTCCCCTCTTTTGTTCCCCTTACACTTCTAGCCCTTTTTATGTAGCCAGAAAGAGTTTAGGGCTGAGACCCTATTAATTCAGAACTGTACATATATATTACTATGAAAATAAAACTGAACGCTCCAGGAAAAAGATTTGTTTTCTAAAGGCCTTATTTTGAAAGGCTTTCTCTTAAGTAACCAAGTTAGATTCTAAGTCTTAGTTGAGTAAGAGCTATTTCCACTCATGTCATAGTTAACAAGTGCCATGTTTTGGTACCACTACAAAGTTAGTTTTAGGCAAAGAATTGTAGAAAACAGAATTTATATGCTTATTCTTTTCCTTTTAAATTTTAAATCATTATAATGATGTGTATGCAAAATAAACTACTGTTGGTAAAGTTCTTAAAAACCAATGGCACTCTTTAGCCACTGTCCTTTATGCTAATAAGTAGGTTACTTTCCAGCTTCCATATTTTAACCTTATTTCTGAAAGACAGAGAGACATACAGTGTGTGCCTCTGCCTGTCAGTCTCTCCTTTTCATCCAGTAACTTAGGTATCTTTCACTACATTGAATCAAATTTGAGTGAGGGAAGAATGTCTGAAAGATAAATACATTACTACAAGCTTTTAGAAATTTTTTAGGGAAGTGCGAATTAATATACCCAGTGTGAGAAAGACCAAAGACTGTCAGAACTCCGCCTTTAGGGCATTTGCTCTGAAGTTGGTGGGGGCCCAGCAGAATAGTTGCACTGTCTAGCTGTCAGCATGAAAATACATCCAGACTCATAAGAACGCATGTCTGTCTCAAGTCTGTTAAAATTGTCTTAGCAGATGTGTAGACAAGTTTTTAAGAAACAAAGGACACAGATCCTTAATGAAATCCAACTTCTTTGATTTCACTTCTCACAGAACAATGTTTTATTTCTTGTAGCTCCAAGGGCAACGCACCTGGGATCAATTAACCTTATAACAGTTCATGTTGTTGATGGGTCCAAAATGACTTTGGGTAATGAGAATATGATTTCAGTTTATTTCTCATAAAACTTTTACTTTCTCTGCTTTTGCTATATGGCTAAACTTACACTTTAATCAACAGAAATATCTTAATATTTCTTTGTCGCATACATTTGTTAGTCACATTCCAGTGCATGTACAAAATGTTGCTGGTTTTAATTTTCCAGCCATTTTTTTCTTTCATGCAATTCTTTCTAGAAATAACTACTTCATGTACAATGCTGAGGAGTCATATAAAAAGGCATTACCTGATCATCTTTTCTTCTTTTATCTGACTTAGTAATGATATATATCTTCCCAGTCTTGAAAAGTCTTTTTATCTGTGTAAAAGCATGATTTTCAGCCAGGTTTCTAGCACTGACTCTTTTTGTTTATGGCCTGCACAAAGACAGTTTGAATTCCCCTTCTACCTGTGGTGTCTCACATTTAAAAGGAAATCATCTGATAAGCAATAATATCTCCACTTTCAGTTCCCAATGAAACGTACCAGATTTCACCCAAGCCCAAAACTGATTTTGCAACTGAAATTCCACGGTTCAAAACAGGTAATTTTTAAGATGTTCTTAAGTCGTTGTAGATCTTAAGTAAAATCAGTACGGTTTAATGTTTAATGGTCTGTTCATTATTGCCTTTAAAACTTAGATATATATAACATGAAAATTTATTTTTCCCATTGAATGTTTTTCGTTCATTGCTCTGAAAATCAAGTTGTAATCAGAATTGCCTCAAAGATGATACAAAGCTTTTAAATGGTGTTAGTGCTGTGTATTGTATCCTCAGATGTATAGTGTTGCAAACATAAATGGAACTGACTTCCACAGTTTTCCTTATAAAATACGAAATCTAAATCTGTAAAACTTTTCCAAAATGTAAATGTCAAAAATGAGTAATATGTTCTTTCCTGCATAAGTATTTTCTTTGACAATTCAGACAGGCTAGATGAAGTGTTGTGGATAGAGTGGTTATTAGATTCAAATATCAAATAGCTAGCTCTATTTATTTAAAAAATTGAGTTATAGAGGTTAATAATTTGGCACGAGATGACAGTGACTACTGCTTATGCTTTCAGCTTTCAGTGTGTTCCACACAGATTCTGTAACAACTAAAATACCAAAATTATTTGGCAAGTGAAAGGCGACAATGAGAAAAGGTTGAAGGCTTCTGATTTTAACCTTGATGATGACACTGTGCTTCAGCACCCCTCCACAGTGTCTGCATTGAATGCTTCCAGTTATTTTCTCAGCAATATTTTAATGTTTCATGTTTTTATCTGAATATTTGATTGGACGGGGGTGTTTTATTTTGAGGGTGCTTGTTTTTTACAGAACCTAGTTAAATGTCTTAAGGCCATGGATACCTTGCAGAGCTAACTCTGTATCCATATACAGTTGGGTAACTGGCTGTAAATATTTTATATCTTTTCCTAAGCCTAAATATGAATGTGACTGGTCAGACTGCATGATGGAGTCATCTGACCACTAAAGAAACTAGCATTTTCAGCGTGCATTTTGGATTGGAACTCATAGAATTCTCATATGTCCATTGATGCACTATTGATGTTCCTTTTACACATAGCATTTAAACTGAACCTTATTTCTTTTAGCACCTCATAAAACACGTCTCACTTCTGCAAGACCAAAGCCATCTGATAAATCGCAGACCAGACCTGGTAATAATTGTTTATTCAGTTTGGAATGGGGAGGAGATTAATTAATTAATTATTTTCACCTGTTCTCAGTGGAATTTTAAGAGTTACTGGGAAAAAAGGGTATTTTTCTTTCAAGTCATCAGTATAGAGGTAAAGTCTTTCCAAATCAGAAAAAAAGAAACCAAACCTGTGTGTACCATCACAGCAAGTGTTACTCGTTCATCTCTAATATGGAATTGTTGTCATCACCTAAAAGTCTGGGGTTTTTTGTCTCATGGAACTTTTTTTCTTGTTTTCTTCCTTTTCTTTTTAAACTCTCTCACAGCTCTTAGTAAAACCACATTAGCACCAGCTAGAACAAAAGCACCTGGACTGCCAAAGTGGATTGTGCCAACAACAGGTAGAGTTGCAGGTTTTGGGGTTTTTTAACTTAACAGTAAAAGACAGGAATGTGCCTTCCTCAAACTATCTTGAGCCTTGCAAAATATTTCAGTGTGGTTGATTATAGAAGTTAATTCCTCGGAGTAATTGCTGCTACTGGTCACCCTATGTAATTTCTGAGGGTCACTCTGAAATTATATAGACAGTGTAAACTTATAGATTATTATGTGGCTACTGTTTACTGATGTTTTCTAGATGACAGGTCCAGAATAATTACTGGGAAACACTTTTGAAAAGGGATACCCAGTTGTTTCTTACTAAGCCTTCTGAGTTGGACTTAAAGCCATAAAGCCAGGGATCTTCCTAGCTGCTAGCTATGCCCGCAGTATGTTCATGTTGGACCTACTCATATTCAGACTACGCAGAATTTGGACTATGTGCTATTCAGGCTTGAATACTTAAGCACCAGGCAAGTTCCAAGTTGATGGATGATAGAGGAGAGAGAACTGTCACTTCAATTGACACATCCTTACATACTCACACAGATAACATACATTCCCAACCACAAAGATTTATTCAAAATGCTGGTTTGGTTGGGGAAAAAGTAATTTATCCTTTTTCGATTGTACTTGATTTTTCCATCCAATCAAAATAATGTTGTCAGTGCTAATTCATAATTAATCGGTGTTTATTTTATTTAATAAAGCAGTGATTTATTATGTCAATACAAATACTGGGTTTTTCTAATACAGCCGTTACTTAATTAAATGCAGAATTTTGGGATTCTTCATCAGTTACACAAATGTAAAATAATAAATAATATAAATAAATAATATACATATTCAAACTTTTGGCTTTTCACCCACTACTAACAGTGCTACTGTCCCATACTATTCCTCTGTGCTAGCTAGGCTAGGATAACCGGAGCAATATACCATCTACTCTACACTTTCTTTTTTTTTTTGTCTGTGTAATGTTTCTCTCTACTAGGATTTCCAAAGTATCTCTGGCAATTTAATATCTGTTGTTGATCTTAGTATGATTAGAGCTACTCATTCCTGTACATAATTTTGAGAAGCTCACCATGTTTTTTAGAAATGGCAAAACCTCAGACGAGATGATTGCGTATTTAAATTGAATTAAAACTAGCCTGTCCAGAGCGTGACGTGTTCTTCTGTATTACATACAAAGTGGATGCCTTCATTGCAGGCATGGGCTCTTTGACCTTGCATAGTCCTTCTGGTAAATGAAATGAGCCCATCGAATTCCAGGACATCAGAGTTAAAGTATTAAATGACCAATGGCAGTAGTTGGGTGTCAGAACATTTTGTTCTTCACTTGTGTTGGCAGTCTGCTTATAAGTGAGCTTTCTAATATCTGATTACCAAAATAGGCAGAATGCACACAGGTGTCCAGGAGTAGGTGGCTTTTGAAATCACATTATGAAATTATGCATGAGTATACAATTACGTTAGACAGTATATTAAGCTTTTCCCTTCTCCCATATAGTAGTAACCTTGGTGGAGGTATTTGTAGATTAAAAATAAGAAAAAAAAGAATGCGTGCTAAGTAAATCAGCAGTATAAACATAATAGTAGACATGTAATTGTTAAATGTAGTTTATTATGCTTAATGCTGTTTTAGGTGACTGCTAAAGTATTGTTTTAAGCAATCTTATTTTAAATGCTCCTGTTGGAGTGCCCACTAGTCGTCGTTATTTCCAGGTCTTTATAGTAGTGCCAGTTGCCAGGAAGAACTAGATCTTCGTTGTGGTAGATGATGTCAGAAATCGTCACAAGGCTATTACCTTGCCATGCATGCTATGTGTACTCACAGGCACATAACTGGAAAATGATACTTCTAGTAATATTTTCCATTGCTCAGTTACGTAAGTCTTTCCTCTAAGTTACGGAAGCATCCTGAAGATGTCTGCTACCATTAGTGTCTAAGTACCAAAGTACTAAGGAAGAGCTGGCATTTATTATCTACTGTTCATTTCTTTGTGCCTCCAAACCCTGCTGTGACATAGCAAATCATTGATGTACTTCTGTGAGTCTATCCCTTTCTGTGAGTCTGCACCTTTCTTCTCCGAAGCGTAGGGAAATCACAAATTAATTTTGTACATTCATGAGATGTTGAGAGAGGACTGCAGCTTTTCACAACTCTTTAGTCTAATTTCCTTGATGTGAAAGTGAAATCCCAAGTCTTTTGTAGAGCAGGTACATCACAATACTGTGGCAAATGCAGTGTCCAAGCCTACAAAGCTGACTGTGCTTACAAAAATAATTTTGCATAAAAGAGAGTTCAGGTAATCAATTAAAGAAGTCTTCTATATCTCTCTCAAGCAATGTGCAATTACATATTGCAAACAGAATTCTAAGACTGCAGAAGAGACTTAGAAGAGAGAACTCTACTAACCTGGAACCCTAAGTGTTACCAGCTGAGTAAAGACAAAAAAAAGTTTCTTTTTCAGTAGGTGGTATCTTAGAGAAATTAGATAATGGAAGAAATACACTTCCCCCCAAAATTACCTGGATATCTTAAAATGTTATGTTATTTTCTGTGGTTAGCTTATCAGAATTCTTCACTTCTGATCTAAGCTGATCAGAATCCTTAATTGGACTGTAAGGAACAATATGTTTTCAGGCTTACCTTTAGACATTACATCATTTTTTCTTTCTCTGAAGAAGAGCACATATAATGAAGAGCCATGGATACTCTGTTGTTTGAAGACAATTTTGGATCTTTCAGTTAATTCCTTGCTGGGCTGGCACCGCTGTTGAATGTACTCCAGTTCTTCTTCCTGATTGTGCTCATTAGCATCAGTGCAGAGTTGTTTCACCCCATGCACAGGGTGCTTGGCAGCTGCAGGGCTCGGATGATAAGCAGTGGAATTTGTTTTTTCCAGCAGCAGCACATGGGATTGTGGATGGTTTCCTGGCAGGCTTTTCAGTCTCCTGGCTAGCTGTAGTGCCAGGTGGGAAACTTGACTGTGGGGAAGAGGCAGGCATTGCCTCCTCATGACTAACAGTCCTTTTAGTTTTCTACCATTTTTTAGCCATTTTCTCTAGAATTTCATTTTATTCAGATGGCTTTTCTTAGTTTTCTTACTGTATGAAACTTATCTTAGTTATTTTTTTTATTTAATCCTAACCGTTTAGAAACTGTTCCTTGTCTATTAAGCTTCCAGACAACCTTCAGCAACCAAACTTTGAGCAACATTTCCATTTCCCTTGTGAAAGAGAGAGATAGTTGGTTTTCATTATCATGGCCATTAACTTTGTATTCTGTTTTCTTTTTATCTTTGAAACTGTGGGTGTATAGCCAAGTTCTAGAGGAACTCAAGCATTAAGGTATTTCAGTTTGTTTTATCAAGGCTACTTTTTCCAGTTCTTCCCTTAAAATGATCCACCCTCCTAATGGTATTCCTGCTATTAAAGATGCAGTGGTTAGTTTTAAGGTGTTCCAGACACCATGAATATTTCCAGGAAAAAAGATAGAAGTAAAAGAAGACATAAACACACATGCAAGTAATACATCTATTCTCAGTTCTGTTAGAAGTTTGGATGAATGTGGGAAGTTGAAACGCTTATAATAACCAAGTTACGTTAGCTAGTATAAGGCAAATGCTATGATAAAAACAGCTAGATGTTTGACAGTGCAGGTACCTTGTGTGAAAACACAAACAAACTTTTATGTAACTTTAAAGTGCATTGAAACATTCAAAAAGGAGATTCTGTCAACAAGGTAGTGTGGTTTGATCCGCTTTTTCTCTGAAACTTTGGCTATTTTTCATCACTAGTTTACTAATGGCAGAAGAGCAGTGCAAGTTTCTGGAAAAAAAAATACTTCTTCCATCTAGAAAGTATATAATATTTTGTTCATTCCTAGCTGATATAACTCAGAAAAGATTGTGATTCTAAATTAAATTGTAAGGAGCAGGATAGAGGTAGGCTTTTCTGTAGACACTGTAAGATACAAAACTAAATGAAACTGGTAATGGATACTTGTGTGATTTAGTGTGATTTAGTCAATGTGCTACTACATTTTGTTGATGAGTTTATTGTGAGTGAAGCTAAGAAACTAAATTGACTATGACCTGTGGTGTACAAAATTATTTTTCTTTTTGAAAGCTAGTGCTGCTCTTCTCATGCTTTTTCTTCCTTGAACACCATTCATGTGAAACATTGATTAGCACTCTGGCACTTTATGTATTTGAAGATCTAAATAACCACTGTATTTACCTGAAGACAAATTGCAATTACATAAAACCACATGATACGTTTAGAAATTTTAGTCACAGGGACCAGGTGACCTGCATCCTGTTCTCAGCTTACTGCAAGCCTCATTACTTTAATCTTAGGTAAATCATTTAACACATCCATACTATGGACTGTGGATTCCTAGGGTATGCCTAGCAAGAATGGTCAACTAATTGGAAAATTATCTGCTTCATGCTGTTAAAATACTAGTTTAATCTCAAAACAAACTGACCACCAGATTTTAAACTTACGAAATCTTTGGTTGAAATGTTTACATTGTGTCGGAATAGGGTTGGAATTTGATAATTAATTTAATTTTGAGGTTGGTGGTTTTTTGGGGTTTTTTTTACTATATTAACATTCAGAGGTTTTTTCCTGTGTAATGAGAGAGTTTGGTTTGTTCGCACAAATGTGATGAAATTGCAATGCATCTTCTCACTCTACCATATATAGAGTTTTAATAAAGTAAATATACTTATTTTGTATAGGGAAAGCATATTATTTGAACAGTCTGGCGGTCCTATAAATATCAGCATGCGAAACAGTTGTTCTGTACCAGGATTAGTTCTGTTGATGTTTTTAATGCCATTTACTTCAGGTTTTTTTAAAATGTGTTTATATAACTTTTAAGTAGGACTTTTTAGGTACACTTTGCCTCCAGTACTCCAAATATGGTATATGTTTGGTTCAGAATTGCTCTAGCCATTCAATGTGGAGGATAACTGAAGATTTTACGTTGGTGAGGAGAACTTTGCCCTTTACAAGAATCAATGGAGATTTTATTCCGTATGCTGAAAATCTAAAATGTTCTCTGTACTCATCTTTCCACATGTAATCTTGGTTTAACTCATCTGTTATCTCTCAATCTTATTAACTCTCTATTTCCAAATATACTTGTTTCAAGGAATGTTTAAAATTAAATTGCAGACTCTCTAGTCTCCGATCACATTCTACTTACTTGAATAGGAAGATAACAGATATCACTAAGTTATCAGTAAAAACGTAGGTGGGCCATATAGGCCAGTTTTGCCCTTAAAGTTAGTTGCAGTTTGAACATATGCAATATTATGTATTCCATGACTTGGTACTGCACTGTAAATACTTACTTAATTTCCCTTGTTTCACAGATGATGTATATACACCTGAGGATATTGCCAGACAAATTGGTGTGGATGTGGAAAAACCTTTGGAATATAGTGATACCTGGGAAAAGCCAATTTCTGGTAAGGTTAATAAACGAAGACAATACAGCAAATTTTAACAGTTATGAAAAATAAAAACACCACCTTTCCTACACAAAAGCACCATCACTAAAAAGAAAAAAACATTCTTAGTCATCCTTATCTATACACCTTCTCTTGGCTTCAGGATGCTACTAAAAGAGATAAAAATAAAAGTATTTCAAGGTCACTACTTAATCACTAATATATGCTATATATTAAAAATTACCATCACCAGTACTGTGTGCTTATGATCAAACAGCCACAATGCTCTAAGCACTGTTTTTTTTCATCCTAATAGTTTCTACATAGCAAGAGAGAATAGAGTGAATGCATAACCAAATTGTCCTCCCCTTTATGAGAAAGTTTTGTTAGGATTGTTGAGAAAATTAGAACTTTAGGCTTGAAACAAAATAACAATGTGGCGTAAATAAGGTTACAGGTTTTTTTGCATGTGTGATACCAGACTTCTCAGTTTTTACTTTTCTTCAAGTCTTGCAATCAAGTTTTAAAACAATCAAAATATTTTTATTGAAAAACAGCTTCCCTGAATAGGCCTTCAACAACAGACTTTTTGTATTTCACTTTTTTTCCTAGGGAGCTGCTTATAAATTTTCTGTTTCAACTGAAAAGTTGTAGTATAGAATGTGTTTGTATGCCATGTGTATACACAAACATACATACAAACATATAAACACCCTTCCATGTAGAGAATGTCTTTATTTTGTAAGCATAACCAAGAATAGAGCTTGCTTTAGCTGTGCTTTTTTACTGGCATAAAAACTGACTGAAAATATTTTTCATTTTACCCTTGGATTTACTATTTAGCTGCAGCTGCTTTTTTTCAGTTAGGTTCTCCTTTAAAACATGTTGTTAGATTTAAAAACACAGGTACAAATATATGCCACTAACTAACTTATAAACTGCTGTTTGCTCATAATCCCTGCTGAATTTTCTTTGCACCTAATTTACCTGCACAAAGACAAGAGCGTATCTTGACAGCTGAGTTCTAATGTTTTATCATCTTAAAGTTTGTTCAGTCTGGCGATTGTACTTTGCAAAAATTAAGTGCAGTGTGATATACTGTTAGTGGGAGCCGGATGCAGACTGTAAACGGAAAACAAGGATGGCACTCTGCATTTTTTGTTACTGAATGTCAGGCAATAGTGTGTACTTAAGTAAATCCAGGTTGCCATTTGCAGAGACTGGAAGGTTTTTTATGTGCATATATTTGAAGGAACATCTATAACTGCTTTTACTCATCTTATGGTGCTTAAAGTTAAGCTTTTAGAGCTTTGAAGTAAGACAATACCATGATCTGTAGTCTTTAAAGACAGTTGGGTATGGTTGTGAAATTAGATACTACTGTTCCATAATTTTCTTGTATACTTCTGTGGTGTAAGCTCTCTTCATGAGGCTTTAATATGTATATCAAAATTCAGAATTATAGAATCATAGAATGGTTTGGGTTGGAAGGGACCTCAAAGATCATCTAGTTCCAACCCCACTGCCATGGGCAGAGACACCCTCCACTAGACCAGGTTGCCCAAAGCCCCATCCAACCTAGCCTTGAACACTTCCAGGGATAGGGCATCCACAACTTCTCGGGGCAACCTGTTCCAGTGTCTCTCCACTGCCACAGTAAAGAATTTCTTCCTTATATTTAATCTAAATCTCCCCCTCTTTTAGTTTAAAACTATTACCAATTGTTGTATCACTACAGGCCCCGGTAAAAAGTCTCTCTCCATTTCTCTTATAAGCTCCCTTTAAGTACTGAATACTGCTATAAGGTCTCCCTGGAGCCTTCTCTTCTCCAGGCTGAACAACCCCAACTCTCTCAGCCTGTCTTCATAGGAGAGGTGCTTCAGCCCTCTGATCATTTTTGTGGCCCTCCTCTGGACTCACCTCAACAGGTCCATGGCCACCTTGTACGGGGTACCCCAGTGCTGAATGCAGTATACCAGGTGGGGCTTCACAAGAACAGAGTAGGAGGAGAGAATCACCTCCCTTGACCTGCTGACCATGCTTCTTTTGATGCAGCCCAGGATATAGTTGGCTTTCTGGGCTGCAAGTGCACATTCCTGGCTTATATCTAATTTTTCATCTACCAGCATCCCCATGTCTGCAGGGTTGTTCTGAATCCATCTGTAACCTAGCCTGCAGTGAGACTGGCGATTGCCCTGACCCATGTGCAGGACCTTGTACTTGGCCTTGTTGAACTTCATGAGGTTTGCATTGGCCGATTTCTCCAGCTTGTGGAGAAATCTTGATGGCATTCCTTCTCTCAAGCATGTCAACTGCACCACTTAGCTTGGTGTCATCTGCAAACTTGCTGAGGGTGCACTCGATCCCACTGTTTATGTCATTAGCAGATACTGAACAGCATTGGTCCCGATACAGACCCCTGAGGGACACCACTCGTTACTGATACACATTTGGACATAGAGCCATTGACAGCAAGTCTTTATATGGGGCTGTCTGGCCAATGCCTTTTCCATCAAATAGTCCATCCATCAAACCCATATCTCTCCAGTTAGTGACAAGTATGTTATGTGGGACTCTGTCAGAGGCCTTGCAGAAGTCAAGATAGATGACATGAGTTGCTCTTCCCTTATCCACCAACACAGTCACTCCATTGTAGAAGGCCACTGGATTAGTCAGGCACAATTTGCCCTTGTAAAACCAGGTTGGCTGTCTCTCATCACCTCCCTGTCATCCATGTGCCTTGACATAGCTTCCAGGATGATCTGTTCCATGATCTTACCAGGCAAAGAAGTGAGGCTGCTTAATCAGATATTGCTGTAAGTTAGCCAGTATTTGACTTTGCTTTTAAATGCATTTACTTTTACTGAAAAATTAGTGTGTGTTAACTGAACAATTTACATTTATGCTACTTACAAGAAATTAAAAAGATGGGTTACAGCACACATGAATTAAGCTTGATGTGTTAAGAGGTTGCATGCCCTCCTTTTTCATGAAGCGTGACAGAGTCAAAGAAATACATTCCCAGTCCACAAAGAACCCCTGAGATTAAATAAATCCTAATAGTTCACCATGCTTCTGTCCTCACAAGAATCTACGCTATCACAAAATCCCTAAATTCTATTGTGTGTCCTTATTTACAAGCTCAGTTTCCACAGATTGTTAATTAGATTTGGTAGCTTCATAGACCATCACCCAAACCAGTGTGGAATTAGTATAAGGGAAGAGTGAGGATTCTTGTTTTTCCAGAGTGCAGTATAGTAGATTCAACTGTGACACAGTCCACTGAATGTGACGTTATGGCTTGCATGTAACAGTTGCAGTTGCGTTGTTCAGAAGATACGATAGAAACCAATGACAAGTCAATACTCGCACTTTTTTACCCCATAAATATCTCAGACAATTCCATTCCCTAAATATGAGTAGGAGAAAAATTAGTCATGGATACTACCACCTAGTAGTATCTACTATATGATGACTTATATATACAAAAATTTACTATCCTTTTTCAGATCTTCAGGCATGTTTTGTTCATTTCCATCTGGGGATTAAGAATGAATATGAAACGTCAAATGCTATTTTCAAAACCATTACATCTTCCTGAATTAGATAGAGCATTATTTCCTGTCTCTTGATCTGAGGGATTTTAAACAAATGTGTTTTATAAAACGACTGTAAAAGTCCAAAAGGAAAAGGGAGCAGAGAAAGATAGAGATGTTCCTGTTTGTGTATTGTAAGTATTTCTAAAAAGACTCTCCCAGATGAGTCTTTGGATCTGCTCCCTTCTCGCCCACAGCCACTCTATTTATACGGTAAACTAAAGTCTGCTATGTAGGGCCCGAGGTACTCTGTGTAGCCAGTAACTCAGTATCAAGCAACTGGTGTATTTGTTGACATTGGCAGCATTGTAAGAATTCTATTACTCTTGAGGATTTTCCCATTAGGTACAAAAAGTCTTTTGTTACATAAACGTGTTGCACATATCTCCTGTTTTTTTTCTTAAGGAAAAAAGTGCAAAGGTGAATAGTGGAAGAAAAATTTTTTCTTTTGCCTTTCCTTTGCATAATAAAATCCTTTATAATTGCCTGGAAAATACAGTAGAATGTTTTGTAAGTATGAATTAGGAGGCTTAGGTTCTTCTTTCAGACCTCACTGTCAAAGGACCTTACCAGATCAATTTAATGGTATCAGCTGGATCTGCACTTTGAAACAACCTAGTCGGATGCTTCAGGAGTTTCTAACACAATAAGTGTCTCTAGCCCTGTCACTGCATGAAGTGACAGTGACTGTTTTTTCATTTTTCACTCTTGAATGGCATACAATAAAAAGTCCCTGATGATAATATCCCTTTTGCTACATCTTTTGCTTCAAGCTGAGGGTGACCAGTTTTATCAGTTCGAAAGTACAAAAGATGAGAAATTTTGTGAGCAGGATACTGAAGATGTTCCAAGTACACTGAGGTGGTTTTTATTGTTATTGGGTGTTCATGTTGGCTGCCAAAAAATTACCGTTGACAGAAATGAGTAACTACACTGAAAATGAATCACTGAAACACATGCACGAAATCCCAAAGGAGCTACATTTTTTCAGCTTAAGCTTGGTTTAAAACTCTATGGCACACACTTCACAAAGAATTTAAGGCTGAAAATACAACTCATTTCAGCTCCTAACTTCACCTCTTCGCTTTTGATATTCAATCATGAAAACATTGTTTCAGAGCTCAGAATATAACTTGTAATAGGTTTCTGATGGTTTAGAATTTGAGATGAAATAATTAATAACACTGCCTTGTAATGTCATTCAGTAACTCCATCACCTGGCCCTCAGCATGCTCCTATACCTCCGGTCAAGCCTACACAAATGCGAAGAAAACCTCTGCCTCCAAACACTGTGACTGGTAAACCAGGGAGTCCAGGTATCTCAGCCTTTTCAGCATAAATATTTTATTATGTGTGAGATAATACTGAACTGACTAGCAGGGTATAGGAGGTTTTACAGTATAGATTCTTTTTCTTTAATCTGTGATATCTATGTAAACTAACATTCTGGAACATACAGGCCTTGTGTCTTTTGTCTTCATACATAATTCTGTTTTCCTTTTGTTTTCCTCACCTAGTTATGTCAAAATCATCCCTAGTAAGGGAGCTGAAAGCAAAATAGCATAATGCAAATCATCCTTTAAGATAAAGATTAATCTTAAGAACATTTTATGTCTACTAATAGTATTTGCAGTTACTTGAGGTGCAAATCAGGTGGGAGATAGTGAATATTATGCTTCAATGCATACTCCACACTGATTTGTAAAGAACTATGGCACATCTATTAACCACTGCAAATAAGGAGTTAATAGGCACCCAGAAAACTAACTCCAGTTGAGAGGTAGAGCGAGCTATTGCATGTGCAAAGAATTAAGCTTAATTCCTGTGCTGCAGTATTCCTGCTTCTCAGTATAAGAGCACACAGAAACTTTCACACTTCCTACTTTATTTCAATTTTACCCTGATTCTGATATTCTCTATCTTTATGTATGCTTTGTTTGTGGATTCTATATAAGAATCCTTAGGCTAATGTCATTCCAGGTAGTCAGACACTATCACCTCATTGTGCTTAGCATCATGAGAAATACTTCCCTCTTCATATAACTCTCTAGTTCACTGGAAATATAAAGGTCTTGGGTCTGCTGTATTTCCTGTTGGCTTTTTTTTAGTTTGTTTCATCCGGGGCTTTGTGTGCTATTAAGGCACCAAAGACCTAAATAATTCTTTAGTATTTTGTGCAGCAGATAAGAAGCAAGAATCTCCAAGCTGAATGAAACTACATAGCTACATATGTGCATAGCTACAATAGCATATGGTCAGTCTTAAGCTGTAGCATAAAAAAAAAATGTTGACCTGATACATTTTCTTTTGCTTGTAATGGAGTCTATGCTAATTTTCTCTGTTCAGTGTCTAATTAATTTACCAGTGTTTTGAAATTTTACCCTTTTTCCATACACTGGGGCTAGGTTATGTGGTAGTCAGCAGTTACCATACCTTCCTGGGCATTCAATGTGGAATAAATTGGTTAGATGATATGGTTTTTCTTTGTGGAGCCAGAAGCAGATTTTCCTTTTTCTGTGTTTCCTAGTGTTTTATCCAGCTTAGTTTTAAACATTATAATTGAGTTTTTTGTGGTTCCCTGGAGAGACTATTCCACAGTACTAACAGGAAAAATTTGTCTCAGTGATCTTCTTGGATTTTCCCTTTCATAATTCTGTCCTGTTTCTCTTTCTCATTAATACTGTGATTAATTCCTTACTTGCATCTTTCTTACTCATCCAGTGGAAGAGTATTATGGGAAGGTTTCTATGCAGAGATTAAAAGTCTCCTGAGTGGGGAAAAAAACGGGAGTTCCAGAACCTTTCTGAAACTGGACTCTAGTGAGAAACTTAGTAAATTTCCACTTTATTAAAGAAATCAGTGGAAACTAGGGAGAGAATCTTTATTACAAGAATCTTAATAAATTTCCACTTTATTAAGGAAATTAATCAAAGGTAGGAATTTTTGTTTTTTTAAACTTGGTTCACCAGAGTTCTGCCTTCAGTCACCATGTTCTCCCATTATACATGCATGGAAGGCAACTCCATTATGTAGTTCTTGATTTTTTGGGGGTTGAGATTTCAGTCATGCAGTGGTTATCTGGGAGTATCTGCGTGTTTTGTGGATGTAGTTCTTGTCTTTTACAGCTTTTTTGAAAACAATCAAGGCATCCTTTACTGTGGATTGTTTGCCTTTTAGAAACCTGTTTTCTTTATTAGGTGATAACAGCTAAGGAGTAAAAGCAATGTAAAGTCATGTAATCTAAAGTAGTTTTTTAAATAGCTATTTCATTGTGGGAGATAATACTGCCTTTATCAATCAGTTTCTGTCCAAACTTATGGTGCCTATTACAGAATAGATCAGTTCAAAAAGCAAGCTTTTTCCCTTGGGTCACTCAGTGTTATAAATGTTGAAAACGTTGGACTTGGTTGCATTTTTCTTACCTTCATTTGAAGGGCATCTTAATTTCATTTAGTGGAAGCTCCAATACTATTCTGCAGTTAAACTCTTAATGCAGACCATAGTTAAGGACTTAGTGTTTATTGTTACACATGTTCCAGCTCCAGCCTTGCTAATATATATATTGTACTGAGAATAGGAATGAAAGGACCTTACCTATATTTGAGGGAAGAATCCAAGTTTCAGTTGCTGACTTCAGCTGTTCTGTCTTACAACTCATGAAGAAATGTTTTCTTTTATTTGAGAAACAGAAATGTCAGTGCTGGTCACTTTGCATCCTTTTACCAGTCTGTGTAGGATGGTTCTGTGCATTAAACCAGGTCATATTCTAGCTGGCTGAAGTCCTCTAAGACAGTCTCCAAATAGCAAAGAATTTTCTTACTGGTTTCAGGAGTAGGTTGTATTGGCAATAAGGACAACTCAGAACTTTTCTAAATCCAACTGGAAACTATTGTATAAGTTTTGAGGGAGTATTACAGTTTAAATGAAAGCACTTGTTTCATGAAGCAGTTGTCAGAAATCTGAGTTCTGTTACAAAATCAGAAAGCTGTTTCACTCTTAGATAGTGAATTCCTTGTTGCCACAATTTCCTCCTCCTGTCACTGTAGCAAAACCTGCTGGACCAACACCACCTGTCCGGACAGGAACATCATATAAGACACCAACAGCTTTTGCAACTCCAGAGTATTATGGTAAGCATATTACAGACAGTTCTGGTTTCTTCTGATATCCTTTATGCCACTTTGCAACTTTTCTAACTTGACTGAATTCATCTGGCTGTCTTCTGATACATACCTTGGTATAATGAGAATGTGACGACCCTTCCATTTTCCAAGAAATCAATACATGCTTAGTATGTTTTCAATACTGTTCAGTGACTACTTTAAATCTGTGAAGGGAGTAGATAAGGCACTTCTTTTCCTGAACATTTCTTGTTGCACAGGACGTAAATTCAAATTATTATTTGACAGTTACTGATAGTGCTCAACATGGTTGTGATATAATCCTAGCTATCTGATCAAACTGCCACCATTTAAGTAGAAAAAAGAGTAATAGGGTAAACGTAGTGGTTAGCTGTTAATTTCCCCTTTATAAATTGGGAGTTAATGACAAGTTCAGACCTAAATCTCCTCAAAGTGGCATACAAAATGAGTTTGGGGGAGAACGTGTTTAGAATTTTTGAGCCAAAATATGCAGCTCTAGGTATATTGTCATAAATTATGCTGTTTCTAATTTTCCTGGATTTATAGTAATACTGAAACTCTTGTCTCCTTATAGTGATCATGAACTGTAAAGCAAGCTGGATAGTAGATTTATTAAAAAATTCTTGTTGTGAATGTATTGTGTTTTGTCCATTGTAGTATTTGCACCTAAGAGAAGATTCTGTTCAGTATAGTGCCTATTTAACAACACTGGTGTCATGAATCCTGACTGCTTTAGCACATTTCTGTTCACCAGTGTATTTGTCTGCAGTTTCCTTCAAATTTTGTTGAAGTTGTACACTCTGGAGACAGAATTAGTGATTTCCTTGTTGCTATTTTTAGAGAAGTTCATGTGCCAACCTAATAGTGCTATATATTCTATGAACATGAAACAAACTCCAAGCTAAACAGGCAGTACAGTGCAAAAAGATACTTTTTAAAAGGTCTTAAAGAGCATTTTGCATCTATTGCATGAGCTGAATCCAGCAGCAGTCATGAAGTCTGTCATTTTGATTATGGCTATCTCTATACTAGCAGGTAAGTGTGGGGTTTACTTAGCATCACAGCCAAAATGGAGTCCTTAAAAGGAAAAGACAGATCTGCCAGCAAAGGTCTACCCTGTAAGAGCTTTACTGTGATTTAAAATGCCAAATGAGCTGTGAAATGCTGCAGTTCTAACACTGAAGCTTCAAATTTATTGCAAAATAAATTATAACGGTGTTTCCCACAGTTGATGCAACTGTCTTCAGCTCAAGTCCTACATCAGAAACAGATTCTTCAGGCAAACCAAGGTACCAAGGTAGGATTTTAATAGCTATGGTATTTTTATTTGAGGGAAGACTGACCTATCTTGTTTTCTCATTTGAAGGCCAAACTTTCATTGGATTCCGTTTCACTTTAGAGTCAGACAAAAGGGCTGTAGTGCAAACCATCAGCATATTCTTGACTAAAGTTTACTTCTTTTTTCTTCCCTGCTACCACCTTCTAGTTTACAGTCTTGCCCACGAACGCATTGTGGCTCTTCCTGTGTGCCAGCATTAGTACAACTGCACACTGTTCACATTCCACCAAAACAAATGAAAATCTTCCTGTGGGCTTGCAAGCATGCCTGGAGAGGTATTGCCCCAGTACCAGTGCACTTTACCATAAGGGGTACCTACCCATCATATATGCCTCACCTCATTGCAGGCTGTGCACATTCAGATAGTCTAGTAATATGGTAATATGTACTAGACTAGATGATAAAGTAGTCAATAAAAAATCCAACATGCAACTTAATATTGAATTTCTGGGTGTTATTCTTAAACATTTATGTTTGACTTGTGCAGGTTTTTACTTGGTGCCCTGAGATGAAAGTTGCACACTACGTGAGATGGCATTGACGTTTTGTGAAAACACACTTCATTGAATAACAGCTCTTTCCTATTGCTTTCAGCCCCCCATGTCAAGTACATGAAGAAAGATGATGATGTGCCTTGTTCTATCACAAGCTCTCTTGAACATTTTCCTCAAGAAGAAGCTGGCAGCAAGGAAGAACCTACACGTCCTCCACAAAATCCTCCAACCAACCTCACAGTGGTGACTGTTGAGGGCTGTCCAACTTTTGTCATATTGGACTGGGAAAAACCGGACAATGACACTGTTACTGGTTAGTTTGACTTCTTTCCTCCATTGTATCTGAATACAGTATTTCCGGGTTATTTTTATTTTTGAAGTGGTTTTATGCCATTTAAAAATTGCTTGAATCCCAAGGGAGTCAACTCCGGTGTGGATAAGAAAAGCCTACTAGGTTAGAATAAGATAGTCACAACTATATCATTGGTGTCAGTGATGACACAAAGAGATACTTAAGAAATATGACTCTGAATCTTCCCTTAATTTCTGGCTTCTCTGTGTACAGAATCTGGTTAAGATCTAGTCAAGAAGTTTCAGCAATGCGACAGTAGTGTTTATTATATCGATGCATGTGCATAATGTGGATGTCTTTCTTGACTTGAGGATGTTGTTGATCAGTGGGCTGGATGCAATGAAACCTTACATCCATTTAGTAAGTCAGTAGTACTCTGCCAGCATAATACTTGCTGTACCTACTGTAGGGTCACCAAGTTCTCTGTTGAAAGAATCTCTCTCCTTTTTTCATTTCCAAAGGAAGGGTTTTGTATTGAGAATAAATCTTTTGTGAGTCATGCAGGAATCAGTACATAGACAGGTAAGCATGCAAGACACCCATTCATAATTTTGCTGTTGCCTTCTATATATCAACACAAGCTTACCAAACCTGAAAATTTAAATTAATTAGCAACTGAAAATTATGGTTCTTCTGTACTGTCAGGAAAATGACTTTTGTTTTTACCATGGACATAAATCTTTGATTTGCAAAATCACTGGCTCATCACAGCCATGACCAAACAGATTTGGCTGTGTTGCGTTAGAGGTGAGTAGAACAGGTAAGACTAGAAACTGTGAGGACTAAGACTTGATCATTAGCCATTCATTTTAGCATGTAAGTGGGAAGTTTTCAGGTGTTGTGGTATATGCATGTCGTGAGAGATTTCAGTGCAGGGGTATAATACTGTCACAAGCAAAGCCACTCTCGTCCCCAAATTATTCCTTCCTTGATTTTCTAGAAATAATTACTAGGTTTAGCCTCTATTCTTTCATGCTTTTCCCACTGTTTTGAAAAATAATAAATGCAAAACCAAAGGGACACTCAAAAATTAGCCTGACTTTTTTTCCTCTGGGAAAAAGGAAGAAAGCTAGCCCTTCTGCTGGATTAAAAGGGGAATAAAAAGAGACCTTAGGCTAATAAAAAGTCCCAACAAGAGAGAATAATGATTATCTGTCTTGTCTTCCACGATATGCTTCATCCTGGAAGATAAGGATGTGTGAGTTTATTGCTAACCTTAGAATTAGGTTGAGGGTAGGCGCTCTATGAACACTCCCCATTCCAGGCAGTTCTGCAATGCTTCTTTTTGTTTAGGGAAGAGCCTTTTTATTGCTGTTGTCATTTGGAGGCCTCATCCACAGACCAGTCCTTAGCTTGATTAGGTCAGATAACATCATTTAATCCGCATCTTTACTTGGAAGTAGACCTGCTGTTTTTCTTGACTATGTTAATGAATCCACTGCAGCACAACCATTTGTATTGCAAAAATAGAAAAACATTTCCACTATAACTGGTAAAACTGTCAGCGCACATCATCTAATCATGAGAGCAAGTCCCAATTGCCTTCTGACACTATTTATTTTCTTTTTCAGTGCATATTGTGAAATACAGAGCAAGCAATACTCACTGTCTCTTCTGAGACTTTAGGCGGAAACCTTTTCTGTGTTCAGTTGTAATCAGAAGTTAACCTTCCATTTTCTTCTTTTCTGTAAGACTGTTCTGTGATAACTGAGACACCCTTCCCCATTCCAGAAAAGAAGATTAAATCTTTCTGCAGAATATATCACTAGTACTCATTTTGCTTCACTAAGAGAAACTTTAGTTTTCAATCTAGCTATCTTCCTCTCTAGATGTAACAGCTTTCCCATAAATACCATCTTCATTCTTTTTAACTTCAATGTGTAATACAAAATGTTTGAACTCTGTAGCTTACAAATATTCTCATTGAGCTTGTCGCCTTCATCTTAATTTCAAAAAATTACTCAGTTAATGACTCATCCAAGGACACTCTGAATTCAAAAGAAGGCATTGAATCCCCTTTTCTGAAAACAGTGATTACTTCATATTGGCACTGGTATGACATTACTTGTTTAGACAGACTTAAATCAAGTTTTCTGTCATCTCTTCTTATTTTTGTAGTTTAGACATATTTTTTCAATCATCTGATTTAGACATCACATCTTTTTTTTAATGCACTGTTTCAAATAGAACAGTGGAAACAGAAAATGTAATTTGTTGAGCCATTTTTTGGAAACGGTTACGTTGCTTGACTTGTAGCTATGCACAAGGGGGTTCATCATATTGGGTATTCCTAAAACAAAAATTTTACTTCAGTAATGGAACGGTCTGCCAAATAATAACCAAAACAGTGATCAAGGTTACCTCCTTGTTTTCCTAAAGGCTGCAAATGTCAGGAACTGAGACCATTTTTCTGGTGCTCTGCTACTTCTGTTGTGTTGCCGCAGAAATGCAGGGCAGTTTGTTGTCTTGTGGACTGAGTAACAAGCAGGTACTGAATGTGCCTAGTAGTGCTTTGTGTGTGTGTGTGCACGCATATGTTTGCACGCCCACTCATATGTGCTGTCTTGTCTTTTCCAACTTGAATGAACTAGAAAGTTCAAAGCACATATTGACTTGGGGCTGGCAGAAGGCAGAAAGATTGAATTCCTGCAAAGTTACCTATTGTTGTCTATCTGGATGTACATAAGGCAGTGGATATGCTTCCTAAAAACCGTAATTTCTCTAATGAGGCTTAATTGGGCAAATAAGGGATTTTGTGTGGGTTTTTTTTTTCTTCATGGTTCTCTCAGCTCTTGGTGGCTATATAGGAACAGGTCTTTGTTTCCAAAAAGGAAATGCATAGAGAGAAAACATGGATATGTTTTACACAAATACATACTGCCAGTGCTAATGTCTTTGGTCATTGCATTGGTCTCACTTGAACAATGATCTAAAGTAAAAGGCCTCTACTTACCTTTTCTTCCTCTTTTTTTTCTCACCCTCTCAGATGAGAGACCCATTTGTGCAGGTCCATGAGTTTGTTTTTAAAAGGAGATGGTTGGTCTTTCACTGTTCATGGGTGACTGTTGTGGGGAAGGACTTTTGAACATGGAAATTGTGAAATCTTCAGTATTGGCAGTAATTCCTTCCTTCCCACTGACTTTCTGACATACTTTTATTTTAAAGTTTGATGTTACTCTGTATATGGTGTAAATAACTGAGTCTATTACAAGGTAAAGACAAAAAGATGCTGTGTAGAAGTCCCTTTTGAAACTACTGCAGTAAATCTGAAATTCACATGTGCATATATGTATATAATTACTCAGATTGAATTGCTGTGGTTTAGAAGCTTGGAATTGTAGTTGAAGATTAGTTGAAGTTGCTCTGCATAATTGTCTTGCACAATTTACCCCAGCGGTCTTGATAGGTGCTTTTTGTATAGAAGAGTGCAAAGGAAGCCACAGTTGCACAATTAAGGTAAAAATCAGGCAAATTGGTCTGTGCATGCTCATTTACGTACACATGTCCTATGTTTACTAGGAGTGAGGATCTGAGATTCCAGCAGCAATTAGGAGAGTTTTTTTCCTTTTTAACACTGAATCCCATTGCAGGTGTTTTATCTTTCTGTGTTGACAACAAATGGGTTTCCTTGTATTGAGAACAAAAACTTTGGGAGGAGGGGGGAAAGGCCCTACAGCATGCTATCATTTAATTAAGAACTTGAAAATAATATCATTAGAAAAAAACAGGAAAGTAAGTAGTTTTCTAGAGGTTTTGTAGCTGTTGCTAGGTGGTCTTTGTCCTCACAGCATAATACCTGCTTTATTCATTGCGCTGTAGATCTAAATGCTCATTGCAAATATTCTTTGAAAACATTCTCATTTGCTGCAAAGCTGTGCTTGGTATTATAGACAAGTTTGAGGAAGGGAAAAGGAAGGGGCTGGGGAGGTTGTGAATTTCTTTGCAAAGAGAGGAAAATTAGCAATATACTCAGTGTATTTATCAGAAGAAGTTGTTATAAATTGGGACAGAGGTTTCCTGCTATAGAGAGACTATATCTTGGACAAGGCTGTGACTGAAGGGGTATCTTCTTCCCAAACATCTGCTACTAATTCCCTGTTCAGAGCATGGCTTGTGCCTGATGATGATGCATCCCAGTGAGATGAAAAAAAAGTAGTGAGACTTTATAAATCATATATATACAGAAATAAAGATATGCAAAATTAGTTTCATTCTACACTGGCAGATTCCCTAAATGCACTATCCAAGTTAGTTCGGAAGTTTCCTTTGGAAATCTAAAAAATATAGGTCTTATTTCAAGTTAGTCAAGGTTGGAGCATTTAGAAACTGTACTTTCATATTTGATACTTTTTTGTGCATACTGCAGAATGCTTATACTTATTTGTGTTTGGAATTTGTCTCTAGCGTACCTTTCAGCAGAGGTGAGATGTTAAGTATCCTCTATCCCATAACTGAATTATGAGGAAATAGGAGGGGCTAGGCACTCAGCAATCTGGAATTTGATCTCTCTTTACTAACCATTTTAGCATACTGATGTCCAGACTGGTTCACACAAGATGTCCTTGCAGCCTATTAGACAGTAGAAGTGGAAATCAGATAAGAGAGAGCAAAGAAGAAGCTCAAATAAGAGCTGTTATTTAAGCAAATTTCTCTTTACTGTAATTTTCCAGAGTATGAGGTGGTATCAACTGAAAATGGAGCAAGTGATGGTGAAAAGGAGAAATCGATTATCACTACAAATCAAACCCATTCTACTGTGGAAAACCTAAAACCTGACACAAGGTAATTAAATAAAATAATTTTCTAAGTTAATACAACTGATTTAGACTGTCAGCTGTCTGCAATTTCAAATGAGAATGCGTATGTGTATAAGACCAAATTGGTTTTACTCCTGATAGGAAAAAGGTTTGCTTTGGTTTTGCTTTCTTTTAAGTTGACAGATAAGACACATTGGAGGAATCTTTAGGAAATTTTCAAGACTGTTTATGGTCTGGACAAACTGCGGAAGTGACCTGTTCTATCAGAAAGATTTAAGTCAAATGTAAGAAAATGTACTGCCTTCTATCAAAAAACCCTCTTAAATGTAGCAGATAAAGAAACAAAGTGAACACAGGAAATACTAACCTGATATGTGAGATCAAGATTTATATGTACAGTTGTCTGTCTCTGGGGTTTAAGGGTGCTCGGCACAACTGACATAGGCTGTTTGCTTATTTAGATAGATGTTCATTGAAATACTGGAATGCAAGTTGGGCCACTGTACAAAACTTGACTATTCCATCGTGCCATGGAGAGGAAAGATACATTTTTCCTGTATATGTAGTTTTCTTTCAGTGTCTCAAAACAGCTGGCAAGTTAAAAACAAGTGGATGAATTCCAGTTGATGGCAACTAGTCCGAATAATCATTGTCATTCTTTAAAAAAAAACCCTCATAAACATTATTATTCTTTTATGTGGTAAAATTCAGAGCAGGGAAGAAAACCACTTGTCCGTTGTTCATGTTGCTTATTGATTACATTAGAAAGTTAATGAATTTCATGGGGTTTTTCCCTGTGAGACCATCCATTTAGGTTTGGTAACTGGATTTTTCTATTTCAGATAAACTGCCTTTTTCTATTATCCTTAAATTGGTAACACAGCACAAAATTCTGCATAGAACCCATCTTGAACCTTTATTTTTAGCCAATGTGTGGTTTAATCTGTGGTGTTGGTTCTTAGCTCATGTACTTGTGACCAGCAGCTCCTAGGAGGAGGAATGAGGAATTATTGCAGAAAGTGGGGGGGAAGGGAAAAGAACTGGAAAAGAAAGAAAGAAAGAAAGAAAGAAAGAAAGAAAGAAAGAAAGAAAGAAAGAAAGAAATTATGATACCCAAAAAGAGCTTCTTTGAGAGACTCCAAAACTCATAAGATGGGCTAGAATTGCTGTGTATTGCATCAAGAATATCTCTGTTATTTCTTAAAGGCATGTTGCTTGTGAAAGGCTAAACTCTGCAGCTATGTTGTTCTGTCTTGTTAAGGGGCAATTAGGATATGTTAGCAATATAACTGGAGACCAAGCATCAGTTTCCTCAATCAGTCGAGAAGTCTTAGAAGAGATAGTAAAATAATATGTTTCTGGAGTAGCAACTAAGAAAGGCAGTAGGTGCTGCTAACCTTGTCAGGCTATGCTGTTTGCGTTTCCATTTCAGTTCTGCTTTGAAATAGTACAGCTGTATCCTTGAAAAGAACTGTGTGTAATTAATGAGATTCTCTGCCATTACACATTCGAACTCTTTGTGTCACATGTGATGACTGAAATGGGATGCATTTGGTTAAGTGTAGAAAAGACAGAGCAGAAAACAACAGTCCTTGATGCTTAGAACAATGTCCAGATGGCAAAAAGAGAAAAGCATTTTTAGACTGCTCTTTCATCCAGAAAGGAAGCAAGATAGAGGGAGGCAGACCCAGCTAGAACCATTGGAAAGGTCGTGAGGAAGGCAGGAGCTATGCAGAAGCAGATAAGGTGGTTTTTAACTTTACCCTAGTAACAATTCTGTCAAGCCTGTGAGGGGACTTCTAGGTTTTGGTAAGCAAGAGCAAACCAAAGACCATGGAGAAAAACTGTCTTTTGGAGCATGGATTTTGGTACAAGAAGCTAGGTATGAGATCAGTACTGACTGGTGGAGGCTGACTTAAGACATAAACGCGTAACTTTTGCCTGATGGGGTGGCAGCTATTATCCCCACCCCCAACCTGAAAAGGGAAAGACAGTAAGATGCTTTCTGGATTCAGGAGGCCATTGCCCAAACTTGAAAACCTTTCATATAAATTGCAGCAGTGCATGTCCATTGAGTCCCACAGGATTTAAAGGGTGTAAAGTCCTTCTCAGAGTGGCTCTGTTTGATTAAAATCCTGTTTCAAAATGTACATTTCCTAATTTTGAGGAGGCCTTGCAAGCCTTGGCAGAAGCACACAAAATAGTTACTGTTACCATTTGAATCTAGGCTTCCTGGCACATTAAATTCAGGGAAAATAAGAAAGTGATTAAGACAGCTGGCATCATGTAGACAGTGTTGCAAGGAATGGCATATGTCCATAATAAATGTCTCCTGTCTGTCAGGAGCTGATTGCTCGCTAGATGAAGAAAATGGGCCTGTGGACAAAACTGAAAATAGGAAAAAGGGAGACAATGAAACATAGCTCAGAAAATTAATTAGCAGAGTCCCTGAAATGTCTGCAAATTCATCAAGTAATACATTAAGACTGGGAAGCAGACTTTTCCATAACTACCCTTAAAGGAAAGAGCTTTAGAAGAGGTGGAGCTGGAAAAGAAACTTGGAAGAGAAAAAGAAATCTCTCTCACAAATGATCAACATTTACAAAACTACCAGCAAGTATATGGAAAGAGAGATGCTCAGTAGCAGAAGGTGGATTAACTGGGGAAGAACCTCTTGGCCTTGCAACGCTTTGGAGAAGCTGACAAGCTGAATCGAGGGTCTGTTTTTTCCAGCTTTCCTGAAGCCATCAGTGAGGCTGTGTAAATCCCATATGCTGCTCTGAAGGTTCTGTGCATCCAGAGCTGAAGAGAGTTCAGGATGGATCTAAACCAGAGAGACCTAAACAAAGACTTTCCAAAAGGAATAAAAATGCTTGTGAATGTGGTATCTCAGTTTCCATGCAAGATAGTTGAAGCCTCTAATTCTTGATTCAATGATCTTGAGGAGCAGTACATTACAAAGATGGTCTGCTGTTACATTGCCCAAAGTCTATCATCCAGTTGAGGTAGATCAGGTAGGATATATTAGTGCCTGACCCAGAAGCTAAAGAGTTAATTGCCCACATCCAGCAGGAGGGAAGCAAGACAAACAACTCTTCAGTGTGAAGCGGGCAGAACAAGCAGCAGAGAAAAACTGGGTGCATCTGAGCCTGCCAGATCATGCCGTTTGTTTTCTTTTCTCTTTCACATTCTTCTTTCAAATAGGTCATACTGCTACACCTCTGGGAAACTCTGCAGTAAGCCAGACACCCGTCTTCCTTTGAGCTGGCCTTTTGACAAGGCAGCTTTTAAAGATTAGGAGCTAATGGCCAGACTTTGAATATTTAAGAAATTTGGACAGTGTGAGGGAGGCAGCACTGAGAGACTCTTAGTCTGTCATGAAAAATTGCATGTGTGACTGCAACTGTCAGTAAGTACAAACATAGAAGTTAAATGGGATACAAATTCCTCTGAATCAGAGGATTACCATGTAGTAATCTACGTGTCCATTGAGCTGTCTGAAAGTGACCAGATCCAGAAAAAATGCACTGGCTGAAAAATAAAAGGAATTCTGACTTTCAGTACAGTTATCAGGTATCTGATTTTAGCAGACTCATACCATGCTTATATGGAAATGAAAATGGACTTTCGTAGGTGTGCAACAACTTGCAAGGGTTACTTTTAAACAAATAAAATTGTATATATTATGGCAGTTTGTTATATCTCTTGTAATATATATGCCAGCTTTATGTGTCCTTGGTTACTTGATTGCAAGACATCTAGACTCTGAGATGAGAGTAAAATAGTGATTTGAAAATCTGCCTGTGAGTGCATAGACCCTTTAGATATATGTGGGGCATAGTCAGCTGCTTTCCAACATGACCACTTGATTTTTAAAAAAAATAAAAATTCTAAAGGCTCCCGTACAATGTGATTTTGTTGGAGCACTTAGATCTGGATGGTTTTTGCCCAAGAAAAGGCACATTGTATCCATGCCATTCTCGCACAATAAGGCATGCCTGACAGTTGACACCATCACAGTCATTTAAAGGATTGTTCCTTATGGGGCAAATATGTTGGCCACTCACCTGGAGAACTGCCAAATATGGTGCTTGCAGCATTTCACTATCACATCTTAGAAAACTTCTGATAGTTTAAGGAACCCAGAAAGTTCAAATCTTGATATCCATTATTTCGTTGGTCAGAGTTCTTGAAACTGCTACTGTTCCTGGCACTAAGCTGGGGTCTGAGTCCAATCTAGAATTCTATTTAATTTTGTCAGATATTTTGCTTTCAATTGTAACTTTTACCTGAAATCTCTCAAAGCACATAGTATGTTTATGCTACATGGGCTAGATAACTATATATATCCTTCTCATACAGATAGTTAAGCAGATAGAACTAGTGCATGAAGAGGAAAACTTTCTCTTTTTTTATGAATGTCTCCTGCTTAAACGTTTCTATTATAGATGTGCTTCAGTGATCTAATAATCACATATACACAGGTGTTGATTACAAGTTTGTACAGCAGTTAGCTTTTGTTACCTTTTACATTATCTCCAAGAATTTTAGAGGTCATCCTGGTCACGTTTCACTCAGCCCTCTTCTCAGTGTCACACTTAAACACACACCAAATATTCTGCAGTTTTTGCCATCTTTATCCTTCAATTAGTTCTTCACTTGTTAAATGAGTGAAATAGCCAAATTCCATTAATCCTTCTTTTTTTCTGGTTAGTCTGAACCAAGTACTGAGCTACTTTGTTTTCACTCTGTTGTTCAAGCAGTGAGTGTCTGTAACTACTGTGTGTGTTGATCGACCCTGAGCAACCTACTGTAGCTTTTAAGTTGACCCTGTCGTGAAGAGGGGCCTGGACCCGATGACATTCGTAGGTCCCTTCCAACCTAAATTATTGTATGATTACATCTTAGGAGTAGTTTCTGATCTTGTAAATCTCAACTTTGCCCGTCTAAGGTAGGCCAAGGTGGTTTTATATGCTAATGCAAGTGTAATTCATTTCTTAGCAATGAAAAAGGAGAGGGATGCACTGCTCTGAACTAATCTGTCAATTCAATTTTTCATCCTCCACATGAACATTCTGCACTTTTTATACTGAGAAAACTGTCACAGTTTTTTTGAGAAATTTACCATTATGCTGGTTTTGGCTGGGATAGAGTTAATTTTCTTCATAGTAGCTAGTATGGGGCTATGGTTTAGATTTGTGCTGAAAGCAGACTTAGTAATTCAGAGATGTTTTCGTTACTGCTGAGCAGCGTTTACACGGAACCAAGGCCTTTTCTGCTTCTCATATCAAGCAAGTAGGCCACCAGCAAGTAGGCTTGGGGTACACAAGCATTTTGGAGGGGACATAGCTGGGACAGCTGACCCCAACTGACCAACGGGATATTCCATACCATATGATGTCATGCTCAGCATATAAAGCTGGGGGAAGAAGGAGGAAGGGGGGGGATGACATTCAGAGTGATGGCATTTGTCTTCCCAAGTAACGGCTACACATGCTAGAGCCCTGCTTTCCTGGGGATGGCTGAACACCTGCCTGCCCATGGGAAGTGGTGAATGAATTCCTTGTTTTGCTTTGTTTGCGTGCGTGCCTTTTGCTTTACTTGTTAAGGTGTCTATCTCAGCCCATGAGTTTTCTCACTTCTACTCTTCCAATTCTACCCCCCATCCCACCAGTGGGGAGGCGGGGAGAGGAGAGTGAGCAGCTGTGTGGTGCTTAGTTGCCAGCTGTGGTTAAACCACTTGGAAAACAGTCAAAGCCAAACTACAAGACTGATCTTTTTGGTCAAAGCAACTACAGTCTAGCTTCCAAGTAGTCATTTGAGGAGTGAGACCTGTAATGGTCCATCGAACTTGTCACACAAGTACCTTGGTTTTGAGTTTCCTTACAAGGCTGCTCACACTGGAACTCTTAGTTTCATCAGCATTCCGAGGACTCTGTGGTCTTTACCTATTCTTAGTGTTACATTAAAAACTTGCCTTAAAAAGAAAGTATTGCAGTAACTTCTCCTATGGTAATACTCAAGCAAGATCTCCCCATGTGCGAGTCAATGTAAGGTCATTATCCATAATTTTCAGTATTTCTCTCCTTGAGGTGCTTGTTTGTAATAAACCTTGAGAGGCCTGAGATAGAAATGGGCTTGCTGCGGTTTTTGTTTTCTTCATTCTCTCTCCTGTGTAGTCATGATGGTGCTCATATGCCTCTTTTTTGTTAAAAATCAGTTTCACTGACCTGCAGTTTTTTCATGGACCTTTCCTAGCCTAGAATATTAAATACAGATGTTCTTTTTTTGCTTCCAATTCTATTTTTCCATTTCCAGAAGAATTTTAGGGTTTGGGGGTTTTTACTAGTTTTGGAGTTTTCTAACTCCTTAAAATTGATTTATTTATTTAAGTCTTCCAGTCGTCTGATATAGTATCATTTTGACTTTTTCTGCTATTTCTGCTGGTTTCTTTGCCAAAATATGTAGTGCTTATTTCTGTATCCCTGCCCTGTCTTGAAATATTTTTTTTAAATTAGGTGTACATTTCTTCTTTCATTCTGGTCATTTGTTTAAGGGCAGTTAAGTTCATAGAACATGCCACTAGTGTCCAGGAAACTTTGCAGCACTAATTTCTATACTAAGGCTTCAAAAAAGAATATGAATGTTGTTGAAAACAGTTCTCATGCATGTTTGTGTTGGCAGTAATTTGAAGGTAATAAAGAAAAATATTAAGACTGCAGTCAGAGATGTGCCAAATAGCTCTGGGGAAATTCAGGTAGCCATTAAACTTGAGGCTGTGTCCCAGCAGCTTGCTAGTGTAGATTTTTAATAGGAAAAAAGTATTAATAAGAAACAAAAAGCTTGTGATGCTTGCATTCCACAGCTTTGTAAAACTTCCCTTAGGTACTGATCCTTTGCCTGCTTAAGTAGTTTGGTGATTTCAAATACACTTTTTTCCTTTTTAAATACATTTTGAATGGTCTCTTTTGGACTTTTGCATTAGATTGTGTCCCAAGGCAAAATATATTTCTAGCCATGAGGTCTCTTGAGGAATATAAATAACAGTAAATGTTAAACACACACACCCTGGGGCAGAGCAGGGGGGGGGACATGACACCAAAACCAAGAAACAACAACAAAAAACCCCAAACACCACCACAGAAAAACCAAATCCAAGACACGCCCCCCCCCCAAAAAAAAACAACCCAACCCAACCAAAACTCTAAATGTGAAATATGTAGGATATATACATGTACCAAACTGGTTTTATAATGCGTGTAGATGGTTTCCTNTTTTTTTTTTTTCATTTATCTCACAAAAGGTAAAAAAACAAAAAAAGAGAATGTTACTATAATTTACTCATAGGCCATACCAAGTAAGTCTTTTAACCTCTACTGAACATGCTTTTTGTGCACTTAATAGGCAATAATTCATACTCACCTGCTCCTGTTGTTATTGCCATTATCTTGTATTGTTTTGTATTGCAGTTAACACCCAAAACGTGCCAATCACATACAAGAAAAAAATGTACCAATGCAGAGATCTTAACTTTGGGTAGTGGCAAGGGTCAAGAGATGAGAACTACAGTGAAGGCTGTAATGCAGAAAAGTGCAGAAATTGGCAGAAAAAAATTTTTTTTTGTAGTCTTCATTACAAAAGTAACAATTTTTTCTACTAAATGCTGTTGATATCAGGGTTCATGGGTAAGCATTTCCTATTTCTCTCAGCCCTTCTTCCAACTTGACTAGGAGAAAGACTCCTCAAACAAGCCTAGCACTTCTTCTTTCTTTCTCTTTTCGTTCTCTTCTCTTAAACCTAGTTTTATTTGCTTTGTCTGATCACAGTGCTATCCAGCACACTCTGCAGAGACAGAGAAGCTCTATACATTGAGACAATCCTGCATGATTGTCATCCAGCCACCAGCATCTCCCCAGCAATTGACCTGAAGTCCCAGGACTGTACTCGGCTGCTCCAGTCCTCCTATTATGGTGAAAATCTCTCTTCACCTATTTTCAGTTCTGCAGTCTGCCATCTTCTCCTTTTGCATGATTTGAAAAATGCAGAAGTGTCTGTGTCTGCCAAAGTTCCATGTGGAATAGCGATTTCCTATGGTGGAAAAATATTCACTGCACAGTAATTACTGTAAGTCAAGTCTATTTAATCTGCACAAGGACTTTTATCATCTTTTGCAGTTTCGGAAGCCTCGTCTCCAAAGTTTTTTAGGAGAGCAATCTTAGAGGTGTGACACATTGGATTGCTGCATATATTGGGTAGCAGAGTTTTTGGCATCATAGGTACATAGATATAAAGATGGAACATAAACTCTAGTTTCTCATGAATAAGTCTAGGTAAGAGGTAGACATGGGATAATCATTATATAGCTTTCCTATTTCCTTTTATTAACTTTGCCCTACATACTTTCTTGAACCTCTAAGCAGGTTTTTCCTCTCCCTTGTGGTTTCTATAGAAGTGCGTAAGATTGCAGCAGGTACCCTTTTTTACCATTTTATTTTTATTTTTCAGATCTTTCTCCTGACACACGAAAAGGGAGACTTTAAATGGTTTTCTATGAAGACAGCCACACTGTGGCTTTAAAATTACAGTTAGATCTGTAAACTCTATCAAAATGTGAGCTCAGTCTCACTTTTCCTTTTTCTCCCATTCAGTTTTCAGTCAGCGAGTTATTTCTCTTCATCTCCAAAAGTGGTTGGTGGTTGTTGTTACACTGTTGCAGCAACTGCTATTCTTTCAGAATTGAATCTAGCAGAGGAAAGGAGTCTGTGACGCTTGGGCATCTGTGAAAACATCTACCACAAAACTGTAGAATTGTGTGTATTTTAGTTTAAAAAATTTGCTCTTTATCAATAGGAGACTACTCTAACTGATGAGCTAAATGTTGGACATTTCTTTATTACTTTCCTTTTCTCCAATTTTGTTTATATGTTTACATGAGCTGAAATCTCTAATCTGTAGATTTTAGTTCTTTATTTCAATCTTGCCCTAATTTTCCCAGCTATGGTTTGACCTTTTGCAGAGATCCTAGTGGTCCTCAGACCACAATTTGGAAAACACTGCTTGGAAAATATTTAGTCTTTAGTTCTTGTTTTGGTCTTTTTATGGAGTTAGACAATCGATGGGTCCAAGTTCAAAAACCTAAGTTTTTGGGAACAAGACTGGTTCCTATGAAGAATGCTGCCTCATGCAACTCAAAGTAGGCCATATCAGCTCTTGAGGACAATATATTTGTACAAAAATCAGCAAAATGCTTACATGTGCTTCAAAATCCTCCACTGCCTTGTCCAGCTTGTGATTTCCTCCCTGACAGAGGCGTGTAAATCCAGCTTGCGAAATCTGTGATACCCTTACATATTCAGGTGAGATCTGGATACGCTGACTGTAGATTTTTATCTTTAGGTCATAATTGTCTGCATCATTACCTTCTGAGTCCCTGCGCCTGCCCAGTCCAGTTCCATATGAGCATTTCACCTGCTCAGTGTTTGTCCTTTCCTTGTAGCCAATCCTATGGAATCAAAAAACTCTAGGTTGGGAATCCTAGGCTGTGCTCTTCATATTTCCCTTTTGATTTCATACAAAGGGGCATAAACATTCTTATCATCCGTAAAGTCAAACCATAAACTCCCAGTAAAGCAATAGAACATGCTATGCTGAGCTAGCAGTGATCAAAATTACAGTAATAGCTCTAGATGAGGTGTTCCAGCTGTGAAGGAAGCAGGAAAACGTCTTTGGAGTCTCATCTCCAGGCCTGCATTAATTTGTACATTGTCCAAAATGCATCTTCTAGCTATTACTTTAAAAGACCCATTGTATTAGCAAATCTTCATTTATGCCTCAGTGATCCCTCAGAAGGAATCCCTGACTGCTCTGCTACAGGTCTCTGGATAACGACCCTTCCTACCAGATGAAAATACTTCTTGACCAAAAAAGCTACTGTACCACATGCCCAATGTAAATATTAACTGCTCAGATCCGAGTTTTAAAAACACATATTTGTTTAAACAATTTGAAGATGATCATGAAGAAGATTTTGTGTCTAGAACTTATTATTTAATTTGTTATTTATTTAATGTCCCCCTCCTACAGGAGAGTAATATGAGTTGCTCAAAATGGTCTTGCAACATGTTTGAATAAATGTTAAGATTACTCAAAACAGGCCCATGTTTCACTTAGAAATGTCCACAACTTATCCACAACGCATCTGTTCAGCATACCAATCTTTAGAATTATTTCCCTTAAAAAAGAAAAGAAAACCCTAGAAATAAAACAATTGCTTATGTAAGCAATTTCAAAGTTAAATATTGTCTTAGAAGTACTGAGGATGGAAAAAAGTTGCTTGGTACTGCATGATTAGTCCACTGAGGTTAATTAGCGAGCTGTTCAGGTTTTGCAGGAGCCAAGAAGCAATGAGAGGTAATCCAAAGTTTGGATTGAATTATTCTGTCTCTTGTAGGGACTTGCAAATGGAGTTTACAATTTTCCAACCATGCAGAGAGTGGTATGATTTTTTTTTTTTTTTTTCTTGAGAAAATTGCTGTTTGGAAACAATTTCAGCAATACATTACAATGCTATGTTATAGTCATGAGCTACCAAGTTATCATTGCTAAGTGATCCTTCACAAGTCGAGAGCTGGATGTTTAATTGCCCGCTTCTGGGATTCTCATTTTGCTCTGTGTTTAGTCTCTAAGTTAGGGCCATTTTCCAGGCCTACGGTCCTTTTGACTTGGGTCCTATGGATCTCTTTCACAGATGAAAAAGCGCTCAGTGGGATTGAGAGAGATTCACCATGTATACACTCAAAGCATACGAAAAGTCTGTGTAGGCGGCATGCGAGGGACGGATTCTTGCTCATGGGGAAGGCATGAGGAGGGTGCTATTGCCTGGGTGTATAGATGCTACTCAGCAGGGTGTTTTGGCATGGAGGGCATGCAGGTCCTACAGGGAGCCGTTGCTGAGCAGTGAGAAATTCCCAGGTGCTGCCCACCTGGAGCCAGGAATGCTGCGAAGCAGCTTGCTGGGATAGTCTGTGCCGGGAGGAAGGAAATACAGAACCTATTCCTAGCTCTGCCTGTGATTTAAGATCTTAGCTGTATCCAGTGTCCACCTTTGTAACTCCCCTTCCTGCCTCATCTGTCTGGTATCTTCTGTGTAACATTTTTAGGTTTGTAACTGTCTTTCACTAGCTGTTCACCTAGAGATTCTAAGTGAAAGTTTCAGTTTCAGCTGAGCTGCAGAGTTAGAAAACACCTTGTCTTGCCTGTCCAACACCGTTAATCAAGTATTGAGAGGTAGGAGAGGCTTAAGCAGAAGACCCTGGCTTGGATTTTTCTCTTCAATCTTGTTCCATTTATTATAGCGCTGTGTTTGGTTCCCAGCACAGCTGTGATGAAAAGAAATCATGAGATAACTGCAGTACAGACTGGTGTTGTGCAACATTACTATGAAAAGACAAGAAAGCAATGCTGCACAGTATCTTTTAATTATTTCATATATTTACTATTAGCATAGATTCATGCAATTGGATCTTTGTCTTGGCTGAGCTCCTGTCCTGGAAGACATGCCCCGTGTTTCACCAGTGGCCCTGTCTATCACTGTTGGTGGGCCTGAGAGGCGTTGAACTGGAGACTTGTGTTCTTACGAAGGAAAAATGTGTAAATAAATAGCAACGTGCTTTACTCAGTCTCTGCTTATCAAATTGCTTCTGACCTCACCTGAACTGCTCCCTTTGCCAGAACTGAAGCTGCATGTGTGAGAGGAGACAGACTTAAACCAGTGGTGCATTAAATCAAGCATTAATAGTATGTGTGCAAAGAATTATCAAAAGGACCAGTAAATTATGTGTTCAGAGAGGCCTTATACAGTTAAGACAAAGCATGTCTCACTGTTTTCAGAGCAAGAAATGAGGCCTTTTTGTTCTTCTCCAGGAGGTGAGTAGCATGAAGGTGTGTGTTGGCAGTTTGCTTGCTCCAGACTCTGAAAGAATGCTTGGTTTGCAAAATTTTAATCTCTTCTATTTTATTCCCCAGTTATGAATTCCACGTGAAACCTAGAAACCCTCTTGGGGAAGGTCCAAGTAGCAATGTTGTGACATTCAGTACTGAATCAGGTAAGAACTTCCAAAGGTCTGACCGTCATTTACAGTGGCTCTAGCATCTGTGCTCGTTGGATATATGAAAGGCTCTCTTGCTTCATTTTGCGCATTTGCTCTCGTTCTTTACTGTCTCCAAACTGGCTTTTTGCTCCTGAGCATGTTACGGTAGTACCTGGAAGGTCAGCCTGAGATCAGTGCTATGTTGTGTCAGGATGCAAGATGGACGGGCTGCAGGAGAGAAGAAAGAGGGCCACAGAGAGTTTGTCTGCTGTTCAGTATGAAGAAACTAACTTTATCCTTAGAGAAGGCTCAGTCATTTAAGATTAATATTCCTGACCTTTTTGTATCTATCATACGCATTAATGACTTCCGGATGAGGAACATAAGGTTTTTCTTTGGGCTGCTGTGTTTATAGGCACTTTTGCTACCTGTTCAATAAGGCTGCTGTGTAACAGTGACGTATTTTGCCTGAAATAAGGATTGAAAAATAGCGGTTGGGAAAACTTGATGTCCCACTATGTCCTCTTCCATCCTGTTTACTGTGAAACTGTTGGAGAGGTGTATACAAGCCTGTTTTGACCATTGGTTGGTTCCCAAGTTAAGTCCTATCTGACTCAGAGTTGAGCATCAGGGAGTGCCTTTGCTTTCCCTATTGCAGTTGCCCATGGGGCTAACTGCAGTTGACTTTATACAAGCAAGATACTATCTTGTGTGTAGAAGTGTTTATTGCTTGATAGTACTTAAGGACCATATAAAACACCAAATGGATTTAGCCTTTTTAAAAGGACTTTCTCAATCTGTGTTTTGAGCCAGGTGTAATAATATATGTCTTCATCTAGTGCTGTCACTGATGGATGAGAGTTTTGGCTGAGCAAGGGATTAGTCAGGGAGGAGTTCAGACTATGCCACACATATTTAAAAACTGTGAATACACTCTTTGTAATCCTAGATTGTTAAAACTGAAAAAAATGTTTATGCCAAGTGCAGTTTTCATGAATGACAAGGCTTATATTCTGTCTCCTATTTAGCTTGGACAAATTAAGCCGTCAGTTTTATTTTTTCTTAATTGCACGCATCCATTTCTCACTTTTGGGCTTTCATAGCCAAATTTTGTGTGGCAAATATTACAGAGGGGTCTTTTTGTTGATTTAAGTTTTGAAATTGAAATTTTTAAAAAGATGCAGTAGAATTGGGGGTTTGCTGGTTACCGGTTTAAACTCTCGGTTTTATTAGAACTGTGTTTGGTATTATCCCATAAGTAAAATTTTTAAAAGTTCATTGATACTGTAGTTTCACATAAGCAATTTATTTAATTTAATATAAAAGTGAACTTTGCTTCCAAAACTCTTTCTGTTTCACAAATTACAGCTTATGTCAACCATAGAAAATCGCTTAGCAATGCTTTTTCATTGAAATATTGGGAAAGTTCATTTTACACTGTCTGATCGAATGTTTGTTTTCTTTCCCCAGCGGACCCAAGAGTGAGTGAGCCAATTTCAAGTAAGCCTTTTATGTATAGTATAATATTTTCTGATCAAGATTTTTCTTCAGAAATGAGATAGCATAATTTTACAAGGCGGGGGAGGGGGGTTGTACTGCACCAGTTAAATGAGTTATGGAGTCAAACAGCATTCACACATGATTTCACTCCTTCCACCCGCACCCCTGGTAGGGAATTCATGCCAGGCTGCTTGTTTACCTGAGCGGAACGCAATCAACGTGATGATGTGCTCCCATGGCAGCTGGGATGGCTTCAAACCAGTGCGCACAAATGAGCCAAGGACAGCCTCAGATTCTCTCAGCCTTGTCATTAAAGCAAATGACAGCACTGTAAAATGAATAAGCTACTTCACACTTAAGTGAGTTAACAGAGGATAATCTGGAGGATACTATTTATCTGTCATTGTGTTTTAGAAAATTCTGCTTCTGAGGGCTTGATCCAGCTCTGCTTATAAAGCCACTTCGAAGACATTGCTCTCTTCTGTGGGAGGTGGACTGAGCTTTTGAAGAACAGCTGAGATCGCTGAAGCAAACTGGGCTCCTTTTTGCATTTGTAATGGGCAATCACTTTGACAAACACTGAGACACCATTTCTTTCCGCAGTGTCTTCATGACACTTACTTTTTATGTGTATTTTGTTAAATCACATACAGTTTGCTGCAAGTTGACTGTCCTGGCTTGAACCCACTGAAAAACAGTTACTGTATCACACACTTTGTAAAAGAGTTTTGCCAACACGCAGGCATTGTTCCTGTAACAAGGTCCTAGAACGAGTTTGTTCCAAACTGGCACCACACACAGAGAGCAGAAGCAGTTCACTGCATCAGTCATATCTGCACCCTTTCGTGCTTCCTTGTAATATCTTTCATGTTCAAAACACAGGTGACTGGTGCCAGGGTGCATTCTGCTCCATCAAGGTTTCTAATTCTATTTATTGAAATACACGTGTTGTACGTAATTTTGTCTGCAGTGTCTTACTTCAGCCTCTTTCTTCCTCTCCTGCAGTGGGAAAGGATGCTATCTGGACTGAAATCCCATTCAATTCGGACAGCTATTCAGAATGCAAAGGGAAACAATATGTAAAGAGGACTTGGTATAAGAAGTTCGTAGGTGTGCAGCTGTGTAATTCTTTGAGATACAAGATATACCTCAGTGATTCTCTTACAGGTAAGAGACATTCAAATCCATATCGTCCATATTATACCCTCCTTAGAGATACCGTGGTTCTAGATCTAAGTGGTTTAACAAGACGAGCTCTGCTGAAGTGTGATCAGGTATGTTTAATGTAGCCCATAGGCAGATTAATCATAAACAGTAATCTGCTTGTGCTCAGTAATCCTTCATGTGTTTGATACTGAATTTTCAGACTGAAGAGTTACTTCTCTGTGGTGGTCATCTGCTTTTAAGTACCCGTTAGTATCCTGGGAGTCATACAGAAAATTGATAAAGGTCAGACCTCAGCCAGTGAATAGCATATATTGTAAAGGTGCCAAATTTGTATTTAAAGGATAGTCTGGAATCGTTCTTAATTAGAGGATTAGGACCTAATTTTAGACCAGGATTAGACTCAGTCATTCCCATCCCATTTGGTAAACATCTGGTTACTTCATTACTGTGAGGTTTATAAATACATGACTTCAACTCTAGTCAACAGGCTTTACTCAACTGCTTTGACATTTTTTGTTTTGGTTTCACATTCCCCATTTTGCTTATAATGTCTTCTCCCCCCCTCCTTCTTTTTCTTATGTTTTATTACTCACAGCAGCCTCCTGGCCTTATCTTCTCAAGTTTTGTTCAGTGTCTTAAGGTCACTAGAGCATGATGTATTTAAGAGGTGAATCGAGTAACACATGCTGTGTGTAAGCTTGGGTGTGTAAGCTGTAAAAGTGATTTTCATTTAGTTGATAGTTAAGCAGAACTTTGCATCTCATGTAGATTGTACAAGCTGTACTTAGAAATACGTTAACAATTCAGAATCCATCCCAAGTTCGAGGCTTTTTTCTGTACGAGGTCTTTTATCAGAGCAGCATAGACAGTTCTGTCACAATGGCGTCACTCTTTGTGCTCTGTGCTCTATAAACAAGTGTGTATGAGAAAGATCTTTTGAGTGCAAGTTAGGCAGTATCAGATTGAATTAACTAGGAGAATCTGTGGCTGAATCAACTCCCATAACCCGGAGTTGCCCCACATCAGAGCTCAGCACCTTGCAGGAGCAGGGCCCTGGTCTCTGTATGTAGGAACACGAAAAGAGCAGGAGAGCGTAGGGCAGCCTGTGCCAATGTAATTTTAAGCTGCCCGGCCTTGCACCCGGCACCGTTCTTCCCTGAGCAGACAAGGAAGGAAAGTCCTGTCATTACTAATAAGTACAATACCTCATACGTAAATAATATCTTGGCAGTTATGTGAATAAAAGAGAACGCTTTGAACAGAGGTATCATTCATTCAACTGTTGCTTTACGATTCAACTGTGATCAGATGACAGAGCAATGAGGCATAGTGTATCACAAAACCAGCCAGCAGAGGAAATAGCAGTGCTAGTCTAGCAGGACTAGACTTCAGCCCTAAATCAAGTGAATTAACGCTGCAGTGAAAGCTACTTCATCTTAGAAGAAAAGTTTAATATATCAGGAGCCCATTTTCCTATTTTCATTAGATTGCTTTTGTTCTTGCTGGAAGGGTGGTGATTTAACTTGGCCAGAGAAAGATGGCCATGTAGCCACATTTTGTGTTCATTAGACTTGCTAAGCCTGGTTCTTGCACTTGAATTGTTACAACCAGTGCTGACCAGGTGTCACAGTATTTGAAAGAATCGAAATACTGATGTAGAAGGAAAGCTGCTTTTCCCTCATTTCCTAAGTACAACTCTCATGGCACAAGCCTCTCTCTGTGAGTGAGAAAGTTTCCAGTGTGAAGCCAAACTCTGTTGTGATGTGTTTCGCTGTCACACCTCATCGTGCCCCCGAGGCCAGCGGAAGTGTATCTGTTAGCACCAGTCAGCTGGGCAGCGTGTGCTGGTAACCAAGGGCTGCGCTGAGGTCTGAGTTCCACCTTATGCTGAAAATACCTTCCAAAGCTTTGCTATTTAATCAGCATCATGCTCTTGAAATTTGAGGGCCTTTGTACAAATGCTGTTGTGTAAGGCAGCCAACAACCATATCTTTACGTGCTGGTTTTTTAGCATGAATTTATACTATTAGCGTTGCAGAATTCAAAAGGTATAAAACAAAGATGGTATCTAATTTTCTTAAGACCACCCATAAGAGAACAGTGGGGAAAAAAATAATGTACTTTATGCTAGAGTTGCTATCCCCAAAAGAGAAAGATTAGTCTAGTCATTTGTTAGCTAAATGTTTTTAACTGTGTTGCTTTATTATGGAAAGAATTGGGCAGTAAGGCTTCAATAGTCACTGGGAATGCTGCTAATTTATGTACAGCAATTGTTTGAAGTATGCATAGGTTATACTGCGGGCCAGAAGGGAGTGAGTATGTGTGTATTTGAAAGTTACCATTCTTGTGTTAGCCATAAAAAATATCTGTTTTATTCTGTCTCTCATGAAGAAAAACTGATCTACGTTACACATGCCAGGACTGTTCTATAAACCAGCATCTACTGCTGACCTCATTTAACAGTCCTCCAGAGCAGTCACTGTAGGCATTCCAGAAAAGCAGGCCACCTAAAAAAAAATAAAAAAATTTATTGAGGGGAGGAAAAAAATAAATTCTAAGTGTGACCTTTAACAGCCATGGAAAAAAAATGCCGTTTTGGGCAGCCTGAATGTTCTTAATTTCAGACCAAAAAATTGCTGAGAGGAACTCCCTCTGACCAGCTCCCCTGCGGAAAAAAACATGCCTGCAGCCAAAACTAGATAGTAATAAATAATTTTCTAAAGCTAGAGAAGAAGTGCTGCACAGAGACTGTCAACTGGAGGTGGGAATTTTTGGCAAAGTATTGATCAGATCACAAAAATATGAGAGAGTTTATTGGTAGGCTGCTCTTTTATTACTTGCACTATAGGGAGCAGTATTATAAGCCACCTCACCGCCTCTCAAGTGGCCAGACTGGCACACATTCGAGGCTACAGGACACCCAACATCTAATAAGCAACTGGACTTTCTGCTGAGCTTGTACCTCAGTACTGAGTCTATTTCTAAATGCTCTCACCTTTCCTTTCAACCTCACAACCAAAGGTTGAACATATTAAGAACAACTGCTGTGACAGAAATTTAGAAAAAATGGTAAGTTTATCTGAAAATATTTCCTGCCAAGGCTTGGGAAGAGAAGGTAGCATCCTCCATCTTCTGAACAGAATTTTACTAATGTCTTGCAAATCAAATCCGTAAGTAAAAACATCATTGTCAGAACTCCTTCGCTGTGAATCGTCTTGTTAACAGAATAAGCACAGCCTGTAATGTCAGCACACGCTGCATGGCACACTTGAGACCTCGCTTTCTACTCAGTTGCAATCAAGTGTCCTGTTAAGCAATCCTACAAATATATACAGGCACGCTTCATGCTATGGATAAGCAGTTACGAGACCGAGGTCATGTATTTGTTAAAGGATATCACTTGCACACGCATGTTGTAAAAATACGATGAGTTATAAAACGGGCCTTGGCTGTGTTATGAGGTGGTCTATAAAAACATCTTTGAAGGTACTGGGGGCTTCCTAACAGGGAACCAAACCTGCCTTCCATTCAAATCACTAGCAAAATTAACCTCATTTTTGATACAACCAGGATGAGGTTCTAGGTAATAACAGGATTTCACTTACTGTATGAAATGTAGGGAGAAGAAATACTTTCAGGTCTCGATTTTTGGCTAGGAACGGGGCACTTTTGTCTACAGCCATAAGCACTATACTTGGAGTATGCACGTAATGTTCAAATTACAGCTACGGATCCTGAGAGGAAAAGAATCATAGCGTTCACCTTGGCTTCCCCACAGGGCGCAGAGCACAGCCCACTGCCTCTGGTGATTTTGGGAAATAGCCCTCGCTAAACTGGATATGGATTTTCAACTTTGCTGCTTCTTTGCTTTCAGGAAAGTTTTATAACATAGGAGACCAGAGGGGCCATGGAGAAGATCACTGCCAATTTGTAGACTCATTCTTAGATGGAAGGACAGGACAGCAAGACGATCTACCAGTCAAAGATGGTAATTCCTTATGCTGGCTCGGTAGCAAACCTTGGCAATTCCTTTGTTTGTGTGTTTCTTTTTCCTGCCAGTGGATTCGGCGCCCACTGCTGGGGTGGGCAATGGAAAGAGACAACCAGCTTTGCACGCAGAAGAGAGTCAAGAAGTTTTTGAAGATGAGCAATGACTTATTAAAAGAAGATTATGACTCGGGTTCTGTTAGGTAGTCAACAGCCTCTCTCCTGTTTAAAACATTCCAACAGATTATTCACAGTTGGTATTACATATAAAAATCCAACCACAAATCTGTATTTGCAGAGAGGCATGAAGTGTTCTGTTCAAACTAGCAAGGTTGATTTGAAGTGCAGTAAATCATCAGTTGGGTATTAAACAGCTTTGTTTAGTGCTAATGAGAAACTAAAAAGTTATTACTGGAAAATATAATTCATGCTGTGGTAATTCTGTGCGCACTCATTTGAACCGGGTGCCTAGAATTCCAGTCTGGTCTAAGTGGGCCTGGGCCTGGATGTCCTAAATGCAGCTGTGACCTGCCTGGCTGCTTTTCACACGTTGCTGAGGCTCGAGCATAAGAAAATGCGGCTTCTGTCAGCTGAACGCCTGCCTTGCTCGTTTGCAGCAGTGCCGGTGTGAGGTATTCCTTTCCTTGCGGGGTAAGAACGCAGGCTGCATTGATAGACGCATGCACGCTGAGTGGGTCATGGAGTATTTTGCAGAGAAAAATATCAAAATGGTTTTCAGTATAAAATTGGCGTGTTGACCAAACCTTCCTGCATGTGGTGCTTCATTTATAAAAAGCCTTACAGATGTACAGAAACGTATTGAGGTAGGTGTGGGAGATTAAAGTGAAGTGCCTAAATCTTTCACAAGTTTTTCTGAAAACAAAGTAGGTGAATGATCTGAAAGGTGTTTGCTTATGTGGTTTAATTCTTTTTTTTTTTTAAAGAGGGCTTTGTTTTTCCTTTCCCAGTCAGTGTTGCCCATTTGTAAAGGTATTTTGTTTGCATAAGGGATTGTCTGAATCCATTTTGGCATTGCCAGGACAGCAGATCTTTCAGTTGTATCAGATTCACTTTTTTTAAAAGATTTTATAAATTAAAAAAAACCAAAAACCAAAGCCTTTCTACATAAAAAGCTTGCTACCCCAGCTTAAAAAACATTTAAAACCAATTTATTTTCAGCAACTAGATTTAATGGATTCATGAGCTACATTCATTTTTAGAAAGAAAAAAAAACACCAAAAAACCCCAACAAAACAATCAAACAAAAAAAAGCCCCCACCTCTTCTGTAGCTTGTACTTCTGCTACATGAACTGAAGAGAGGAAAGAACAGATTGTCCTTTGCTGCTGAGTTGTTCTTCCCTGGCTGCAACGAGTTCTGTTCCAACGAGAATTCAGGACAGGTATGTGTGACCAGAAGGGCAGGGAGGGCATCATGCCTTCTGCTTAGTTGCAGACCAGTGTTCTGTGTGTATGCATGCCTATGTGTGTGTGCACACGCGCATGCTTTAGCCACACATACGTTTCTGATGATCAGGTTGGATTCAGCAGTGGAGACTGTGTAATGGCTGTGGCTTTGCAAGGAGGAACAGCTGCCTGTTCAGAGGAGACCCCAGCAGCAGCCAGAGGGAGGAGGAGAGAGCCTTGGCCTCACCTCGCAGGCACCACCCGTGGGTACCGCGGGGAGGCAGGCTGCTTCGCCTCTCCTGCTCTGGGCTGCCGCAGTCCCAAGCACGTCCACTTTTGAGCTGGGCAGAAAACAGGCAGCAGCTTCAGCAAACCTGTGATGGGTTGACAGCTTAGTGACTAGTTTGGCCATGAATTGAATTGGGTACAGACTTCGCAGGGAAACCGAAGGAAGGTGCTGTCTGTGGGCTTCTGCAAACAAAACTCTCTCCTCTGTTCCAGGATTTTTCAGGGCGGTTCGTCAAGAACCTGTCAAATTTGGAAAAATCGGTGGGGAGACTCACATTAACTATGTTCGCTGGTACGAGTGTGGAACATCGATACCTGGGAAATGGTAGGACGCGACGTGAACTTGGTGCAAAGGCTCAGCACTTACCAGCCCCACCCAACTGTCCAACGCAGGCTCAAAGATGGAAATGTTTATGGTATGCCTGGCACTTAAATAAGTTTGCTGATGTGCAAAGGTTTATACAAGTCTAATGCCAATACTGCATTAATTGTGTAATAGCGTAGGCTGCTTACTGTAGTTATCCAGTTTTACAAATTTGTCTTTAGATTTAAAAAAAAATAAAATCCCAAAGAGGCTAGGGACGTGTTGTAGGATAATGCATAGGGAAGCTGGCTCCCTATTCTTGAGGTATGGTTTATATGGTATTTTAAAAGATAACGGTGTGTATATTATTTATCACAATGTTGTAATAAATGTTTAAGGCAGAGTTATGGCAGAGTTGGTCATGGAATGCAATGTGCATTACTTCTTAAATATTCACTGGTCATCTTGCAATGTAAGTGCCATAAGCTACCTGTCCAGATAGCTTTGTAACCTCTCCCTGGTCATAAATTATAGAACAGCCCCTACAATTTTTAATATCCCGCAACCAGTAAACTTGAAGCGCTTTCTCCTTACACATACAAACAATTTATATTCCTGCCAAAATGCTGAGGTCAGTTGCTATCCACACAGCTTTAAACAGTCAGGGTAGTGGGTTGTTGTTTTTTTTCCTTTCCATGTTTGTTTTCAAATGCTTCAACTCCAGTGAAAGAGGCCGTTCAGCTACAGTGTTCGAGCGGCTGCCCGTCAGCTTGGCAGTGCTTGGCAGGTTTGGTTTCCTCCCATTAAAGCAGAGGGGCACGTAGCTATGTGATATTAAAAACTGAAACTGGCCTCCACTGCTGTGGCTTTCCCTGAAAAAGTAGTTTTCAGAGAATGAGACTTAGTGGTTCAAAAGCCAAATGTACGTACAGTGCAGGGGTATTTGGAAAGGTAAATGAAACAGGCAAAAAATAAGCTAGTTAGAACAGCATCATCAGGTCTATTAAAAAAAAAAAAAGTGATATAAAACATTGTTCATTGGGGACAAAAGGGAAACAGTGATAACTGAACTTTAAAACTGCTTGATGGCAATTTTGATTAAAACCTCTCCCAAAGCTACTTGTTGTACTGCTTGAACATTTATGAACTAAATAAAGAGATGTAGTTTTTTTTAAAGGTGTTATTCATTACATTTTAAATGTATTGAAAAAATATGATCAGGAACACCCATATATATATATAGTAGAAATAGTCATTTATAGAAAAAGCCTTATAAAGTACATTGCAGGTACACTGTACTCCTAATAAAATATTTTTTAATCAAGTGTTTTTCTTAGTGTTTTACATGGAAAAACAAATAGTAGTTTCTGTGGCAAATGCTATTATGTCAGGAAGCAGTTTGTGGTGTGAGGAACCCCTGAGGTGTTAGGTGTGATGAGAGCAGAAAGAGCAGGAGCTGTGGCTGACTGGGTAGTGCAGCTGATGCGGGAACAGCCACATTGGAGGATGCTGAAGGGAGGAATGTTTTCACTTGCTTTAGTTCCTAATTTGTCTTTATGAGAGTTCAAGCAGCTTGCTCCAGTTTTTTTGGGTTTGTGTTTTTTGTTTTTTTTTTTTAGTCCCTACTTAGTTTTATGTATTCCTAGAATCCCTGAGATGGAAAATATTAACTGGGAGAATGTTTTGCCCTCTGTTGTTATATAGTCTATTGAATTTGTTACAGCTCTTGATCTGCTTTTTCTTGGCTCAAAATTGAGTCCCTAGAACTGCATTCCCAGGTTCTTCTGGGTGGCAAAGAACCTGTGGAAAGTTGTTCCTTTTTAACAATTCTTTTTTGAAACTAGGTATTTGGCTTAGATTTTTCAAGTAATAAACCAATTTTCCCCCTGCCCTTGTGAAAGTGAAATGGGTAAGGGGCTCCAAAGACTTTATGTATTGGTTCTTGCTCAGTTGGTAAAAAGGTTACTTGGCAATTAATAACAGGGGCCAGTGCAAAACGATCTACTGCTGCATAACCTCTGCAAAAGCAATCCCTACTCACAACGCTTTTCCAGTTACACACCTAAAAATCTGTCTCTTCTATGGATCTTTTTACCTCAGTATCTGTACATCCAGCACACACTTAAGAAAACTGTGTTCAGCATGACTAAATTCTAAAATCAAGATCAGGCAAATAATCGATTCAGGGTTTTTATTAGTTTTCCATGTGAGCATTACAATTTATAATACATCATAGCTAGTTTTACCTCCAGAATGACTCTAATTTAGTACATCATGGTATTAGTAAAAACAAGCCTGATAAGTGGGCTAAACTTCCAACTAGCATCTTCATATCCTTCAAACAAGGCAAGCTAGAATGTCAATCACTTTACAGACATTTAGGTAGTGTTTCCCAAAAACAACCCAGCCCCAAATTAAACTAGGAAGCATATACAATTTAAAGCAGGAAAGGCTGGCTTGGTCCTTCCCCTCCCCCCAGCAGAATTTAACAGACAGCTATAGTTTTTGCCGCATTACAGTTTTGGAATCTCAATTAAAAATCCTGGAGTCTGTCGGGATGGAATCGTACGTGCCCGTCGCCCGGGTTCAGCAGCACCTCCTTACCGGTAGCCAGGGCCCGGCTGGGTGTAGCCCTGGGGGCCGAAGGGAGGCCGGTTGCGGGCATAGGGGTTGGGCCCGCTGGGCGGGGGGGTCATAGTGCTGCCGGGCGGGGGGGTGAAGCCAGGCCGCGGCTGGTAGGTGCCCGGTGCCGCCTGGGAGCCGGGAGCAGCGCTGTAGGGCGCAGGCTGGGAGGCCTGCGTGGTGTAGGGCTGCGGGGGGTAGCTGCCCCCCGGGTACTGCGGGGGCTGCTGCGCCGGCAGCTGCTGCGGCTGCCCGGGGAAGGCGGGAGCCGGGGCCGCCGGCTGGCTGTAGGCCGGGAACTGCTGCTGGGCTTGCTGCGAGGGGGTTTGCTGCTGGCTGTAGCCTGCTGGAAAGGCAAAGAGCAAGGTGGGGTGAGAGAGAGCAAAGAACCAGGACGACCTTTGCTCGGTTACGGTGACAAACACAAACCCATGCGCTAAGCACAGAAAAGGCAAACCAAGAATGAACTGCAAAGTCTTCCTGCCTTTCACAAAAGCACGCTGCCTGGTTTCTGGTGCACTACCATGGCAGCACAGCAACAGTGAAAACAGTGTAAGATAGTTTTCCCGCAACTGACAAGAAATTAAAAAAAAAAAAGACAAATAGTATTTTACCATCATGTCACACAAAAAATGAAAAGTCTTCACTGGCAAATGAGGCAACACATAACCTTTTCCCCAAATAAAACCTAAAAACAAAACTGTCATGAAAATAGCAGTAGGGATTACCATAAATCATTTAACCTTTGGTAAAAATCAAAGCTGTTTTCAGTTCTTTAGGGTTAAATATGAAAGAGTTGTGCAGAACACAACACTTCAGTACAAAACTTCCATTTAAACATGTCCCAAACTTGATTCTTCTGTATAAAACCAGCTTCCAAAAGGAATTTCTCTTATTGAAGACTTTAAAATGACACACAGTCCTTTTATGAAGAAAGAGCTACTTTTATCTATCATGAAACACACCTGAGCTACTTGCAATGAAACCTCTCCAGTGACTGGGATCCTGTCAGCATTAAACACCAGACACACAAATTATTAAAAGTGCACAGCCCTAAACAAGAAAGAGCAAGGATTGAAGAATGCACTGGAGTAAATTCTGAAACTCACCTTGAAACTGGAGTCAAAATTTATTCATGAGACAAATTTCTGAAGGGTCCATTTTTTACTACCATGCCTAAGTAACCACATTGTTGCCTAGGAGGGCTACTAGAGCGGGCACAGATCCTGCTCTTGGGGGACATGGGTTTGAAAGGAGACAACAGTCATGGGAACAGCAGCAAAACAAAAACAAAAACAAAATCCCATGAGTCAAGATCTTCAAAGGCTGCTGTCAATTGATCCTCAAATAAAAAAAAAAAAAAAAACGACTTGTTTTTGAACAATTAGGTTAATTGTGAAATAAGTTATGAGAAACAGAGCAGCCCCAGATCAGTTTTGGTGGTGTTTCATTCTTACTGGAAGATGCTGTTGCTTAGAATGCAGAACTCACACTGCGCTACAGCTTTCACAGGAACTTCTCCAGTAAAATATTAAAGTAGATGATGGCAGGGTATGACTAGAAAGCAGATGGAAACTCCTTTTTTTCCCCTCTGCTCAGTTTTTAAGCCTAAAGAAAGTCAGATAGACCCTTCTACTTCCAACAGGCTCGTTACTTCTTCTGAAATTAGACTTCAGAAAGTCTGTCACTGTCTTCTAATTACAAATGTGAGGGTGAAAAATCTGCAGAGAACAATATACCATTTAGAGACCCAAATCAAGCAGCTCTCGCACAGTGCACAGGAACAAGGGCCGAGGCACAAACCTTCAGTTCCAAGTTTTCAAGGGTTCTTATCCAAGATAAACATGAAATTTCTTCATAAGCTCTGCAAGTGTTCTCATCTACATCAAAACTGATGCACTCCCACTGTATATATTCCACACACAAGAGAGCCATACAGGCTCTATTCTGAGTCACTTAGTGGTATGGAAGTCTTTTGTTTAGTTTAAGGAAGATTGTTTAAAACAAGGAATGATAAATGCTTTGTATCATTTTCTAAAATTATTAAGCAACTTGCAATTTGTTATGGAATTTGCTGTTACAGGTTCATCCCTGTACTTTAGCTGGATTATGATTCCTAGCATGTACTATGCATTACTAGATGCCAGCTGCTTCTAAAGAAAATAACTGCAAGTTCTGAAGTCAAGTTTATTCTGGGTATACGCTGCAAAAGCCAGCTCTTCATATTTGATTGCATGTAAACCACTAAGTGCACTAAAGTGTTCCTCTGCTAAAAGTCTACTGGCACCTTTACTGGAGGTGTCAGTAAAATCAACAACTAAAAAAAACCCTATCACTTGAAAGTTTCTCTGAAATTACAGTATTTACAATAGCAAAGGATATACTATGGCAACTGTAATCAGTGTTCACACCAGTAAATTAGAAATAGGGGCCATCTTTATATACCTCCAGTGTTTAAGGAAGCTAAATCAGGATGTTCTAGTCACTCACTTGCTAGAATCCCAAGACTGCAATGTTAATCCTGAAGACTGCATGTACTTCAGGTGATGCATTTTGCCTGCCTTTCTAGCTATGTGTTCTGCTGATTGATAATGAACTCTGCTTTTGGTCACAATCAAGCAGGATTGAGATACCAGAACTCCAACTACATACTAAAAATACAGAGAGCTACAGTGTTGTCTTACTGGTAATTTCTGAATGGTGCCAGTTCCCCTCAGACCCACAGGCACTGGGGCTGCTCAGCGCCCTGACCTGCCCCACAGGTTCGGGAACCAAAGCTCACAGGGTCGGGCACTGAAGAAGAGGTTCTACAGCTACAGCACCGTTTGAGAGCTGCTTACCTGGGTACTGCATACCGTACTGCTGCTGAGGCTGAGCCTGCGGCTGCTGGGCAGGATAACCGGGCTGTTGGTACTGTTGATACATCTGACCTATGGATTAAAAACTTATTTAGTTGAAGCCCAGTATCCTAGCTATATTGTAAACACACACTGAACAACATCCTAACAGTTTAAAAATCACAAAAACAAACCCTCTCACAACATGTACAAACTTCAAAAAAAAATCTGAACATCATGAAGTTTGAGTATGTTCTACCTAATTACCAACTGAAATCAATCTACAGATGTTAGTTTCTGAACCGTGCTGTTCTGAAGACTAAATGATGTTTGACTCCAACAGAATAAATAGTTCTAATTTGGTATGTGGGGCTTACTATTTCACATTTTCAGAGGCTGCTAGAAGCCATGCACCTTAATTAGTGCTCCTCTGGTGGATAACAGAGCTGGAATATTTAAATGCCTTGATAACTGCTCCAAAACTTGCACTGTAAATTTGAAGTACTTCAAAAAGTTAAACAAGTCTTCAGATTGTCTGTTTATATTAGGGTTTTAAGACCATTTCTGCATCAAAGTACTGTAAGCAGAGTGGTACATTATTTATTCTGACCACATTTTCCAGATAACTCATCCATCGTTTAGTATCTGACTTGCTGTAAGCCAAGTTTTCTTAAGAGACTCAGGGGTATACACCCTAAAGCAAAAACAAAACCATACATTCTTAAGCTTGGGTATTCCAATTCGAAGCTACTTTTTCCTAAATTCACTGCTTCCAATTTCTTGGCAAGAAGAGGCAGAATATTTGTTTAGCCTTAACCTATGGGCCTTGTTTAGGCTTTATGCTTCTGCTGTTTTTCAGTTTAATAACAGGCACAAAGAACTAAGACAATTACCTGCCAAAACTAAAGCTTAGCTGAACTGGAACAGTCATGGAAACTTTACTATTATAAAGTGTAACTATTATTCATTCTGCAAAGATCAGCAGACTGTATAAATATACTATAAGCTGTATCTTCTGAATTGTACAAGACCAAGGCAACTCTGCTCTGCTCCAAGTCCGCCAGACCCCTGTACAGGCTGCTTTAACAGAACTCCTCGTTTCTTCTTTTCTCTGTGGAACTTGCATCTGAAAGCAACGGTATTTTACATTCACACTAACGTGTTCAAAATGTTTTATACTGCTACAGTCCCTTCAAAATTGTATTTGGTAAGCAATTATTGTGGGATGAAGAGTGCTAAACACAAGACTTGAAGAGAATTTAAGCCTGTTAGTATGATAATTCAAAATTAGAAACTCGGAATGCACTGTTTTTTGTTTCTTAAACTCAGTTGTTAAGGGAAAGTTCTGGGAGAACAACTAGGAGGCTGCTTGTCTCAGGATAATTACCTACAGGCTAACACAGAGACCACACTGGCACCTGCTGGAGATGCCAGGTAAAGGCATATGAAAGAAACAGCATGGAGTTTTTCCAAAGCTTTCTGAAAAGGCTTGCTCTCTTCACCAGGGTTGAAGCATGAGGAGTAGAGAGGTGTTCCTGTGCCGTTCAAGAAAACACTCTTAATTTACAGCCATGAATGCAGTCAGGGGTCCTTAAACACAGTTTTCCTCTCACTGGATTTTACTCTGAAAACAACTGAGCTACAGGATCAGTGTCTGGTTTTGCACTTTGCAGTCAAGGATCTGCCAGCATTTGCCATTGTTCCTGTGCACCAAAACAGCCATTTTAGCTTGATTCAGAAAAAAGACCAAATAGGTCACACGACATTATTTTCCCTAGAAGATTGTGAAGTGCTTACGTAAACGGACTTTTTACATCTATTTTAGTAACGACTAAAAGCGTCCACATCTGTCCATAATTGGTTCCTGTGTGTGTTCAGCAACTGGATTTAGCGTACAAAAGCACGGGCATGCCACAAAAGACAGCACTATACTGAAAGAAACATCTTTGTTGTACTGTTAATTCAAACTAGTGAACGCTTAAAACTTTATCAAGGGAGGCAAGCTATTCATTAGTATCTGCACGCAGAGATGAGGTGACTTGGTATTCACAAATAATAACTAATAACCAATTATAATCATCATAATATCATTTATTGGCAAAGAATGCCATTAAAAAACAATCCCTGATATACCAGAATGATTGACACATAATTGGCATCACCATTTTACTTATATCCTCAAAATCCTGGAAGGGTGGGAGGGGAAGCACAGCTTGGGGTGTTTTGTATTTTTAGAAAGTGAATTAGGATTTTAAAACTAGTTTTAACAAGAACATGCTCTGTACCAGCAGTGCCATTTGTGCGAGCCAATCCTGTTGAAAACCTAACCATCAAAGTTCTGGCTGGGCCATGACCCTGCACAGGTTCAACTCGGCTGCAGAAGTGCAGGAGGGGAGAACAGGACAGGACAACACAGGTCCCCGAGTTACCACTGGACTGAGGTGCTATCAAACAGTGAAGTACGGAAAGCTACTCCACATTTCAAAGGAAAGTCTTTCAACACTTTGGATAAAAGCAACTCAGTTTCTGAAAAAAATTTCAGAAGCTGGTAATCACACATGCATTACCTAGCTTTCGTAAGAGACTGTTATTTACCATATGCATACAATGCACAGCATAAGCACTCTCACTGGTATTTTGGATGAACAATGTGCAATGATGACTTCTGTTCTCTTCCCAATAACTGAACCAGCTATTTTAGCCATAGGGTGAAGAAAATATAATCACTACTCATATTTCAGCAGCAGTAATAAAACCTGCTTAAACTACAAACCAAAGCCTTCGTAATTAGTGCTGTTGTACTTTTACATGCAAAAAGAGGACCTGGGCAAAGGTATAGCACAGTTCAGTGGTTAAAAAAACCGAAACAAAACCCACCAAACAAGAAAACCCCCACTCTATACTCTCCCTGACCCAAATTTAGAAAAATCATTACATCTACTCTGAAACACGAGCCTAGACAACTTCTAAGTACAATGAGTTTTGCTGAAACAAGTATTTTTTCCCTTCCCTGGTGTTAGCAGCCATTCAGGATTCCAACCTACTGCTGCTAGTGCTTAAGTGTTTCACTTTTTTCAGTTCTAGATTAACATCAACACTTAAAGCCTCATACCTTATTGTATTCAAGTAAAAAGGCTAAATTCATAAGATACAAGTTCAGTAGCTGAGAGTATTTTTTAAGTTTTCTAGCTGCTGACAGAAGAACCTGAAGCATTTATTTCCAAAGGTAACTTCCGCACATATATAACAACTGTTTGACGTTTGATATTCAAGCTACAAAAGAAGTCTGTTGCTGTCTCATTTATATCACTTGACTAATTTAGAGAAGCAAGCAGGAGAAGAAAAAAAAGAAAAAAGAGCTGAAAGCAGCAAAACAAGTGTTTTCTAAGTTCCACTGCAACCAACAGCATTCGTGCCTGCTTAAATACTATGCCTAGCTACAAGCTGCTCAAATACTCTGCCCAATCAAAACATTACTTCTTTAGAAATTCTTCACTGTGAGGGTGGTGAGGCACTGGCACAGGTTGCCCAGAGAAGCTGTGGCTGCCCCCTCCCTGGCAGTGTTCAAGGCCAGGTTGGATGGGGCTTTGGGCACCCTGGGCTAGTGGGGGGTGTCCCTGCCCATGGCAGGGGGGTTGGAACTAGATGGGCTTTGAAGTCCCTTCCAACCCAAACCATTCTGTGATTCTAAGATATTTCAAGTGACTGTGGATACTGTCATCACGGTCAACAATGCCTCTCGCATGTATCTCAGCATTACATCTGTACAGGAAGCAGCAGAAGGTAGTAACTTGTTTCTACACTAACACAGTAATGACTTTATATTGTACTTCATATAGAGGTAGCAAGTAATTGCAGACAGTTTCATCCAGAACTATGCAGGTCTGAAGGCTCAGTGCTCTTAGCAAATATCAGTAGAAAAGTGATGCCCAAATGTAGCAAACCTCTGAACAGGTTTATCTGTCGAAGTCAAATAACATACAAAAGGGCATAGTACAACGGAATCTGAATAGTAGAGTTAAGACCTTAAGCTTTAAAGGAGAGTCAAGTGAGGCTCTCAAGGGTTACGTAGCAAACCTATAAATACAAGATAATTACATGGTTTCATCTGACTAGCTCAGAGCCATACATAGTGAAGAAGCAATGCAGTAATGGCTCTGTTTTTTCAGATAAAAACAATAAGTAAACAACATTTTTAATTCATAGTAGACAAGCCAACAAACTGTTAGCTGAGTGAAAGCTTGACACAACACAAAGGGTATATGATAATAAACTAAGGTTTTCAGACAGCTTTAAAGTGCAGCGTATATGCATCTGCCTTACAGTAAAATGAGCATGGATGCAAGTAGAAAATAGTACCATGAAAATCCTCCTCGTGTTACATCACTTAGCTCTTTAAATAAAGCTACTCCTCCACCTGCCGTTTCTACATTGAACTGCATGTGAGGAAAAAGATTTTCCTGCTGAGTGGCACAAATGAATTTGCAGTTTGGTAACAACTTTGGGTCTGCTAATTGGAAGTCTTAGCTACTGACTACTCAGATTCAGACTCCATTCACGTCTTAAGCAGCACCTCTGTCTACTATTTACCTTCCACCTGTCCAGTCTGTGGCTGTGTTCCGGGGTACGGTGGCTGCTGTGCCTGAACACCAGGGGGATGGGCTGCAGAAGAAGAGGAAGCGATGCTGTCCGGTGTTCCTGATCGCTCTTCTGCAGGGGCACTTGGTGGTCCTAGGGGAATAAAACCAAAATACGGTACACGAAATGAACAGAGAGTTTGAATTTAAAAAAAAAAAAAAATCTAATACAAGACTATTCCCTTGCAAAGTTTTTAACATTTTTTTTCCAGTTTTCCATAGATTTTTATCTGAGCATCACATCCAGGCTAAAACTAAGTGTATTTGCACATCTAAACTCTCCTTTGAAAATATTTTTAGGGGAATTTTCCACCTGTCTCTAGGTCACTCATATTTCATCCTTCCGAGGAACCTGACCTCTCTGTGGGAATAAAACCCTACGTAAAGTGTTTTTTCCACACCTTGAAGCGTTAACCTTGCACACATATGCTGAAGATCTGCTACATTCGGATAGAATATGCACCTATGTACCTACTCTTTCTCATCTGGAGCAAAGGTGAAAGGCTGTGTGAAAATGCACTAGTGTTTTACTGTGGTCTACATGGGTCCAGGCAACAAATTGTTTTACCAACAGTCATACAGCATGTTGAACAGAAGACCTCCAAGGAATGTATTAAATTTGCACTCCTGAGCAGAATATGGCAGGCTTCAGTCTAAAAGCAATTGTCTGCTTTAATGATTCTGAAAATATTCCAGCTAGCACCCAAAGAAAGCGTGGAAACAGAGAATTCAGATTTTCTCTACATTAGTCTTGAAACATGCACGTGAACAGGTATAATATACAATTGAATGCAAAATACTTTATTAGAAACAAAGGAGCTGAAACTTGGATCTTTCCAGTTCTTAGCTATATGAATGCTACCTATGACACACTACTTTCAAATACATGCTTAAAGTTAAGCACAATATAAAATTGAAAGTGCATTTGCAGCAAATTTAAAGAAAGTTATATTTACACGATATAAATATGCATCCAACGAGCTCTTGATTATGTTTTCATGTTACCCTTATTAGGGGGAAAATGAATCAAATCTGCCTACTTCTGGTTTTGCCTTTATATACATAACTGCAGGATTAAAGCTTTAGAAATAGGTTTTATTATATCCTGTTTAAATGGTCCTCTCTTGAAGTTCTTTGTACATTCAAAGGACGGTCAAGTCAGTTCACTCTATCAGAAGAATTATGTAGACACATTAACATTGAAGTATCACTGATGTTATGATCAAAGCATTAACTAACACCGAGGCTCTGTACCAAAAGACAAAGCCACTCCTTCAAAAATTAGCTCCAATTTTATGCTAACCGTACTGCATATTCTACTCTATCACTTAATTGTTCAGTGGTAGCCCACTGTAAGATTTTGAGTACCATCAAACCTTTATCTGGTTTGTGAAATAACGATGCTGTGACAATACCAAAAATGTGCCATGGAGGAAGAGATAGCTCAATAGGCCTGATACAAGTGCTTTGTTACAAATCAAGATTTGAGTCATCAATTATGAACAGGTTTTGTTTTCCTTTACACAAGACATACTCTTACCTGACACCTGATCATCTGTCAAGCCAAACGCTGACATGACATTCTTGCTGATTTCATCCTGGTTCTTTAACGGATCAAATGCAGACATACTTGCTGCTATAACTTGAGTAGATGGCTTAACATTAGAGTCAGCAGCAGCAGGCTTTTCTTCCCTACCGTCTACAGCATCTACAAAACAAAGTGCCCAGTTATTAATTCTTGAGAACTGAAACACCATCATACATATATACTGTACACTATAGCATCTTCAAAATTGCATAGTTGTGGGTTGTTTTAAATGTTTTAACTGTTGAACTGCTTATGGCAGTGCAACAGCGATGACAAACTGATGTATCTGAAACTGTGATGTGTCACAAAGCTTATGTTTCATTGCTTACTTATAGATACACTGACACTGTGGAGTATCAGTATCATGTATCACTTTGCTTTGAATTCAAAGTTACAAGGCTCCTGTTTCAAATTGTTCTGGTATGACCTGCCTACAGAGAATTCAAAATTAAGAAAACTTAGAGGATAGGTTCCAGTTTATTATAGCATTTTATCAGCTGCAGTTTTTGTTTTGTTCTATCCCTTTCTCACTGGATTCTTCCTCAGCTGACAGGTGAAAATCATCTCTTCGCAATTATAGAAGTAACACTGAATCATTCAGAAACCCTTACCTAGCAGAGTGCTACATTTTCTCTTAAAAACAAACAAGCACAGGCAGGGTTTAGACCAGCTAAATTTGTTTACACTCTAAGATCATAACCCTAACCTCCTTCCAAATGGTCTACAACCAGAATCCATGGTATTCCACTGAAATTTAGTAACTGCTTACATTGTAGGCACAGGGGCTGAGATTTTTTTAAACAACCAAACCAATAAAACTGTGAAGTGTAAAATACAAAAGCAGCATTTCCCAAAAGAAAGGCTTGGAGTTCTTGGTTCACCTTTTCACTTAGAATACTGTATTCCGTGACTTTGTGTTATGATTTTCTGTGTCCAGATTACCCCAAATCTGTAGTTAAGCACACAGACGTATTGTTTTTACAGTACAACAGCCCTAAGCTAGGAGATCAATGCCTCAAAACTGGCAGAAAAAGACTTCCTTCCCCATTTTGCCCTCCCCCGATAATCCTTTCCCACCCCTGCTTGCACCCTTGTGCTGCTTACCCTGAGACAGCTCTGATGCTGGCTTGAGCTCAAAATGTGTGGATTCAATTTCCTAACCTGGCAAAAAAAGTGGATATAATTTTTGCTGAATTTGCTTTTTACTGTTTCAGTGAATCAAACTTGCTTAGCAACATGACAAGATAAGCACCAGAGCTAGCCCAAAGTAAGCAGTGGGAGTACTCAGCTGGGAGCAAGAACTCTTCAGCAACAACAAACTATTAATTCAGCTCAAAGCCCTTTCAAAATGTTGTCATGACTCACAAATGTTAGTTACAGGAGTTTCATACATTGCAACAAAAACTCAGACTTTGAAGTTTTATTCCTAAATTAACTAAGTGCTTTACTCCAGATAATTTGAATAAAAATTCTGCCTCTGAAATAACTGAAGCATTAAAAATTCAGTTCTGAACCATCAAGCAACAATTAAGAATGATCACAACCAGTTTTCAAGCCTTCACTTTTCACTTTGTTAAACAGCACACAACATTCTGAATCAAACCAAACAATTCTTTGCCAGGCTGCCTACCACTTTCGGGCAGATTAGTGGAAAGCCCTGGTTCAGCTGGTGGTTCTAAACAGTCCAGTAAACGATTGACTTTATTGCGAAGTTCTATCAGCTCTCGACGCAGGTATTTCACCTGATTAGATTCTAGGGGTCTTGGTTGTCCATTCACTGCAAAACAGCAATTAGATAAATTTAAGACTGCAGTAACATTTTGACATCCAGTTTAAAGTTTCAGAAAAAAAAAAAAAAATCCCAACTTTTAGTTGCTTGTAGCATCATCATCATCTGTGGAGTTTAAAGTGATAAAGTTTAGCCAACACAGACTGAACACATTCTAGAGCTTACAGTTCCTTTAATATACTCAGTTCAGCATAATCCACAGGACCAGAACTGCCAGAAAGTCTGCAGCAAGTTTACCCATTTCCATGAATATACCCTGAACAATACAACTATCATACACAGTTGTGGTAGTTGCTTGTAGTAGAAAATGCCTTTAGAACTAATGCAGCATACACAACACTGCTGCAATTCATGAATAAGGTCAGTGTTCAGGTTAAAGGCTGCTTACTATTCCTTGGAACTATGTGCTAATTTACCAATAGTAGCTTGAAAATAAAGAACTGTTTTATACAAAGGCCAGAGAATAAATGTTAAAATCTATTCAACTATAAGCAATTATTCTTAGTTTTTAGCAGTGTACTAGTAACACTGCAAGATAATCATCATTTTAAATTTCTCACACACCTGTGAAAACCCCACAAAGGCTAGCAAGTGGACGGTAACATGGGAAATGACATTAAGAAAAAAAACATTGATTACATATATATATATGTATGCCAAATACTTTAAGCAATCTTAGGAAAAAAAAAAGTTTTGGTTTCTGTAAGTTCAGATGCCACATGAAACATCAAGAAAGAAAACAGATACCATGTATTAATCCAGTATTTTTGACTTACTGATTTCATTCTTCTGAGGTGACAAACTGAAGTTTGTAGTACATTTCAGTGAAGCCCACTGCCTGCATTTTAATGATTATAAAAAACAAACAAACAAAAAACTTCTATACTTACCAAACAATGTCAGTTTAAGTATCCTACTGCACTGAATTGCAAAGGAAAGATCTGAGCTATCAAAAATTGTTATCAGATCTCCATCTGAAAAGAACATGAAAAAGTTACATTAAAAACAAAGCCTATTAACTACTGAACTTCAAGCTAGGGCAAAAATGTTACTTCATTACTCAAAAATAACTTTCCCTACTTAATTCTGAAGTTACTAGCAAAAAAAGTTTAATTATTTTAGTGTGAGTCAGTATGCATGGAAATTACGTACAGAAGGCAGACAGAAGCATGACTGGCTCCAAAAGGGAGCCTTCTGACATTAGCCCTTTGCAAGTTCCATATAGCTCATCATTCTTTTATGTTTACATACAGGATGAAACATTAGAGGGAAGTGTTCACAAAGTTCAAACACCAGAAAGATTGATGATGCCAGTTAAAGTTATATGTCTATTCCAAGAGGCTCCAAAACTGTGCTGTTCATGAACAGACAGGAAAGTCAGGATAAATGGCACAAGCCAATCCCAATTCAATTAGAAAAAAAACCAAACACACATACACTCAGGGAAAATGTTAAGCAACTAGAACACTTTCGCAGGTTATCCTCAGAACACTGAGGTACAAAACTGATTTTCAAAAAGGGAATGATAATAAAGTTCTTGTGTAAATAATAGTAAAATTATCTATCAGCCTTAACACAAAAAGAATGAAGATATGAAGATGCCAAAGTTGTCAGAAGAAAAGTTTTCTCTCAGACCAGGAATTTGACTTGAAGTCTCCACTCTTAGCCATTTATTTTTGTGTGTCATATTTCAGAGGAACTCCTGTCCCAATGCATCCTAATGAATTTGCACATTGCCATTGGAAACAGAAACTATATTATAACTGAATGGGATGCTTTATTCTTAAGATACAAAGGGCTATGCATAAAGCACTGAACACCTTTAATCCTATTAATATCCAAAAGGGATACCAAGTTCCCATTACGTCTGGCGTCTCATAATCTTTAACCCTAGTCAAGACAATCTGCATTCACATCTTTGCTTACTCAACAAGATCACAGATAAAACAAGATTATTCTCTGACAGGACAGATTTTCTGCTGGTTTTACATATTCAATAAATTAAGTGAACACAAATTAGGCAGTGCAAAGGAAAGAGTGGGAAGCCGTTGTCAGGAAAATGTGTACTGGCAGAGGGAAACAGAAGGGATAGCAGGAATCCTTCCTTCCAGAACAGCTTGATGAACTAAGAACCCAGATGAGACACTACCTAGTGAAACTTCACCTTCAGAAACAATGGCATTAGACAAATGACACAGAACTTGGAACAAAGGCGACTCCAGGCTACTAACATTCCTACCTAAAACACTGTACAAGAAGGCTCTGTGGACAGACGCAGAAACATACTTTTAATTACAGATTACTGCCTAAAAATTCTGAGCTATTCCTTATGCATTGTTGACAAAGTTCCAACTGTATAAAACATGGTTAAAATTTTCAAACAAATGAATGCTTCAGTACAGTCATAAAACACACGATTGCAAGTTGAAAAAAGCTCAACATTTCAAGAACTACATTTTCTAATTTTGTTATATCTGACTACAAGTAACATCTCGGCAATGGAAGGTTTTCTCAGCATAGTGTCATTAATAACACCTAACAATGCCTGTCAGTCTTCAAAGAAGTTGCTTTTAACAAAACAAACAAGAAGTCTTACAAATATTAACAAACTAAAGACATCTAAAATAATTTTCAGGTTTTCCTGAAAGAAATATTGTTGTCTCCAAAGATTTTTTTTTTGTATCCTATGTTGTGTTTGCACTTTCACAATCTCAGAAACATTGGTTGACAGCATTATCAGTCATGGAGTCACTGAGTAGAAACTGGCAAGTCTCCAAGAATGGAGGCTCCAAAACCCCACTAGGTAGCTGCTCCAGTGACACACTGCCCTCCTGGCCAAAACTTATGCTCAATCTCTCAAACTGCCGTTTACAACTGCTGCCATCTGTTGCTACCAAAACCAGTTTAAATTCAATGGCCTTTGCAACTCCCATTCAGTTAGCTGGAGGCTGCTATTAGCTCTGCCTTCAGCCTCCTCTTCAGCTTCATGAATGAGCCCAGGTCCCTCAAATGCTCCCTGCAGGCCACCTGCCCTAGGCCCCTCACTGCACTCACCACGGACTGCTGGACCCTCTTCGGTTTCTCCAAGTCTTTTTTGTCTGGGGTGCAGGCAGCAAAACTGGGGCCTCACCAGTGCCAGGAAGGGGAAGATAATAGTGCCTCTGTTTGCCACTATGATCCGTAACAAGACATATGCCATCAGACCCCAAACAAGTAACTTTCATAAACAGTCTTTTCTCTTTGGCAGTAAAGTGGGGGTGGGTGGAGTGTCCGTTTAACTCAAACACTTCCTCCAGCTTTTGGGTATCCTTTCCCAAATGCTGATACCAAAATCCACTGGTGTCTTAACACAAAGCCCTTCTATTCCATGATAATTATTTCTCTTGCCAATACACAACATTGGCAGACCATCTTACGATGCGTTTGTGTCATACCAGTTAATACTCAGATTCACTGCCTGAACAAAGGTGCATGTCCTCAACAGTTTAACCTGCACAGCCAAAAGAAAATGTGTATCAATACATGTGGTTTACATGGATTAATGTCACCCAAAAGAATCCAGATCATTCCATCATATTCTCCCTTACCTATTTTAACATTCATGTTGAGGGCATTAAGAATAACGATTCAAGTTTCTATTTTAAATTGCTAGCAGAAGAAAAGGCTGAAAAGCACCAAATACAAAATCTTGTTAGATGCATAAAGTCAGTTCTATGACTCCTGTTGACAGCCTTCAAGCTATTACCCAAGTAGAGCACATGCTAGGATTCATACAGTAGATGTGTATGTCAAGCCGTACAAGTCTGACAATTCAAGTATATTAGTGTTATCAAACAAACTTTCCATTTTAAGGAATGTCAGTGAAACTTAATTTCTGTTAACATGGTATTGTCAGGAATATACAATGTTAATTATTTTCTATTGAAAAGTAAAACTGACTTTCCTTTATTTTCTCTACTAATCTTCTTAATTCAAGAACTTACCTTTCTCATTTTCACAAGGGACAAGCTTTCACTCACTACAGTTTCCCAGGTACCCTAAATATTCCCTCCTACGTCAATTATTTTATTTTTCTTTAGTATAAGCTAGTGACTCCCTTAACTTACCAATGGACTGGAAAGCATTTTAGCATTAATTCTGCATCATCATGATGCATTCCAATTTTTTATGACATTAGTAGTTGGAAGAAATTTTATATGTTTACGACATTAGAAATCTGCCTCGTTATCCTTGACCCTGCCAGCTATGCTTCCTTATCTACAAGCTTTACCTATCCTTATATTTACCTTTTTCTTTTTCTATTCAATTTTGAAAAAAAAAACCCAACCAAACAAAAAACCCCGCCACCAAAACATAGTTTTCCTTCACTTTGGTAAATTTACCGAAGACAGAAACATTACTGACTAGCACGCCACCTTGATTACATGCAATATGAGTTAATAACTCATTATTGGCTCTGACAGAAAGACACAACTTCTACTGCAAGGCAATGAAGAACAAGAATGAAAAAGGCCAATCTCACATTAGGCACTCTAGTTTTAAATTCAAGCCTATCTTAAAAAAACAAAAAACAAACAAACAAAAAAAAAACAAAAAAAAAACCCAAAAACAGAAAACAAAACAAAAAAACCCCCCAAACACAAAAATAAAAACCAAAGGCAGCAAAGTTTCTATTATTGGCTCCATAAGGGCTTTAGCATATGTTACTCAGTAACATTGTGTGCTTAAGATGCAATCCTACTCTTTGATTTGTATCAATTCACTGCTGGAAGTCTTCATTGGTCTGTTTGGGTTTTTTTTATAGACACTGGGGTTTACTACATATTCAAGAACCTTAAGCAGGACATGAAAATTATTTCACACCTAATAGAGCAATTTCCATAGCTCTCAAGTTTGCAAGATGCCCAGCTTGAATATAAAACCTAACTACACAAGGCAGTAATCAAACTGAAAGTTCTTTTCCATAATAATTAATAAAAGCCTCACGGAACCTAAATATAACTTAGGAATATGGTTCTGACTACCTTAGTCCACAAATCCAGAGATGAAAGGGTTGGGATTAGAATTTTACTAACCCCTCCAAGTAAGCATACAAGTTTGAAAAAACCAAAATGTGTTAGATTCGAGGATCATGACAGTTTGATGAAGATACAAAGCCACAGTATTTAGCAGAAATTCCATGTAGAAAATCCTATATCCAGGCCTGAAGATCACTAACTTCACATGTTACAGCAACAAAGCCAGGAATACATGAAGGATTCTTCTGGATGCTCAGAGCGTGCACATGAATTCTTAGAGTACCCAGATCAAGGTTGTAGAAATAGTGGAAATCTTTAGACCAACTTAAGAAATCTCATAACAGATGAGGACAAGTACTCCTCCAGGTGTGGAAGGATAAATAACAAAACAAAAATAGCTAGAATGTATATATTCCAATGCTTCTAATGACTGAAATAGATTTAAAGAAAAATCTTAGCTTAGTAGAAATAAAGTCAAGAATACCATGGGCTCATACGACAATCAAAATGAAGCCAGTTGTGTTAACTTTTTCCTTCATCACTTGCAACTTCCTCTGATATTAACAACATTCAAATATTCTTGGTAGTTATGATCAGCTAGGATAACATATACATGTGACTGTCTCAGAATGTACTACTACTCCACTAAAAGCTAAAATTAAAAGTAGGAGGTCTCTAGGCTGTGAAAGACAATCAAAGAACGAAGCCATAACTACAGTCTCCACCACACACCATTATCTTCTAAACAAAAAAAAAAAAAAAGGAAGCATACAGAAAAACAGAGAACTATACTTAAAGAACAGGTAAGAATGCAAACAAAAGGACTTGAAGCTTTAACCTAGTGAAAAGCAGCCCGCAGTTTCTTTTCACCTTTCTCATTCCAGAAAGAGAAAAGAAATAGATAATATGATAAGAGGAAAATCAAAACCACCTACAAATCCACTGAGCACTCTCTCACTAGAGATCAAGACCCCAAATATTAGCCCTTCACTGCTATCAATTTTGATGAGCAGCATGTCTCAAAAGCTTCATGAACCTGAAAAATGACCTCAGGGTCATTCAAAGTGAAATTTTATTGTCTAGATGTACGCACAAAAGTTATTTGACATTTTAGGTACCACAGACAGCTAGTGCTATTACGAAAACTGAACCTGAAAGCTTCAGTAATGTAGCTTTTTTACTGCACACCAGCATAATTATCACACAGTCTTTGATCTAAGAGAGTCTGGATTTTATCACTTCATTCTGAGTTTCATTTTATGAATACCACCCTTCTGTCCCAATTTAAATAACTTATCCATGCCCCACACTGACATTCAAAGAGGAAAAACCCTCCAAACCACAATACTCTTTCTACACAACTCAAAGAAGGCCCTTTTCATTCTGTGGAAGCCCTTCTTTCTTAAGGTTGCATTTGTTTAGCACAAAGGATCGAGATTTTCTTTGAAACAACCAATGCCCAACAGATTCAAACTGTCACACCAGAGAAAAACTACTTTTAATAAATATTTCAGGTTAAATTAAAAGTTTCTTCTAATCTTTACTGATGGAGGAAAACATAATCAAGAATTACCACTAGATAAATAAAGTTTTCAAAGTTTTATAAGAGCTTGTGTTGTTATACATGTTTATTCACTCCTCACCTTCAAACCCATTTTATCACTGAAAACACAAAAAACGGTTAAATGAGCAGAGAGAAGAGAAACCTTTAACAGGATCAGCTTCCTGCAACAGCAAAAAATGAACTTTCAGACAGCTGATTTTTCAGGAAAAACTTGAGGAAATACTATGTTAAGACAGCATTAGCACAAGAGATATAGCTTCTACTGTCCAATTCAAAGGATTGCACAAGAAATCACTTGCATTTGCCAATGAACTCAAAGAATTTTGAAGAGGCATATTTCAGAGTTTCTGTTCACAGATAAATTGTATCAGAGCAACAGCAGTAATTAAACCTCAACAGCAGCAATTAAACCTTACCTTCATCTTTATATTTTATTGTGACTTCATCATTGCTGAGAAGTTTTCCTCTAAACACTCTTTGCATCATTAGCACCAATTCATCATAGGTGATATCTTCATTATGAATAGGAATTCTCCTAATATCCTCCCCAAGCTGAGCTTTGATGATCAGCTTGCCACTTAAGTCCAGCTGCCCATTCATGGTGGATTCCTTCTCACCTGCTGGCCTGTTAACAACAAAATATTTTAGAAAACTAGACCATTAATTATTTAAATGTATCTGATGACAGTTCTGAAGCTTTCCGTATTTGGAAAGCATTACTGTTAGGAAGTTCTCCAGAGAACCCCTCTCAGACACGTTCTATGATGCACTAATTTCTCAATCAGTAAAGTGCATGATACATTAACTGAGTTCACAGGCAAAGAACAACTCTGTAAGATCCAACACTTCAAATTAACAGTTATCACAGTTCCCAGTGCTCAGAATTTAAAAGTAAAGATTTTTTTTTAAGTCAGACAGCTTTTAAACATGTGTGACACTTCAAAATTTCAAACTTTTGTGGGTTGGTTTTTTTTGTTGTTTTGTTTTTTTTTTCCAGGGTATCAGCTGTAAACTGTCATGGAAAAAAGCTGTAAAGGAACTAATATTCCCTAGAATTTGTTTTTGAGATACATGTATATATCTCTCTCTCAGGGCAAGTAAAATTGCAGCAAAATTTGTCAGCCTTACAACATCATACCAGTTACATTATCACCTTATTATTTTTATTCTTTTTTTTATTTATTTAAGAAAAGACTGCCAGAACAAAATACCTTATTTCAAGGATTACCGGTGGTTAGGTGTTGTTAAGAGGATCAAATTGAATCACACATTATTTCATGAACAAATAAATGAAGGGCTAAACATTGGTTTTATTATATGCATGATCAGAACACACTGAGGGTTCCTCTCCAGAAAGGAAGATATAAATTTTTTTCTTTTTTGAAATTTAGACTAAGATTTTTTTAACCAAGATTTTAGATTTTTAAAAGCTGCTCAATAGACTACACATCAACTACTCATTAGACTCAGAGCCACAATTTTTTTGTGCAGTGTACATGGTCAGAACAGTTGGTTACTTTCAGTGCTTTAAGAGAGGTGGAAATGCAACAAAGCCATCTTGTATCCAAGCAGCACGCAGCATATACTTCAGTTATACCTTTAACATTTTATATGATGATTTAAAAATTATCACCTTGTATGCAGCATCTCTCTCTAAAAAAAAAAAAACAACCACAAAGGCCTTATGTTTAAAAGAAAAACAGAAACTACACAGAAGTTAGTAAGCAGAGGAATGGAGAAAAAAAAAACAAAAACAAACCACCAAACAAAAAAGGTCTAGATAGCTAGTCAAACATCCTGTTCTTTCTTCACTGTTTTGGACAGAATCTGGAATGAGGAGCAATTAAAGAAGCAGTTATCTTAACATCTGAAGTACAAATACTGGAGATCTTAAAAGTAGGCAGCCCCGCACATCAAAATTGACATTTCCAAAGCCACATGCAGGCAAGCATGCTGTTGATTCTCTTGTGCAGAAAGAATTCTTGGTAGAGATTTGCAGGTACTTATCCCTTACCTTTAAGGATGTTACAACACAGTGCTTATGAGAAAACTGAATTTTGCTTCGGTCAGTCTATTTTTAAAGTACTGTATTGAAAAATTATTTCTCTCTTACTAGAGAAACAAGACACTCAGCTAAAGCCTTTAAGACATCATACCTTGATGCACCTCTATGTATTTAACTCTCCTGATTCAATGGCAGTGTTTTGCATTAGAAGGATGTAGTATGATGATTGTAATTTAATTTCTGAGATTTTTTTGGTAGTTAATATAAAGCAAACATTTCATGCAAATCCATTTGTTTAGCCCCATGACATCCAAAAAAAAAAAAAAAAAAGGGACAAGCAACTACTGAACAAAACTCATTCTCCTAATCAGACATAACAGGAGGTAGGTGAATACAGTCTAATTGCAGAGAAAAGGGACTTGGAATTAACACAGCCAGGTTGCTGTGACACTGTGATTAAACAGTGAAGTTTATAATATTATTAATGCTTGCTAACGCATTATTCGTGTTTTGCAACATAGGAGTCTTGACTGCAGGAACATCAACTAAATTGGTTGAAAAAGCACAGAATTTTGCAGTTTCTGTTTGTTTTAATTTAAAGCATTAAAACAAAACAAAACAGTATCCATCCACAGGTTTTCTTTTACCTCCTTTCCAAAAACATACATTTATCATTACCTTGTCTGTCTCACTGATGCTGGATTATTGGACAGATTTCCCACCTCACTTTAGAACAGAGTTAGGATAAGCCGCCATGCACTATCAGTGCCAGAAAATAGGAAGCTGCATCAAAAAAACAAAACAAGAAATATTTATTTACAGTCACACTTCCTTAGAATTGTACACTTCTGTGCTGGTTTTGGCTGGGATAGAGTTAATTTTCTTCATAGTAGCTAGTATGGAGCTATGGTTTAGATTTGTGCCAGAAACAGCCTTGATAATACAGAGATGTTTTCATTATTGCTTACACAAGACTCAAGGCCTTTTCTGCTTCTCACCCCACCAGCGAGCAGTCTGGGGGTGCAACAAGAACCTGGGAAGGGACACAGCCAGGACAGCTGACCCCAACTGACCAAAAGGATATTCCATACCATATGACGGCATGCTCAGCATGTGAAGCTGGGAGAGGAAGGGGGGGGACTTTCAGAGTGATAGTGTTTGTCTTCCCATGTAGCCCTGCTTTCCTGGACATGGCTGAACACCTGCCTGCCCATGGGAAGTGGTGAATGAATTCCTTGCTTTGCTTGTGTGCGTGGCTTTTGCTTTACCTGTTAAGCTGTCTTTATCTCAACTCACGCATTTTCCCCACTTTTACTCTTCTGATTCTCTCCCCTATCCCACCTGGGCACGGGAGTGAGTGAGCCAGGAGTCCCNGGATAGAGTTAATTTTCTTCATAGTAGCTAGTATGGAGCTATGGTTTAGATTTGTGCCAGAAACAGCCTTGATAATACAGAGATGTTTTCATTATTGCTTACACAAGACTCAAGGCCTTTTCTGCTTCTCACCCCACCAGCGAGCAGTCTGGGGGTGCAACAAGAACCTGGGAAGGGACACAGCCAGGACAGCTGACCCCAACTGACCAAAAGGATATTCCATACCATATGACGGCATGCTCAGCATGTGAAGCTGGGAGAGGAAGGGGGGGGACTTTCAGAGTGATAGTGTTTGTCTTCCCATGTAGCCCTGCTTTCCTGGACATGGCTGAACACCTGCCTGCCCATGGGAAGTGGTGAATGAATTCCTTGCTTTGCTTGTGTGCGTGGCTTTTGCTTTACCTGTTAAGCTGTCTTTATCTCAACTCACGCATTTTCCCCACTTTTACTCTTCTGATTCTCTCCCCTATCCCACCTGGGCACAGGAGTGAGAAAGTGGCTGCACGGGGCTTAGTTGCTGGCTGGGGTTAAATCACAACAACCTCACATCACGCTAGAACATCTTAACAAATAAACCCAACTTAAAAAAAGTCAGTTTTATCCATAATGTAAAGTACACTTCTGAGTACTGTAGACTTTGAAATTCAACCAAAACAGATTTTGAACAGGAGTTTTAATTTCATAATAGAAGCTTCTTTTTTCTAAATTTTGTAACTGCAGGTAGGAATTCCTAGCAGTAATGTGTTCCTTTCCAAGACGCTGATTTTCCCAACAGTCTCAAAGTATTTATTTGTACGGCCTCCATCTTAAAACCCAAGTTAAGTGAAAGAAAATAAACTTTGATTGATTTAGCAGTACAAAAAACCCCTAGAACTCCATTTCTTAGCTTAAGGCTGAAGCCTCTGTGGCATTAAGTAGCGTCTCTTCAAGGACAGCCTGCATAGCATTAGGACAGACTACCAAAAGAAGTAAGGCCACTTTCCCACAAGAGCTACCAAACTGGGTGAGAAGGAAATGCAGTCAGAAATATACAACCACATAAAAATATGATCTGGCCTCTAATCAGCTTAAGATTGTGCTTTTTCACTGGAAAGCCTGTGTGATGAGCTGTGTGACATTTATGCAGTCCACCTGTTTATTACACAAGTGCTTAATGTCCAGAGCTGCAAGACAATGATTTAGCATATGGACCAGCCCAACGTAGAATATAAATGTGCTCCTCCCTCCCACTTGATAGGCGTACTCTACTTGGCACTCCTTGTCTCTCTCTTGCACACACAGTTAATCTCAAACATCCACAATCTGATTTTTAGATGATTTGCTGCTAACCAGACAGAAAAAGTAAATTCCTCTCATCCACATGAAATTTGGCTTCCCAGCTCTCCTCTTTCAACTCATACTGGACAGAATCAGAGCACAAGCAAATCCCAGAGAATGGACAAAGCCCCTCTCTGGTTCTCAGAGGCTGGCAGTGACTCCCCTCATCCTGGGTATGAAATGCTCACCTTTAAAAAGGTCTGTACTCACTCCTGACAAGGAGAGGGTAAGCCTGTTGTAACATAACTAAGCAAGTGAACAGAAAGAGACTACTCTTCTGATTTCTCACTTGCATTTTATTAAATGAGTAATGCATGAAAATGGTGCCCCTTTCACCCCAATCTTGCTACAGGTCCAGGTAAAGTTTACTGCAACGGACAAATATGGCATACAAATAATGCATCTAGGAGTGGTTTAACTTAGAGAGGTCATTTAGCTACCATCTTATGTTGTTTAAACATTAGACCTGGGCACTGATTTTGATTTTTTAGCATCATAATGTAAGCCACTTACAAACTGACAACAGTAAGAATCGAACTTCATCCATAATTCCTAAAGACACACATTCTGGTGGACACACCTGAGCTCCTGTGGCCTTTCAACAGATTGAATGCATTGCTTGTATCTTTGTGCAAGCAAATCAGCTACTGTAATGTACTTACAGAACTATAACATCTTATTTACCAACATTAATCACAGAAATCCACTGTATGTCTATAAATGATTACAAAAAGTAACAGGAAAGCATTTAAATGCACGTTTTTCATCCAACTTCTCCATTCTGCTTGAAGGTGTCCAGGTTTTATGAGACAGATTCAGTTGCAGACACTGCAACTGGTTGCAACTCTTACAGAAAACTATGTGAAATGTTCTAATTATTGAATTACACAGCATTCAAGCTTTTCTTCCTTCCCTGTGATGTAGCTGAATGGATGATTTCCTTGAGAGAGTTTTTCAGAGAAGACATCCAGAATGCACACTAATGAGCTTTTTAACAGAACCAATCACAGCATCTACTTCCTTGACAGGAAAAAAACAAACCAACGAAAAAAATAATCATATATTTCTGTTTAAGAAAGATTATTTTTCATAAGATTCACACTGACATCTTTCTAACCTTTCTGGTGTACCACATGCACTTTGGAGGTACTGATTTTTTTCCAGCCCTCTTGGCACACTTTCTATTCACATCATGCACCAATCTAAATGGTGCATGTGGACAGTGACTGTCCAATCTAAGTCAGTCACTTCAGGATCCCTTCTAAAGCCGTGATGTCATAACCATGCTGTATTTCACTACCCTTTTTGCATTGCAGCAGAGATAAACAGCCTTGACTAAGCAAGGGAAGAACAGGCATTCCTGCTTCGCTTTCAAAACAGAGACAAGGAACAACAGCATGAAGCATACAGAAACAGGGCCAAGCAGCCACGAGTTTTCCCAATCCAGCTGGCGAGACGAGGGAGGGGAGCAGAAGAGAGAAGAGCTCTTTTCGTCTTTTTCCAGTACCGAATAAGTGCAGGCCCGACCCAACGGGGAGCAAATCAGTCACTCCCTGCCGAGAAACGAGGAGTCTGCAGTTCCTCCGGCTCGCAGGGCTGGGTAAGCAAGGGAACATCCATCCGCCTTGCGGAGGGAGGGGAGGCCTCTGCTAGCCCTCACCCCCCATTCCCCAGGCCGAAGAGGCCGAGGGCCGGTTTCAGCCTCCCTCAGGCGCGGCGGGGGGGACGCAACGGGTCTCCCAGCCTCTTCACCAGGGACCGCGTCGCCCCTGGAACCGGGGAAGGCGGGCTCACCCCCAGCCCGCTACCACCCCTCCCGCCGCCTCCTCACACGCGGCAACGGCTCCCGCCCGGGGAAGGACTCGGGGAAGGGGAGGCGAGCAGCCCCGCTCTCTTACTCTGGCTTCTCCGTGGTCCCGCCGGCGGAGGCCCCCCGCCCCGTCCGAACTCGGGCACGGCCGCCACCGGTACGTGGCAGGGTAAAGAAGGTGCTGGAGCTACGCCTGCAACTGCCGGGCCTGCGCGAGCCGCCCGCATGCGCACTCCAGCGACGAGCCCGGCCAGCGCCGCAGCGCGCATGCTCCGCCGAGGGCCCCATCTCCCTCTTCGCGTCGACACGTCAGAGGGTGGGGGGCCGGTCCTGCCCTCGCGAGCCGTGACCGTTGGTGGGTGTCAGGGAGGGCGTGGCGCCGCGTTGGCGCTGTGGCGGCGCGGCCCGGGCGCGCGCTGCCCGTGTTTCTTACCTCTCTTCTGCCACCCCCGTGGGGGTGGGCTTTAGCCGGTATTTACCGAGTAGCCAGAGTCTGGGGTAAAACTTTTCAGGCCCTTGTCCCAGAACACAAAAGTCGGTCACCTGTGTGATGCGTACCCCTGAGGTAAGAGTAACGACCCTTCTCCCGGCCCTCAGGTGGGCACGACGTCCAGCCGCAGCCGAAACATGGCAGATGTGGCCGAAACAACAGTAAACAGTTGAGATAGCGCAGTGTGACGGTGGATTTGTTTCGAAACGCAAGCTTCGACCTCACGCTTGCAGGCTGGCGGTGCCGGGATCAAAAATCAGCTGTAAAATTCCACCGTACTTGTGAGACGGAGCCACCGCAGGGCCTGTTCATCCTCAACTAGTCATTGCCCTGACAAGGCTATCCTTCCAGGCAGTCTCTACTATCTCCATGCCCTCCCGCATTCAGAGCTTGTCCCCCTAAGAGAGAAAAACATGAATCTGAAGCTGATTTCCTGAGTTTTCTCTGTTAAAGACGCAAGAACGGACTGCTAAGGATGCCTCTTACAGAGCTGCTGGAACTGGACCTTCTGTGACTCTAGGATATCTCAGATTTCTGCTGCCTTCATTATCAGTGAAGCTACATGTGCTAGTACATATGACAGAAGCTATGCTGAGCTAGCTAAAACAGCTGTAGTTAGTTACTTCCTGGAGTTAGAGATGCCTCTGAAAAGACACCTTTTTCTCTAGTGCCTTGAAAAGCAAGGCTTCCAAATGGCGATTTCTGCTGGGACAAGAAAAAAAGTCATAGGAGTTTGAGTTTTGTAGTAGTTGCCTTTGCTTAGATCTTTGTCTCTGCTTAGAGGAGTGTAATAACAAATCCAACTAGCAATGAGTAGGTGTTATTCACACTGAAATGGAGGTGAAAAAACCTGAATATGATACATATTTTTAATTCTAAATATTTTGAGGAGGAGGAGGGGTGTAGTTCAGGAGGTTTCTTTGATAAGTATTAGAAAAGATTTAGAAATAATTTGGGCATTTTCAATGCCAAAAAATATTCATCTTTTCACTTTTAAAAAATAAAGAGGTCTGGAAAATGGGACTTTTCCATCCATTGCACTCTCTGCCATTCATATTTCATACCTTTGTATTGATGATTCAGTCCTTCTCCAATCCATTTCTTTATCAAAGCAGTGTTTCCAAAGTGTTAACAAGAAGAAACTTCATGATCCTTAAAGCCCACATATCACAAAGAATACCAAAGTTCACTACATTATTAAGATCAAAATATTCCACGTGTAGATAAGAGTTGAACTATTGTTCCTGTAACAATTAAGCATATAACCTGAAAAATATTATTTTGCTTTGTTCCATTTTTGAAATTAAGATTCCCCAGATGAAAAAAATAAAGTCATAAAATGTAAAAATTTACAGGAGTTTTATGCTTAAAATGTTTTATGTTAGGTGAGACATGCGCAGTGTTGGCTATAACAGCATTTTATTAACATCTGAAATACTTAGATACAGGATGTTTAAAAAGTCAACATTTTCCCAGTTCAATACTTCAAATTTCTCTTTGTTTTTTTGCTTGTTATTTGGTATAATATGGAGGCATATTTATTAGTTTTTTAAAAGATCTGTGTTCAAAATTAAATGGGATGTGTTTTAGAGAATATTTTTGTTTGTGGGGAAAAATATCAAAGACTAGAAAATATTATCATTCATTGAAGGAGCCATCCGCACAGTGCCTGGCTGTGTTTTACTATACAATCAAGTATCATCCTTCCTAAACCACACAATACCTTCAATTTCTAAAATACTCTTGCTTTGATGAAATTGAAGGTATTGACAAAAGCCAGTATTATACATTTGATTTACAAACAAAAAAATAGATGCCAATAGAAACATAAACTTCTTGTTCCAAAAAATAGTGTGAATTACCTTTCCTAGATAACTTTTAATGGCCTGCTTTGCCTTTTCTGGAGCACTGGCGATGAACTGATGTGACTGCTCTTTCTGAAGACTTATCAATGCTAGAGAGCATATTTTCTGCTTGACAGAGAGAGCACAGATTTCTAAGACATGGAAGACTTTTCAGGACTGCCGAAACAACTCTGTGAAGACATTCAGAAAGTGTCATGTGTGATTCCCAGATGTTCAGCCATCACATTTAATCATGCCCGTGACATTATTTCAAGCAGCTTGGAAGTTTCAAAACACACCACATTGATTTTCAGGAAAAATGAAAGCGGGAGGCAAATCTGACCACTCTTCTTAAACCAGATTATTTAAAATCCAATGTGGTATTCTTATTTTATTAAGACCAGAGATGGCAAAACATACAAATACATTTGTTCAGAGAACAGAATAAAGAAATAATGTTTTTACAAATTACCTGTTTAAATTTCTCAGGCTTTTTTCTCACACAGGAGAGAATGGGATGAGTCAGTGTAACTATTCCCATTGGTTAGACAAGAACCCAGTCCAGCAGCCCTTACGGCTTTGCTCAGAGTCATGAAGTGGGAAGAGCGGCTTGCATTTCACGCACCCATTGTGCTCAAGCCGCCATACGCTTCCTTCCATCAAGGTACTCTCCTTTTCCCTTATGCCTCACTTAAACATCCAGAAACTCTTCTCCCCCATCCCTTTGACATTGCTTTTAACCTTTTCGTAATGAATAATCTTAATAAAAGGTGGATAGAGAAGGGGGAGGGTGTATATTTACTTATAGCCAAAGTTTAGAAACCAAACTCTTAATACCTAGGTCAAGGGCCCCTCTTCCAAACTGCCCGTAAAGTCAAAGGACAGAGAGACAGAGAGAAAGGTGCAGCCCAAAGTCCGTTCAGAGCAGGATGCTAGCTGAAGCACTCCAGCTGCTATTCCGGCAACACCCACCTGCCTCCAAAAGAGAACATGCTTCCTATCACAGGCTAATGCTGGGGTGGTGTGAATAGGACCTATGTTACATATGTATAAAGAATTTCTTTCCTAGCCTGTTTCTTCAAGTATCTAACTTTTTTTTTTCATTTTCTCATATGAAAACAGAATATTTTGTCTAATTACCATTTATAGTAAAGAAGTTTTAGCTGAGAAATTTAAAAGACCATTCTAAGATACAGATTTTCTTAGAATCATAGAATCACAGAATGGTTTGGGTTGGAAGGGACGTCAAAGATCACCTAGTTCCAACCCCCCTGCCATGGGCAGGGACACCCTCCACTAGCCCAGGGTGCCCAAAGCCCCATCCAGCCTGGCCTTGAACACTGCCAGGGAGGGGGCAGCCACAACTTCCTCTGTAAAGACCAAGCCAACATATTATGGAAGTAGAAAGTAGAATTTGGACCCAGAAGCAAAAAGAACTGTGCTGTTTGTTGATTTACCTTTTGGTTTCTAATTAAATTGAAATTGTTCTTACAAAAGGGAGAGGAGAGCTACAGTGCAGAGGCTAGGTAAACATGTTCAACAGGTCTGAAAAATAAGAAGGGCATGAATAGAGCAACTTCCATACATCTGTACTGTAATATAAAACTATAATAATCTCAAATCCTTTCAAAGACCTTCCTCAGTGTCACACAGTGTAAATAGTATCAAGAGGATCTAGCACTTCATTGCTGCTTAACAATTGCACAGCCTTGCTAGCGTGTGATCCTACTTCTGACTTCTGGTGGTCTTGGCTTATGATCTATTCTGAATTACCTGCAGTTCAAGTAGTATGTCCATCATTCAAGATAACTGTGAGATCTACATAAACCATGAAAAATGCAGGATTATATTTCACATATTTACAGGTTTCTAACTTCAGTTAGGGAAGATAGACAAGGAAATATTCTCTGAAAAAGTCTGGGTTGATCTGAAAGTTTCCTGTGAATGTTTTGCAGGCTGTGATTTTGAAACGTAGTAAGTTTTTGAATGCAGATACTGTGGTACCTTTCGCAGCCAGAAAACAGGAAACACTTCAGAAACTTTTTTCTTGCAGATTGGTGATCTGAAAGTACACAGAATACAAATCTGAAGTCCCTGTAGAACAGATGAAAGTGTGGAGTTAATAATTCGCTGATAAAACCAGAAAAATTAGTCAATATTATTTGACTTGAAGAACAACCACAAAACAATTTTCAGTAGCCACTAAAAATGACATTAATACATTGAAATACAAAAAGTACTTTTGATAGGAAAATTATTCCATGTAACTAGGGATTTGCAACTATAGTAACCTCATTTGCACATTGTAATGGCTTAGCTAGCATGTCTCAGGATCATATTATTACCCTCTCCTGGATAGGATGAAGGTAAGACCCGCTTGAGCGTGCTGTAAGCATTAAATGTGGCTGCTGTGCCCTATCAGCATTTCCATCAGACACACATGGAAGGAAGCAGGACTTCAAAATTTCTGTACCTGTTCTTCTAAATTGTCATTTCAAGGATTATTCAGGAGTATCCTTAGTTTAAAAAAAAAAATGTTAAAAAATTAACTAAAGGCTCATGGTTTTAAATAAATGGATCTCTGTTCCCTGTTCATGATTTCAGTTTTAAATCACAGGTATAATCCACCCATCAGTGTAGTAATAATCACTTCAGGACTTTTGGCACAAAGAGTTTGCAGATCTGATCCCCACTGGTGTACAGGCCCTCAGTTTTCAGTAGATCAAACTGATAGGAAACAGCTTAATATTTGGGGATGGGGGATCTTCACATTTCCAACTGGCTGTTTTTGTAGAAAATACTCAGTGGTGTAATAATGAAGGATCCATTACTCTTAAGTAGTTCATACTTTGCATGCCCTGTGTGAATATGAAGCCAAGAATCAAGCAGGACCATGGGAGAACAAGAGGCAGGCGCTTTCCTGAGGCTTTTATCCAGGATCATTGTCAAAGGAAAGGTCTGAAGCCATGAATCTCTAGTTAATTCCCAGGGACTCCTTCCCGTAGCTGATGCAGAAGTTTTTTCCTCATACTGATTCTGAATGTAATTTTATATATGATTTGATATAAGAAAAGCCTCTCAGACAGGAAGGCCTTTTCTGTGGTGACCTTGAATTAAAAGCCCACCTTGATTTGCACAATGGTAAGAATTTTATGAGTGACAGATCAGAAGGATAGCATCCCTCTCTGAACAAAAATTTTGAATCCCTATAACTGTTTTCCAACAAGTTTCCAGGCTATAACACTGCCAAGAACAAATAAATCCGGCTTTTTTGTTTGTTTTTTTTTTTCTTTTCCATTATCTCAATTATTAGTCTCAGAATTGCTAAATACTTTACCTGGGTAGCATTCAAAATGCAGAACAGATAGCTGAAAACAAGACTTGTTTCTTCATGACTTATTAACATGAGGTAGCCTATCATCCAGGTGATTCCTAGCACTACCACTATAGCGATAGTGGGAATCATCTTTTTCATAAATGAATCCTTTTTATTCCTAGAAACACACACAGGCAAAGCTACTAAATATTTCTCTGTACCATTTAATATCTTTTTGAGCTTTAAACTTTCTATTTATTCAGGCCTATATTGCAAAGATGTGTTATTCAGGTGAGTTGGGAACATACACCTCCCTACATTTGTTTGGCATATCATCCAGAGAAGAAACCCAGAAAAAGAAATCTAACCAAGTTTATCAGAATAATCTGTGTTTGGAGTATGTTGCTTGGATATACCTTTCTTTAATAAAAAAGTGAGGTTTACCAAGGCAGCAAGAAGCATTTGAAATTAGCATGTTAAGTATTATAAGCTTTTTAGCATGCTTATAACTTCAATCCAAATGTGCTTAATTTTCAATATAAGAATAAGCTGCCAGTGAAGTTTGGATATCCAGTTTCTGTCAAGGCTGAGGGGAGTCAGCAATAAGGCGTTTTGTTTGCTCCAGCCACGAAAATTGTACATAAAAGGAATGAAGAAATGGTACAAAGTTTTGTTGAACAGATCAGTTCTGTGGGATTAACAAAAATTAAAGCAATCCCCTTTTAAATAATACAACGTACACTGCAGAGTTTGTGATACACAGCCTTTGATGATACAAGGAGTGTTGATGTAAAACTGAGCAAGTAAATCTGCTTCAAAGCTGTTGGAGAACTGGCCTGATGTTCAGATGTGCTAAGAAATTCATAATTCTCATTTGTTTAGACCCAGCTCTGCTCTCACTTACATTTGGGGATAACTTTAATTGAAGTCGAGTGACACTGCAACCAAAAAAAAAGGGGGCAAAAGCCTGAAATGTGTTCATTCATATGCACTTGAAGAAAGTCTGACCCATCACAACAATGGAATTCATTGTCTGACTGCTTTAAGTATACATTTCTTTAAAACAAAAGATTTTGTCAACAATCTGAGTTTACAACAAGAAAGTCTGAGCTGGTTACAAGATACCGAGGAATACATTTGCTGAAAGATCTGAGGAGTCCTATTCCATCTCACCTTGTCAAATTCTTCCATATCACAGAGACGCTGATCTTGATGAAGGTGATGATGTTGAACAGGAGTATGAGTGCTACTGGCAAGAGGAATGACCACAACATGGGCTTTTGCACACTGAAATTCTGATTTTGATCCAGTGCTGCCAGCCAGCAACTTTTAATATAAAGAGAAGCCATTTCAAAAGATTTGTTAGACACATTATTCAGAATACCAAAATGGAACAAAATTTAATCCTGAAAGACTTCGTAGGGTTTTCTAGGTCTTGTTAACCTATCTCTGAAAGGCAACCATTCCTTGAGAACTGAGGGCTTTCAATCACGCTTCACTTTCTGTGGGGAATGCAAAATGATTTATCAAACAAACTGCATAGAGAAATATAATAAGGTGCAATATAGCTAACCAAATAGATATCTGCCCACCATATGCAAGTTTATCTTTAGAGTATTTATTATAATAGAGCTAAAGAGTAGTAGGGGAGACCTAATGGACAAAGGTTGAAACAAAACCAGGGGCAGCTTCAGGAGGACAGGCTTATCAGGCAATAATCTTTACCGCTTTGTTTTCATTGCCAAATAATCTCAAGTCAGAAGTCAACACTCCCTAAATGAGAATCATAAGATTGCCACCATGTGGAAGGGGGTTTATATTTACGTTTCTGAAAGAAGTCTACCTTTGTTCTGTATCACCCATTATCAGCAAGGTACACTGTAAGCCTGATAGCCTGCTTTGGTATTCGGGCACTCAAATGAATACCAATACCAAAACCATGGGGTAAATAGGAGTGTAGTTATGTCGGCCAGAAAGATTTTAAATAAATGGGAGGATTAAGTTTAGGCACTGAAATGCAGTTATTCACTTAAATGAAGGTCCTGAATTTCAATTTGGCTAAGAGCGTCTGCAGCGTCTATTTGAAGGGGGAGGATTCAAGGCAGGTACGAATCCAGTACCCTAAATCCTTAGTGAGGAGAAACTGCAATTCCTTATAGTGAATATTTAGCTTGCGTGAAGAGTTTTGTTTTCTTTTAAGTACTTAGCTATGCAAAACAGTATACCAACAATAAATCTAGAATTGTATTAACAGTAAGCCATCACAAAAGGCAGGGGATAGCAAGTGTTGTAATAATACATGAACTTACAATTCTTCCTGTCAGAAGTAGCTCCAAGTGTTATTGCAATTACGACAGCAGGGATTCCTAATTAATAGGAGAGACATTAGCAATTTAATGTTTGGTTGCATAGACGTACCTCCCTTCCACAGAAATAGCTTCTTGCCTCCTAAAATCCATGGATTTTAAGAACTCTGTTTCATCTGCCTTGCACTAAGCTAAGCGGGTTTTCTGTAGCCTAGAGAAAAGGCAGGACTGAGGGTTGGGAGCACTATTTTTCTGAGGACAGCTCATGTCCATGACTTGCTGATTTTTGCCATAAAAGAGCTTCAACACATCTTCCAGAGACAACGCCAATGGTGACAGAGCAAACTTCTTCCTGTGCTGTAGCTGGCTCCCTCACCACAGCTGTGCAATCCTGCCCTCTCATCAGCAGTGAGAAACTAATTTAAGAAAATTCTGCACCAAGAACCATTATGTTTCATACCAGCTTGATGCAGAGCATAACTTTTGCCCCCCCAAGAAGCATGGCAGTATGGGTTTGCTTCCTCCGTCCCTCTGCTTCGCTTCCTCTCTTCCATGTCTCCTGCCTACCTGTTTGCTAAGCAGCACATCTCATGGGAAGGAGCCTCCCACACAAGTTTGTATCTGGGAAATAAACATGTTTTAAAAGTCTGTTCCTCCTTCAGCCCTAATAGAGATCTTCCAGACTGCAACGTATTTGCTGTGCTCTCAAAGTAGATCTGAAAAGCAATGAGTCAGAATGATGCAATTTTTGGACATGTGTAGCTAGTCACAGGACACAGCGAAGAACCTAATGCTGTACAATCATGCGTATATACATGGAGCACGGTGATGCATAGCTGAGCGGTTTTTGCTGAACATTTTCTGACTTGCACATGCAGTCCAAATTCTAAAAGTTTTAGAGGAATTGTATCTACCTCCACCCAAGTACAAAACATAACAATGAAATAATCAGGATCTAAAACTGCTTGGTAGATGCCACCAGAAACAGCACAGCACACAAGCTGGCTACGTAACGTGGAAAAGGCAGGCACTCCTGTATACTGTATTAGCAGAGTTTCTTGAAGGAGGCTGAAATTTTTACTTTACCTAGTGAGCATCTGTCTTGCAGTGTTGCTGCTAACTGCTGTACTGACCTAAGAATGTGTTCCTTGCTTATTAATAAATAATATGTAACAAATAATGTCAGTCACTCCTTGCTTGCAAGGCTCCCCCTGAGGTCATGAGGTATCTGAGAGATTTTAGATTTTAGATTCTCTAAACAAAGAATTTGACTCCATATATGCAATCATCGTATCTGAAAGATCTTATACTTAGTTGACAGAAACAGATTGTTGAATGCCTTGATTACCGTGAAAATTTCTCCTGCACACAACAGACCCATGTTGCTGTGCCAGTGAACAAGCTCTCAGTTTCAATGCCGTATCAGGACAATGAAAGCAAGCTCAGTTTATACCAGTAGTGTGAGCAGTAACAGGAGATTATTAAATTGCGTTGCGCTAAACCAGAGAGACTGATCTCCTATCTTTACAACTCTCCCTGAACGTACTATGTACTGATACTTTGGTAAGAGTTGCCATATATATGACTTTAAATGTTACCCCGTCCGATTACTGACATGGATACGAGGAAGTGTCCAGGCAGGGGCCTCATGGCTCTAAGCAGCAGTAAGTACAACTGTGCAGGATTGAGTACTGTCCACATAAATGTCGCCAACAAAAAACAGTGCAGTAGGACAGCCACGGCCATACACCGGGAGTCTGCGGGAGGATCTCACATGTCAGACGTGAGTAGGGTGTTACTGGCGGTATCATAAGGAAGGTATTGCTGGTAGTGGCTTGTGGTATCGCTGCTGTTATTCCTGGCATTTTGGTTTTCAATTCCAGAGATGAAGATGATGTTAAAAATGAGCTTAGAGAAACAGAGACTCACTAACATCCACGTGACAGATGACTTTTGAGTTTTCCTATTGGTAGGAATACATTTAGGAGAAAAAAGTAGAGCTAAACAAGAAAAATTATAAAATATTTCTTCATTTCAATTGATATTAAAAGCAAGCTAGAGTGTGCAGTCTTTAATACAGAGAGAAAACAAAGCAATAACTTGTTTGCAGAATTCTACACCGTCATTACTCTCAGACAACTTACCAACCATCAGTTTTGTCTGATTTCAACTAGAACAGAGAACACCCAGCACCTGTTAGGACTGAGCCTTTCCCAACAACAGTTGGGATGCATTTTTCTTTTTAGAATCCTTTTCTTCAGTGTTAAGAGGTGAAACAGTATAAGGAAAGTATTTCTAAACACTCTTCAAGGTGCAAGAGAATAGTAGATCTCCATTTCTAAATGGTCTTATAAATGCATTTAAAAGGCAGAGTCTGGAAGCTCCTACAATCTTAAATGCATTGACCTTGATGGAATTGCTCCAAATCTACATTAGTGCAAGCAGGATGAGAAACATGCATTCATCTGCGATAACTACAACTCTGTTGGCATGACTTTGCTCCTCGTTCAAGGGGGAATCACATGACACCATTAATCACGGCCCCATGATTAATCAAGGAAGTTTGCTTTGAATTAAGTCACTCACAATAAAACACAAGCACAAGCAGTGTACATAAACTACAGTGCTGTATCATCACGGTGCTTTGAAATCATCTGTTGTCTACAGGCATCTTATAAACAGAGGGCAATAGAGTATGGAAACTATCAAATAGGCAACAGAAAGCACAGTAACATTTAAATAGGATAGCAAGAAGAGAACCTGAGGAACAATATGTATGCTTCTATGTGAATGCTAAAAGTCTAAGTGATAGGGCAGTGGGCTGAAATAACTAGCCTGAAACGAAGGCACCAACATAACAGGTGTATTGATAACTGGCTAGAAGAAAGATAACTGATTAGACATTGTAATGTATGCAAGCGAGAGCAATGAACTAAACACCTCAGCTTGTAGCATGGACCAGTGCAACCATAACGCAGTGTTGGGTCTGTGTTGTCAACTGCCTGGCCAAGGCAGTAATGGAGACGTCAGCGAGGCAGCGGGTACATGAACTGCAACAGAAATGGCAGACCGCCCTCACCCCATGTAGATGGGACAAGTGTCGCTCTGGGACATTATGTGGAGATTAGACATGGTGATGGGAGCCCCTGGTAAAAGGATCAACCCTTGACTTGATCTTCAGTAGCACACGCTGCCTGCTTTGTTATCTTATAACAGGTGAGATGCCTGTCAAAGCTGTGGAAAGATTTTTCTTGTCAGCGGCCATGCCCAGTGTTTCCTGCTAAAGGCTTGGCCTTTTCCTATACTGGGCTCTTCCATACTGTTATATCATCGCTTTTCAAAGCTCACATTTTTGAAAGAGGATTTACTGAATAATTATATATATCTCCTACATTAAAAGATTAACATTAACACAAAGGTTAAAGTTTCATCTAGGCCAGTGGCATGGCTGAGACATCTCGTGCCTTCACTTTAACCAGTAAGCCACACTTACTTCCCAAGCTATGCTACGTGATTAGCTCTTTTTTCTTTTTTTAATATTATTTGCTGATCAATAATATTGCAATATGTTCTAAACTGGCTACTCAAGCTATACATAGAGCAAAATATTGTAACAGCACAAAATGCTTGCGGTTTTATCTCTTCACTCTTACCTAGTGAATATTTGAAACAAAACGGTAATGACCAGACCAGCCATGGACAATCCAACGCCAATGTAAGAGATATATTCCAAAGTCTTCACCTATTTATATTTGATCTGAAAGGCCTGAAAACTAGATTGTATCAGTTATGAGAAGAGATAATTTTTTTTCTAAAATTTGTGTTTCTAGTTGCACATAGAAACAAAAATGTTTCAGTAAACTTATGACCGTTGCTAGCCACTGCCAAAATTTTCAGATCACACAAAATGATTCTGGACCTCAAAACTAGAGAAGCTTGTGAAGAACTCCAAAAAGAGAATTAACAATGTCAAACAAATATTTAGCAACATAGTACATTAAATTATTCATAGAAAAATGCAAGGGGATGCAGACTGGAAAAAGTAGCTTTAACTTTTCGTTCTGATGTGCAGTCTGAATTTTGGCTTCTGAGGATAAGCTCTAAGGTAAGATGCTACGAAGTAAATGTAAATGTATTCAGTGAAACAGAAAATACTGTTGTCTTTGCATAAACGGATGGGAATCTTCTCTAGCATATAGTCATTCTGCACAATAACGACATGCATAAGATAAAGGGAAATACAGAAAGTAAGTATTACAAATGTGGAAATGCTGTTCTGTGAAGACAGAGTAAAAAGAAACTCTGAAATCCTGGCGCTTCTTAAGTCAGTGATCACAGATATGTGATTTTACTCAGGGAGTGTTTTGTTTAGAGAAGCTGGAACAAATACTGAAAGAATAAAAAATGGCAGTCATTCCTAAATAGGCTTGTTAGTACAAGAGGGCAATATATGAAACTTAGTGGTAGCAGGCTTAATATTGACGGAGAGATTGCTTTTTATAAACATGCAAGCAAAGGAAGTAGTTAATGCTAAGTACTTTGAGTTATTTACCCAGCAGAAGGCAGTACCACAGGTAGCTCCGATCCCAGGCTGCTCTACTGTTTGTCTTGGGGTGCTGTGGGCTTTAGGCACGCACTCCTATGGCAACCACCGGCTGCGGCGATGGAGGTGCGGAGCTGGAGGCTACGACAGCAGAGCAAGGGGAATGAGTTGCGCCAGCCCTTCCCTGCTGCTGGGGCGCACAGGGAGGTGGGCACGGCCGCTCTTTGTCTCAGAGCAAGCCAGGACTCGCCAATACGGTTGGCTTTCCGGCAGCCTGGGGACAACTCGCATGTCTCAATTTGCCAGCTCTGCCACAGGTTGGAAACAAGTACGTGGGGACATCTTAAAGTCCTGCGCCTTCCAGCTCAGGGCGCCTACGCCCTTACATTGGCACGCTGGCCTTACAGTCGAAAACAACCAAACAAATGAAAAAACCCCCAACAAAACCCTCTTTTCCTTCAAGAAAGGACAATGCTGTACCATCAGGACAGCAAAATTAGTGGTGTGATGACACCTGCATCTCAGGAACTGGTCTCTTCCTTTTGCACAGCCGGCAGTGCTCCAGTCGTTGACAGCGTAGTCCCAAAAGATGCAGGCATGGTCACGCAGCTGCCATTTGGATGTGTTATACTGTGAATTGGGATTGCAAGGAGAAAAAGTGGCTACAGAAACATCAACAGATATGCACCAAAAATTGCATGTACTGACAATTATGCTCTGAAAGGAGAGCTGATGGCTACTAAGGGATTATGAGGTTTCCAGTAAACTTTATGAACAGTGTCAATAACAGCATAATTTGGCATTTTGAACTTACCTTGTGTGCCTTTCTCAGTCAAGATTGCCAATGAAATTACCCATTTCTGTGAATTATTCAGGTAATTACGGTACAGATGCACATCGACTGGGCATTAAACAACTGCCAGATGACTTCTGTGTAAGCCAAACAACAGCTTTCAGATATTAGTAGCATTAAATTACCGCCAACTGGAGCTGAATCCACACCGTAACAGGAAGCAAGCAACGACAAATGCAGTGAACCATCTCCTCCCCTCCTGCAGCACGACAGTGCTCCCGCAGTCATATGTCAAACTGCATGCAGTCGTTTCCGGACAACACACTTCTACAGGGTACTTGAGTTAGAATTGGTTTTTAATAGGCAACAAGCAACTTGAAGTGCGAATAAGTGGTGAAAGCAACTGTTTGCAGTACTAGGTAGTCCAATTAAAAATGAGGAATCAAAGTAGGAGTAAAAAAAATCAATTATAAGTTTATTTTAATGATTTCCTTAAAAATGACGTGTTTCCCAGATTACTTGTCTGTACAAACCCATGATGAAGATTACTGATCTATCGTATGCATGTATTTGAGCTTAAAACCTTTGTTGTTAAAAATTGTAAGAAGCAGCCAACTACATGGTTTCTGGAGAAACCATGCTAAACGTGAGTACATGTTATCTAAAAATTCAGTTATTTGGGCAGGTGGGCACTCACATAGAACATTTCCTGCAAGAAAGCAGTAACATCTGGAATTGGTTCTTGGGGGGAGGAAGTCAAAACAAAGCACACAATGTTTTTAACTGAAAACAGGAGTTAAAAGATAGTACGAAAAATGAACACCACTGGTAGGTGGCTATGCCAGTCATGTTGACTTTTTTTGTTTTCAAAAATTTTGATAGTCTTCTGGAAAGAAAAATTATCCTCCATGGACCTGGCTTTTTTCATTCTTGATTTAGGACTAATTTACCCTAGGACAAATCCATTCTGGTATACATATAATTTTGTATGGAATACAGTTTTGCTTGCAGACGTCCTAGTTTAGCAGTATTGAGTCAGTAATGCAGTGTTAAATACAAAAGTTGAAAAATGTTTCCTATGCCACGTTATCTAAATACCCTTTGCTTATGTCACCTATACATCCCAAAAACCCTCTCAACTCCTAATTGCCAGAAGTCAAAGCAGTATGCCAAAAAAAGCCCCCGTCTTGAGTCTCTTTCCCTAAGTCCCGAAGACAGGTGGTAGGGCAAGGGCAACCTCTGGGTCAAACTGAACATGGCATTTCTCACGGAGGCTTACCTTGGGACTGAAGGCTATTTCAACACCGCTGGTTCTTCTACCGTCAATGTTGCTGGAGATGATTTGTTTAGACAAACCACTGCGACTCTGATAAATCCTTGACTGGAAGAGTTTGTAATTTTGATACAGGACAAAGCCAACTCTTCCATTGTCTGATGAACCTTCGGGAGGCAAAAAGAAAAGTAGGTATGGGTAGCAGACATCAGAGAAGCTGGTGCCTTTGAAGAAGCCTACGCTATGCTGTTTCACACATCCAATATTTACAGCAGCTTTTTGTTTAGATATTTATTTAGAATCCATTTAAGAAATAGAGGAGAGCTTCTCTTCCCATGAATCTCAAGGGAGTCATCTTCAATTTTTGCTGAGGTGGAGTGTGACAATAATTATTACCCTTCTCTTAATGTCATTTCTGGGGGAAAATACCAGTAATGAGGAAAATAATATCCTAAATCCCAATACATACACACGCTCCAAATGGCCAGGCTTTTAATAACACTAAATAAGAAATAGTAACACAAGGGACATTTACATTTAATAAGAAGTCAGAGGATAAAAGAGAATGGCTGGACTTTTGCCTTCAGATCCAACTTTTGGACTCTGCTTCTTTTGCACTCTTCTACCATATTAGAGAGATTTCATCTAAGTGATTTAAATCACTAGTCTTAATGATTGCTTAAGTGAGGAAGCAAAAATCCTGGTATATGTAATGGATTTTGTTCTTGATTTTATACTTTTCATTTAAGATCAAGAGAGACTGATTTGATCTCTCTCTGATCATCAAGAGAAACTAATGTAACTTTATCTGCAAAATGTCACAATTGTGCATTTAATATTGAAGAAATCTATTTTTTTTTAAGACAATCTGTGCATTCAATCTAGCTCTCTTGAGGGAGGTGTTATGATATGCAGGCATTATGATAAAAGCTTTATTTACATGATCATGCTGGTTTTCCACAGGATTGTTGGCTGAAACAGTGAACAGAAAGGACAGTGACCAGTTAGTGAGCTATTCAGTGGGGTTTTTATTGTCATTGCTGGATGTGTGGGGCAACCTGATTTATCTCTTCGCGTCTTTTCTAACCCTGGTGAGAGGACTGAATTATTCATTTCCCTGTGGGCTTGTATACCAACGATGTTCAGCATTATGATGTCTAAGTGCTTCACAAACTTCACCTTCATTATACTCTGGCGCTGTGATGTCTTAGTGTTACTGTCACTATGCAGAGAGACTGAGCATGAGTCTGCTGGTTTTCTGTGCCCAGTCTGAAACTCTTGTGATTTTTAGCATGTCATAGAAATGCACATGTTCAAAGCTTAGCTCCCCGACACCCACCAGCTCCTGCAGAGAATGAAGAGAATGAAGCAGAAGAACTATAAACTATTTTTTCTTTTTTTTTTTTTTTTTTTTTNAATTTTTTTTTTTTTTTTTTTTTTTTTTTTTTTTTTTTTTCCCTCCTGGGAGACACCAATTTATCCTCCAAGCACTGCAGAATCTAAGTAAGGGACATCTGGAAAAATCCCATGTGACCATGCCATTAAAGACTCTCCCAGTATGTAGGTGCGAGGAGGATGTGTATATCCTGGCTGACTCCTGACAGTAGTAGTAATTTTAGTTGAAACGGTTGATGTCTTTGGATTTCAGGCAAGGTATGTGTGTACTAGCTCTTGATCTTGATGTCTATAGAGGTGTGGTCAAAGATTCATTACATTCTCTATTTTAGAAAACAAAAAAAATGAAAAAGTCCCAAAGGCTGAAAGCATTCTGGCCATTACAGGTACCTGTGCACTAGCCTATAAATAAGATTATCCAGCTCATTTGACATGTGCCTTTCTAGTACCACCGTACGGCATCAGCATGCATAAAAACCAACATGTAGTTGTTTATATTGGCTAAGGGGATTTTTTTCCCCAAGATTTTTAGTGACTATTCATTCAAAATTTTCCCAGGTGCAGTTTTCAATGGGAGAAAGAACTTACTGTTATTTATAATGTGGAACAGTATCTGAACTTCAGTACTGAGGTCACCAATAAGCCCAGGGACATTTTCCTGCATTTCTAGTCTTGTTGACTGATAATATCCCAGTGCTTTTTCTGCAAAATTAGCAGTGGATGCATTAGGATTTATGGTACATACTGCCTTGTCCAGGTAAATCCAACAACACGCACAGACTTACCTCTCTTTGCTGAAAACAGAATCTTAGAGGAGCTTAATTTCAGTGCAGCTGACTGGATTGCAACGTTGGGCTGCAAGATGTTGCCAATCAAAGAAAATTCCTCCATTGTTTTCTTGAGGGTGCATTGAAACAATAAGTGGGATAAAAGTTGCCATTATTTGTTAATATATGGCTACAGGTTCAGTTTCTGAGCTTCCTCTCTGATTTGGTTCTCCAGTGGGAACTGCTCCTCATTCCCTATCCTCATCCTTTCTCCAAAGCAGAAAAATCCACCCCAAAATTTTATGTTGGTATAAATCTACTGAATCAGTGAAATTGCATATTGGAATTGATCACTTAAAATATTTTGACTCATCCATAAACCACTTTCATCCTGAAACAGAAGAGAAAATGCAGTTTACTGCATCTAAAAAAAATGACAAAAGCTAAAGTTACCTTGTTGTAACATTGGCAAGATTATTGTCGTTGAATTCTGTTTCACTGGCATCCAAGAGTTGACTCGCTGTAGCCATTACTGCCACAGATGCCTGAGACAAGCAGGAAAAAAGGCAATATTCAAATGCAATTGAAATAAATCACCCCATGTGCTACGTAGTGGATGAGCAAGGTAAAACCACTTAATAAGCATTGCTTGAGAATACCCACAACAGAGTAAACAAAGTACAGGATGCCATTTCAGAGAACACAAGCTTTGCACCAATAGGTTCATAAATACCACACTTTTATTAATTTCGAGAGTAAGGATGAAATGATTAACTTAAACATCAAATGATACTCATATTAGACTTTCAGATATATGCAAGTCTAAACAGGTGATAAGAAAGAAATTTACACTCAGCTCTGAGAACTGACCCAGCAGTGATTCCACAAGTCTGCACTCAAGCACACCTAAATAATGCTGCTAAATGGCAAAATGAATGCATTTGGTTGTGGTGTTACGTACAGATAAGAGGAAGGATAGTGTTCCTTCTGTTGATAGGGCTGGGACAGAATTGATATCCCAAATATTAAGCCGAAAAAGTCTTATTTTAGTCTTAATAAGTCTCATCTGAGAGTCTTCTGAAACATTTGGCTTTTTCAGAACCTGCACTGTGATGTTCACAGCAGCAGAGATGTTCTGTGTGGTCAGTTGGTCTGGCATGGAGGTGAGGATTTGAGTGGTACTTGCAATAGCTGAAACATTGCGGGAGTCCACAGCTTCAACGTGTTAGGAAAATGGCATTCAACAGAAAGAAAATGAGAAGAGGAAAAAGAGTCACCACTTCTGTAACAGTCTCACATAACATCAAATTATACAAGTAATTGGTGGTGTAATTTGTTTCTATTCATGTCAAGTATGCAGCATTTGCAAATTCTCCCTAGAGGATGATTTCGTGGACTGAGGGAGTAGCTTGGGTTGGAAGGGAGCCCTGGGGGTCCCTTAGCCCAGCAGGGCCGGCCGAGACCAGGCTGCTCCGGGGCTCGCTTTGAATATCCACAACCTCCCTCAGAAACCTGCTTGTGTTTGACCAGCATCAAGGGGAAAAATATTCTATTATCTAATTATAATTTCCCATGTTGCCATTTGTCTCTGTGGCCACTCATCCTAAAACTGCAAACCTCGAAGTAGAGCCTGGCCCCATGGTTTTCCACACTTAGCCATGAGGTGGCTGCAGAGAGCAGCAGGACCTCTCCTTTGCCTTGAGGTCACTGAGCTTCCGAGTCTATAAACTTCTGTACACCTTTCACTATTCCTTAAATAACCAAAATGGGATTTTTTGAAAAGCCATCAGAGGAACCTGAGAAGTGACTTCCAGAATAATCGTGCTTCTCAATGCGGTGCTCATAACCTGCACCGAAAACTTTACCCTCACTTCAATACATTGTATGCAGTGTCAGCTTGGAATAAATGTAGAAAAAGAAATATTTTGGTGCTGGAGATACTAGTAGTTGTTGTTAGAAGCACTGGTGTGGTCCAGTTAGAGTCAGTTAGCACTTAATAGGTAGAGTGTAAATGTCCATAGTGTCTTAAGAGTCTAAACACACACAAAAAGGTGAAGCATTAGCTGTGTGTTTTATGGAGGTGTAGCTAGGTAACAGTAAGACTTAAACAGATGGAAAATCTGGTTATCATCAGGACAATTTCCTTTGTAGGCTTAGGAGACAAGCTAAGTAGTGTATCAAGTCATCCTTTTTCTAATCCAGTCAATGAATAGCTTAAATGAACAGCTTCAATAACTGAATTGTTCTCAAATTGTTTATGTTGGGAATCTATCAAAATCAAGATTAATTCAATCATGCAGCTTTGAAGTGTTTATAAAGGAATGATAGAAAAGACAGGTGAATGTATTGCATAGGGAGGAAGAACATTTGCATTTATAGTTACTGGAGATGATATTATTTGACTTGAAAACATCTACATATGCACCATGAACAAACAGTACACGGTGATGCCTGTTCTCACTATTCTTATTTCTGACTTCGAGCATGACCTTGTATTCAAAGTAGATACTGGTATTTAAAAGTATTAAGATCCTTTTAAACCTGGGCTCTGGATCACAAGCATGAACACATGCTCCTCTTCCTCCCTTTTCCTAGCTTCACCCTTGAAACCGAGCTGCCCTGGGCTCACTAGATGGCAGCATGACATCACTACTCATCACAAAACCCCCAATTACTAATGGCAGCAGAATAACCTTATGTTGCAACATTATGTTGTATCTTGTTAGCATTAGAAATAGCTACTGCTAATATTATATATAACATTAGAGAAGCTTTGACATTTGAACCATTTAGTGAAGGCTATGGGAAAATATAATACTGAGCTCAAGAGTTTCCCATCAAAAGATCCAGGCAGGTGAAACATTGCATTTAAGGTCCAGTAGTTGAGCAAAAATGTGTGATGAAAGGGACTTCTCTGATTTAAAAGGACTGTAGCCGGTTTCTTGTTTCTTTCTTTTTTTCTTCTTTTTTTTTTCTTTTTTTTTTTTTTTTTTCCAATTGGGACTAGTGATAAGGAAACAAAGAGCAAAAGTGGAAGAGAAGTCCCTGTCTGTAACGTGGTTAGTCATAGTCAGCTCTCCATGTTTTGTACATATGGCAGAGCTAAGCCTTAAAGTAAGGCTTAGGCATTTATGGATTTTATCAGGAAGAGTTTGCCATTCATACAAGAGAGTTTGAACTTGAATTCTTGATGGACAGAAGTGTTTTGTCCATGTTCAGCTGATCACAGGTCTGAATGGAAAGGCTTTGCTCTTAATCCTTCCTAACATGTCAGTATCAGCATCACTTTGTTCCCTCGTGCCAGTCTTCAAATCCCTTTCACTGTCCCACTGCAGGTCAGTTAAGAAATATGAAATGGGATGCTGTGATCAGGCAAAACCAAACAAAATAAAATAATCACAGTTGGAAATTCAGGCCATTTCCAAAGAAGGCACATGCCAAGAATGCCACTGAAAAAGGCTTGGGTTGTTCGTTCACTTTCTGCAAAGTTTTACGAAATGTAACACTTATATTTTTCCTGCCTCAATTTCTAATGACTTTTTTTTTTCCCTCTCCTTGGGATGATGCAGAATCTCAGATACTGTTTACATAGTAATTTAAGATTACCTGTAATGCTAGGGACTCCAGATTTTCATTACAATTCAGAATTTTGGAGGGCTCTAAAGTAGGAGTTCTCCCTTCTCTGGAGTGCATCCAGCTTGCTATTGAAGTGTTACCTGTAATTTTGTAAAAGCAGAAAGATACGCATTTAGTACAGAAGCACTCACTCACATGCACATGACCTCATTGGGAATTAAACCTGCACTGTGGATGCGACACCCTATCCTGTGTTATTTTCTGTTTGCACGTAAAATATTTGTCTTTCAGTGTTACAAGCGACCATCAATTACTTGACTGGTTATTATTCTTTTTAGAAAATGTGTTTTATACTCATATACACAATCTTGCCATAGTAGCTGACATTATTCATGCCAAATTCAGATAGATTTAGTTATGCCAGAGCTGCAGAAGCACGCCTCTTTCGGGGAAAGCACAGGCATCAGCACTGAGCTATCAGAAAGACTTTTCATCACGTCCTGAAAAACACAGTTTACGTCGTGAAGGAAATGCAAAGGGCACGTGGAGCAGTTGTGCAACACTTGCTCCTCTACAAGGTCTCTGAAAGCCGAGGCGGATCAGGTAACCACAGTTGATAGAAAGCATCCTGAATCCTAATGCTAAACCGTACAGTATAAATAGATTATTTTTCTATCAAAAGGTTGTTCAGGTGCAGAACTGACTCTCAGCCCAGTCCCAGACAGGCACAGATACGGCTCGGCGTGCATACCTTAAATTCTCTGCATCTGGGGCAGAAAGCTGTGTGGAAAGGTTTGTGCTCCTGCTGCCTGAGCTGTGCTGTTCTGGCTTGAAAAACCCACCGGTCATCTGATCTAATAATCCGACATCTTTCACCAACTTTACATTTACTTTTGGGAGGCGGAAGTGAAAGGAAAGAAACACATACCATTCACGGTATCAGGTTCGGCTTTTTCTTTGGAGTTGCCATATTTACCTACTATAATCCGTTCAAAAGTAAGGGGGTTTATAATGCTTTCAGAAATGTTCACTGTGCAAGTACTGGCTTCACAGAAATTAACTGCACAGAAGTCAAAAAACCGCATATCCACATAAATTATTTCTAGTACAAGGACCAATTTTCAAAAATAAAAAATTATTGAGACGATAGAAGCTCATTAATTCTTTTGCCCTAAAGGAAATAAAAGCAGCTGGGTAAAGTCTTTTCTAAACCCAAGCTGCTGAGCTGCTACAAGTGATACCTATGAAGCCATCGAAACCCTAAAAGCCCATACTTTTTTGCCATCTCTCCTATTTTCCTCCTATTTTCACTGCCTTAGTCCTAGAAATTTTGTAAGAGATTATAAAGCTTCACTGCCAGAGTCTTGTTACCCAGGCAGAAATGAGATTTGGTAACCTAATGCCACAGAATACAGCAGGGGGCAAAAATACACAATTGCTGCAAGCAGGGTCTGGACAGTTAATGGGGGATGGTCCTTTGGTGACTCTGAACCATGACGGGTTGGATGTGGCTTCTGGCCCAGGAGGTCGTTGCCCCGCTGCCTGCTGGAATGGGACAGGGTGGCCACCCCAAACCCCACGCCTCATCTAAGCACCTGGTACCGGCTACGTCTAAAGGCAGGATGATGAGCTCGGTGCACCCGTGGCCTGACCCAGTCTAGCAGCCTATTGCGTTCTCATGTCGTACCACACCGCTATAAGTGAACACAAATTCACCTTGCAATGCTGCAAACACATGAAAAAAAATACTGCAGGACCCAGGCTTGGTCTTAGGACTTGCAACATCCTGGTTTTGCTAACTTTTGCTAATTCAGACCACAGTTCAGCTGACTGTGTCCCTTTAGCAGGACTGAGTCAAAGAAGCTTACTTACGGTCAGGGTCCTGATGGGGGGCTCGGGAGACCTGGAGTGTTCTCCATGTTCTGGCACGGGCTTCCTTGCCAAGTCATGTAACTGTACTTGGGTCTTATTTTCCATAGGGTCTCAGTTTCCCATGACACAATGGTACTTTCCGTCTATAGAAATGGTTATGAACAAATAAGGATGCACGACTCTGCAAAGATTAGGTCTGCCTTATAGCACCATACCTGAACCTCGCTTGCCAGGAGGTGATTAGCAGGGTGAGGTATCTCAAAAATGTGAGGTAGCAGGAACCTCTGGAGGGCATCTAGGGTAAACAGAGGCTCCACATCCTCACTGGGAAACATGAGTACCTATTCAGGTTTTATTTTCTATCTTTCTAGTTATTCAAGCCTTGATCTGAAAGTGTTTTATATACAAATCTATTCTGCTTGGGTTTGGGCTTACAAAAGAGACTCCATCTGAAATAAAATTGGTGCTTTTTTTTCCCCACTGATGCAAATATCAAATTATTGCAAATATTTTGACTTCAGTAGCATTCCTCCAGAATTTAAAAAACAAACAAATCAACCACAAGTAGGAAGAGAAGCAGGCCCTTTGTCATGATTTCTGAAGGAAAGTAACCATGACATAATGTACAAAAGGAATTAAATATGAGCCAAGTGGAAGTTTTCCATCACCATTGGAACAAAAGTAATTGGTTTCCAAAGTTGTCTACCCTATATGCCCTGCTCTCTCCTACTCCCCCACCTGACTACACTTCCTTCCAGCTTCCCCAACACCTTTGGCACTATGTTCCCACACTCTTTATGCCCCATGATGTCCTAGCCCCCCGCCATCTCTGTGTCCTCCATCCATCTTTAGATTCCCAATACATAAAATGTACATCTTCATTTTGCTAGCTGATGGAGAGGAGACAAACGTCATGGGTAGTTTAGAGCTATGCATCTTAGCGGCTAGACTGGATTGACCGGCCGTGTGGCCCCCACCTCCTCACTGCCGGCATAAGTCTCCTTGCCTTTTTCTCAGTGAGGTATTTACAGGCTCAGTCTTCTGTACCCGACTAGTTGTATGTGCAAAACTCAAAGGATCTCAAGACCTTTAAGACCTGCAGACATCTAGTGAATTTAGTTGAAACTGGTCAGCAAGTTAAAGTTGCCAAGAAGGTGGAACAACAGCCAGATGGGCAGTATAAATGTTCCTCAGGAAAACAGAGTAAAATTCAGATTTTGTAAATGCAATAATGTTTGTTATTCTTCGAAGTTAATGATGCCTGCCCAAACATGCTTACCTCATGTATTTTGATAACTACAGTTATTAAAATCAATTCTTTAAGGCATTTCACAATAAATCAAATACAAAATACCAGAGGAGTGAACATAGGGAATTACAGACTCATCATAATGGTTTGTTTCCAGTGCTGAAATCGCAGCCATGTTTATTTATTTAAGCCAACTTCTCTGAAACATTTTGCCCAAATGTTCCAGCCCATCATGAATCCATTCAATCTGTCATTGTCTGTTGGATGTGCCACCCATCCTGTTGTAAGGGAAATTACATGGGAGACATGAAGTTTCCATCTACCTAGCAGTCTTCACCAAGAACATTTTCCTGGATAAGCTGCAAATCTTTCAACATCCTTCTGGCCAAACATGTGAGTTCCTTTGACAAAGGCACAGCTGACACATGACGATGTATCCACGTGTCACGCTGGCCACAGAGTGGCTTGTTGGCTTGGAAAGCGTGAGCTGAGGATCTTACCAGCTCTGGAGATACTGCGGTTTGGTGAGCCGGCACCCTACCAACATCGGACGGCAACACCTGCTCCAGTTACGGCAGCGCAGAGATGCCGTCCTGCGGCAGAGGGGACTGAAATGGAATCAACTGGGCCAGCGCTATGCCAGGCGTGGGAAATTTGACTCATCCAAAGCCAGTGCCAGTGGCAGCAGGAGCTGGGGACAGGCATTGTCCTGCAGGGTGCTGAGCTGGATGGTGTCCCTTAAACACTGGCAGGTCCAGGCACGGCAATACTGGCCACCGAGGTCTGAATCAGATTTTCACGTCACTGTGATCTTCAAACAGAGGAATTCAAACAAAAGCCAAATTGGCTAGAAGCAGGCCACAGGCTGTTGAAAACTGTAATGTCTTCCCCAGATATATTACTCATCTGGAAGAGTGACAGAAGTGGGTGAATGATGTGGCCTCACCTCGCAAGAAGAGCCACGTCACTGCAGATCCGACCCTGCTGAGCAGGTCTTGGCAGGTGGGGAAGATCAGGGGCCTCCCAAAGCAGGGGGTATGATGCCAGCTGCCCACGCTGCCTGGCTTGTACTGACCTATCTCACACAGAGATCCTACCTACTCTTCTGAACACACACAGGCTCCATCCCGACAGACGCCACCATTGAGGCAGAAATGTGGAGGTACCAGAGATTCTGTAGTGCCTGTGTAAATAAAGAATATATGTATATATATATTCATTATATTTTCATTATCTGCTAATGCATATGTAAAAGCATGTATCTATCTAATCTGATAAAGGGAAGAAACAAACATGATTTATTTGAAGCTTCAACTCAAAAATATTCAATTAAAAATGTATGTGACCCACAGTCTTGCCCATGTACCAGTCACTGGTCCCTCCTTGCCTCTAAAACCAATGGCGTGAACATGGGGTCAAAGCTTTCAAACATGAATTTGCATTCCCACAACAATGTAGGTGGAAACAGTTTTGTGCAGCTGCTGGACGAGCCGGAGAGCTGGTGTGAGCCACCAGGCTTCCCGAAGCTCAAGCTTTTGAACCCATGAAAAGCCCAAATTACTTCTGCAGGATTTCACAGGAGCAAGAAGGCAAATCAAGGGCCACAGATTCCCAGTGCTGAGGGACTCAGAATGGTAACAAGGACGTGGATGGTTACACATCCAAGAATCAGACAGATACTCTGATTTAAGACAGGCATTATAAGATAAAGCAGATAAAATCCATGCCCCAATCTCAGCCACAGCCTTTATCCACACTCCAGGATAGGTGCCGATTTTTATTCTGTCTTTTGGCAGAAATAGTGGGGTTTGTTTGAAGTAGTCATTGCACAGGCTGCCGCAGCTTCAGGAGACAAAAAAGCACAGTATAAGCAATAGCAGAGAAATTGCAGAGCTTAGAAATTTCTGAATATGCCATGGTATTGGCTGTGTTTGGCAAGCTCTGACAATCTTAAGGTTTCTTAAAAAAGGGACTGGCAACTATTGAATAGGCAGGTGTATTCTGCAGCAGAAATCGCGACAGGGAAGGGATTGATAGACCTCAGGCTCTGCAAGATCGTCCAAGACCTGGGAGATCCCCATGGACCAAGGCTTCCTCATAGTCACTCTCACCCGTCCCTAAGTGAAGGATGAAGTTGGAATCCTTTCCCATAAGGTTCATGGTGGAAACTGTGCGCCCGTGCACTGGATGCAGCATATGCCTTGAAATAACGCAGAGAACTGGAGGACTGCCGCCTGATCTGACATTTTAGTGCCTGTGTTTTGAGACGCTGACAAATAGAGTAAAGCCAGAAAATTCAAAAGTAAGCAGAGCTGTCAGGAACACATGTGCTATTGTATATTTCTAATGTTCTCACTGAAATAAAAAGATTGCCTAACTTCTTACTCTTTAATGGGATTCATGTAACTGAAGATTATTGCGAACTATAGGGGATGTGCCACGTGGCAGGGGTAATTCTGTTCTTGGCACACATCGCTCGGCTTTTGCTCATGTTGTTGCTATTTGGCATTTGTGTTTCAGGCTGTCTCAGCTGCATTACAGCCAGATGTCTATGATGACAGTGGAATAACATCTATGTGTCACTAGGTAATGCCTCCGCTAGCCATCAGCTTTTCAAAACACATTGTCTCTCCACTGGAAATCTTACAGAAAGGAAAGAAAAACTCCTCCAGCAACTGAGATCTGGGCGGCCCACACTAAGCAGCTGCGGAGAAGGGCTACATCTGGGGGTGCTGGGTGCCTGGTTGGCTAGCCTGGGACCATCCGGCAGAGGAGTGACACGGGGGCTCAGACGCTTGCTTTGGATTTGGAGCCTAGGAACCCCCAAAATATTGGGGAACCTGCGGCAGAGCTCCAAGCCTCTATCTTGCTTGGTGAAGGCGTGCCCGAAGCAGCCAGGCAGAAGGTGACACAGGCGGCTCATCTGGAGCAGAGCATCCTGAAAACGGGGAGGGAGGGACGCTGCCCTGCAGACGGACAGAGCGAGGAGCATGGCCGGGGGCAGCGGTGGGCTGGCGTGTCGGGGTCTGGCTTTGGCACTGTTAGTCACAGGCTGCAAAAGGAGGGGAAGGGAAAGGGGAAAAGGAAAACAGGGCTGACACTCCTTTTAAAGCAGTAAAACAGAAAAGCACGAAGCTGCTGGGGGGAAAAGTCCAGAGTTTACCCCCGGAGGAGCAGACACAGCTGCCACACAGCCCATGCAGCAAAGAGCGGGTGCAAGCAAACAGCATCAGCCTTACCTTTGCCTCCCCCAAAAGAGTCCCTCTGTAATAACGACAGCGCGACATTCGTGGGATCTGTTAATGCTAGTCAAAACTGTGGCTCTATTTAGTGCTTCCTGGTACCCTGTCTTAGCCCACTGTTCAAGGTCTCGTGTACCATTGCAAAGTGGTGGGGTTTCTTTCCAGAGGGAAATCTGTGTCTATGTCATAAATATGAATTCCTGAGCTGACTAATGCAGTCGTGTCTACCCCACATGCAGTAAAACTCATCAGGCTCCAGTAATTGTGGCGTTGGCTTAAAATCAAGGGGTTCTGGTTTTATTTTAAGATTCAGAAAACATCTTCTTTTTATTTGTCTTTGGCTTTTAAGTTTTGCAGACATTAGTCATGCCAAGAATCACATTGATTTTGACAGTATATATTTTTAAACTAAAGCTGAAAGATTCTTGCGTAATGCTATGTCATCATGAACTGCTGGATATTTTTTTTTAATCAAACGTCGTGGGAACTGGTAATGCTAATACTTGTGGTTAAAGTTTGAATAAAGGAGAAAGACTACCGCTACACACCGCAAGCAATGCACCAGATGGGCCTGGAGGTATTGTCCATCCCTGAAGTAGCTGCAGTTTCGATCCAGTTCCTAGCAGTTCGTTTGCCTGCAGTTGCGTAAATCCTAGGCATAAGCTCAGCTATTCCCCATTGCACTGAGAGCTAACCCCCGTCTCATCTGGGTTTATCTCCATCAAGTCAAACGAAACACTATACCTTTGTATTAGCAAAGGTAGATTATTACTGATGTAAGTTAAATAATTGCTGTTTACTTATGTGCCATTTCTTGGGCTTGGATATGTTCCCTCCCTACAAACATCTGATCAGTCTCTCGAAGTAAATATAACCTACTGTATCCTGATAAATTTTTTTCCCTAGGCTTCTTTGTCTTCAATCGTATCTGACTCCCTGCTGGACAAGCAGCCAGGAGTATCTGATTCTTTCTATGAATTTTGAATATAGGTCCATGCATAATTTTGTGTCATGTCAATGTAGTGAGTATTTTGCTGAGAGGAAACGCTGACCAGTTTTCTGCTCCTAGTTTGCACACAGAAGTGTCTTACGAGGGTACATTGACCTGATTTTCAGGTATAGAAGATGCAAACCAGTATCTCTGATATTCTTTCAACAATTTTTTCTATAATGCAAGTTGTAATGAAAACATGAACAGATGCTCTACAGCGTGTTTTGCTTATATGCATGCAAACATATAAACATAGGTAAAGCTAAATATTTCCTCTTTAAAATATAATTTGCTAGACTAGCTAGAGCTTATTTTTGTCTTTTGAAAAATAAATCAGATTTCTACCAGGAGAGTGAAAAAATTTCCTAAATTTCTCAAAGCTCTATCAGAGGCATCACGTACAGTGTAAACATGTTACAAGGAAAATACTCCAGAGATTGCTTGCCATCTTATTCTGTTTTACAGCAGAATGCAAAGTTTGGGGTACTTCTTTAAACATCAGTTAAGAAGAAAAATGTTTCTACCTAAGAAGCGTACAGCATGGGTGTAATAATATTTATCAGCAGTCACGTTTAAAAACTAAAGGAAAGGAAAAAGAACCCAAACTGCTCAAATAGAGGTCAAATGGGGTAGAATTATGTTTCTTACCTGTTTTAAACCTGAGGACAAGCTGCCAAATACACAGTGCCCAACGGGTCACGGTAACTACACAACAGGTAATTCCAACCAATATTCTGTCCCAGTGGAACGAAGGCACGTTGTGGTACAGACTGTCTGCTCTGCTGTAAAATGGTGTTATACATTCATAACCGTGTGATGGATAAACCATTAACTACTTGTCTATTGCTAAAACTTTAACCTTTTCTGTTCCGCTTAGGAAAAAAAAAAAAAGTGGAGAAGTAGCACGCCATTGTTTCTATAATTTTCCACCCAATAAAGCATTTCGCTTATCAAGGCATTAAATGTCATATCTTCCACTTGCTATAGGAAAAGGTCCCAGCTCAGACACCCAGCTGCATTTATACTGATAAGGGCTAGAGCCTGTTCCTAGAGCGCAGAGCACGGCTCAGAGCCATGCCAGCGCCATCCTCTCCCCTCCAAGCAAGCAGCGAGGCGGGAGGAGGCTGTGGAAGGGTGAGGAGAAGGTCTCTCCTCTGCAGCAATGTTCTTTTGTGCTGAGAGGAGGTGGAAACGCTGGCTGTACTAGGACTGGCCTAGATCAGGCGCTTGGCATGTACTTTCAGGAGAGTCAATGGCATTTCCATGCTACGCGATTCGGACAGGCAGTGCAGAGCCTTGTTGCATCCCCTCCATTAAATACGGTCGCTCAGCAGGCGCTGGCACAACTGGGAATAAAATCTCTGTCTTCAGATTCCCAGGCCATCTGATTCATCCAGAAAGGAGTGGGGAAGAAAAAGAAAGCAGGTAAAAGGCACAAGTAAAAAGTAAAGCGGAAACTGCCAAAATCAGCGTCTTCTTCTGCATGCTAGCATGCTTCCTACTGACCAATCAAAAGCTCAGATATTAATACCACAGTCAAAGTGAAGAGGCAAATAGAGCTATTTAAAGAACTAATTGAAATAAACACTGTCTTTTTTATCATCGGTGATCAGAGGTTGAAGCCCCTTGGTGTGAGTAGGAACAGTACCTTGCTTTTATATGGTGTTCTTCATTAGGGAGGAAAGGAGGTTTGTATGGCTTTTTTAGTTACAGAAGCACTTTCAGCTCAGTTTTAGAAACAGGGCTCAAAAAACTCATGTGATATGCCAAGGATGTACAGAAATCCAGTCAAAAAAAGGGCTCAGGTCTCTTGGGATGTAGCCCAATGTCTAGCCACTAGATGCTACTGATACAGCTACTGACACTGCTAGATACTACTGTTGCTTTACGCTTTAGAGATTTATCCTCTTATGAAGAAAAAAGATGAGAAAGCTAAGGTATGCATTTAATCTCCTTGGTGGCAATCTGCAAAATATTCATAAAAATACTCATAACGAAAAAGTCATAGAATCATAGAATCATTTAGGTTGGAAAAGACTTTTAAGATCATCAAGCCCAACCGTTAACCTAGCACTGCCAAGTCCACCACTAAACCATGTCCCTAAGTGCCTCATCTACACATCTTTTAAATATCTTCAGGGATGTTGACTCAACCACTTCCCCAGGCAGCCTGTTCCAGTGGCTGACAACCCTTAAATCGATACGGAAAATACCAAAATCTAATTTTCAGTGATCGGGACACTTAGTATTGAGGAAAGCACCTAAGGACATACAAAAGACTGAGGAAATGCTGAAATAATTATGATTACATTTACAAATGGGAGCTCCAAAATTGTTAATATGCTTCTCCAGACAGCTAAATGTCTTAACGATCTGCTCGCAGAGGTTTTAGTTCAAGACAGGCTGTACTGCCAGACCAGTGACTGGTACTGGGACAAACCTCCAGGCGGGACAGGGCTGTTTGCTGTCCCTCTGGGCGCAGCGCAGTCCGGCTGGGGATCTGCCTGCCCATCTGCAGTAGCCCTTGGGTTACAAGCGTGGCTCTTGTCCTGGGTCTTTCCTCTCTCTGTGTTATTCTCATTAGCACAGAAAACAGAGAAGGGAAAAGGTCCTCGGCGCTGGGATCAGCACAAGGGCGTGAGGAGAGCACAGGGGCCGTGGCAGGCAGCTGATGGGTGGGAGGGGGCCCGAGGGTGGGAGGAAACAGCCTTCTCCTCCCTGGCACGTGGGGCACGTTTGACTCTTTTATATGACTAAAATGCCAAACTGCAAATTCCCCCCAAGGGGGTCGCACGGGCACTGACAGACTTTCTTCATCAGAGGGGCAGAAACGGGGCTCTGCGGGGCAGGGCAGCAGAGGTGTCCCCTTTGCCCGGCAAGAGCAGCCGTGGGTGCAGGCTGGGTGGCACAGCTCCGGGGCTGGCCCCACCGCGCATCCCACTGCCCGGCCATCCCGTGGGCTGGGAAGCATTTCCAGAGTCGCCCAGGCAAGCCCTGGCAGCCTGACATCTGCGTGGCCCAGCTCTCTCGCTGCTGTCCCGCTGTGAACAACCGCGATGCTCGGCTGGAGAGAAACGTCCCCTCCTCGTCCTCCTCACAAAGAATGCTTAGTACCTTTGCACGTGTTAATTACTTCACAGCCTCTTCCCATAAGCAGTTAAATGTTTGCTTCTCTGGGGTGAGAAGGGCCAAGAGTTTAAAACTGAGTCGAAGAGACGCGCAGGAAGACGCCTGTCCCTGTGCAAGGTTTGTACAGAGCAAAGCAGAACCAAGAGCGACTGGGAAAGACTGGATCTTGCAGATGGGGAAACTGAGTCACAGAATAGTACAGCAACATTAAGTTAACCTCCATCTAATATAGCACCAAGTCTGAGGTTTACAGTGTTTTAAAAGCCTACCCAGCTGCTGAATCACAGCTCTAGGTCCTTTGCTAGTAGAAATGCTGCTAGATGATAGCAGGGGCTTTGCACACTCGCAGAGATTTTTAAATGTCAGAGTAGGAAAGAGATAAGAATTAATTCTCATGGTTACTCACATTTCCCTTTCTGTTCAATGGAAATAACATCCCTGCTTCATTCTTTTACATAGCTAACATCATCGTGGACGTCTTGAGCAGCATGCTGTGTTTAGACATATAAAATACTGTGAGTCCATGACCTTGGGTTGCAAGCCCAGGTTTGCAAATGGAAGACAGCCTGTCAACTGGGAAGTGGAAGTAGGATTGTGAGCAAAAAAGTGGGAACTTCTAACTTCACATGAGTATTTTATATAAACCTTAAAGGAAAAAAAAGTGGCACGAGGAACCAGATGGCAAAACCAAAACAAATCAATAAGTACATCCTAAAGGATAGTACACTTTTATTATATGAAAATTTTAAATCATGTTTATATGATAGAATAATCAAACTGAAAGAAAACCTTATTATTTGCAAATTTGTATATGTGATACAGCTGCAGGGAGACAAAACCGTTCTTAAGTGACTAGATATGTTTCTTCTGCTTTCCGCCATTTCTTTTAAGCCTTAATTAGAGCCAGATGTTTCTTATTTCCTTTCTTTCTTGTTTTCAAGCCTGAAGAAAGCGTGGTGCCAGCAGTAAACACCATCTTTGACTTTTTTTTTTTTTAATGTGTCAACTGCATCGGGCTGAGCCAGAGTCACAAACCGGTAAAATTCCAGCAAAGCAGTGCAAGCTTTCACTCCTGCTGTCATTCCCATCGGGAGCGGGAAAGTGGCATTGCTGCTTCTGAGGCTGCCACACAGGAGCCATAAAAATCCCGGAGCGTGGCTGAGAACCTCGTCCCGGGTAAATAACGCTGGAGTCAGACCGGAATGCCGCGTAGTGTGAACGCAGCTTCCCGTCCTGTAGCCTTAGAGTGCTGGGAGTGATTTCTAGTTGCTTAATTGCTATTTAGTTGTATAGACCTGCAGTCTGTTTTCCATTTCTTCTTTCTCCTCCTCAGGGAGGCAATGGCTGGTAACCACAGTGTGCCAACGTAACCATTTCTGCTTCAATTTCATGCCCTTACTGTGACGTTGACCTCCGAGGGACCATCCCCTGCAGAATATTTTGTCAGTAAATGACAGCAGCCTATACGTGAGAGCTTTCTTTCTGAATCAAATTGCAAAGTGTGCTGTAGTATTTATAATTATGTTTTTCAACTACTTTTTAAATGTATTCTCATTCTAAAAAGTGTATCAAATATAGAAATCTGCAAGAATTACATAGCAAGTTGTGATAAATTACTGTTCTGAAAAAGTCATCTGAGGACTGGTTTTGCCTTATTTGACAAATACGAGGCTTTTCACTCCCACATATTTTGAGCAAGCACGTATTCTACCTAGAATAGATTTTAAAGGCAAGTGCCCAGCAATTTTCCAGTTGTCTTTTTCCCTTTTAACAGATGTGCTGTTGTTGCGCAGTCCTTGGGAGTCAGGCTTGCTTTCACTACTGCACATGCTAAAGGGTTTTTTGGAAAAAAACTATTCTGTTTTCTTCCACCAGCTTCTGTACCAGTAACTCCTACCCCAGATGCCGTAGTTCAGAGGAACCGAACCATGTGGGAGGAGAGCATTAAGGTACCAGTTACACCAAAGTTTTCTACTGCCTCAATTTTAGGGATGAGTGAACCTGTAGGCCGGAAATTCCTTGCTGTTAAATTTACTCCTAGTTCAAGGTAGGTTTAGATAGAAGAAAAAAAAAAAAGTATTTATTTACGGAATATAGAATGAATGTTACAGTTACTAAGCTTAACAGAGACACAGGTAACATAAATGAGAGAAAGCCACATTAAACCCATTTATCCTCATGATAAAACTTCCTTCCCTCCTGTCAGACGAATTCCCCATCTTAACCATATGTGTGCCTCTATCAGCAGGGCCAAAGGAGTAGACCTCTCCAGCACAACCATTCTACGCTCCAGGCATTTTGGGACTCTAGTTTTGTTCCAGGGATGCAGATGCCTGTGAGTGCTTGGAGCACATGAGGCACAATGCTGGAGAGCACCATCAAACTCCATTTCCCGTGAAGGGACTCCAGCTCCCACACGCTGACTCCCCTCCATGGTGCAAACCTTGACACTTAAGTTAGGACCGGTGGGTGAGGTCCAAAGCGCTCTCTTGATCCGGACTAAAATGCAAGTGTAGGTGCACCTGGTAGTGAGGTCAGGGACCCAGGAACTGCAGGAGCAGCCTTGCCTTTAGCTGCCAGCTCGGACGTGCTCCTTTTTCCCCCAGAACATCTTGTTCCCTGGTTGTCCAGGGGGTGGCTTCAGCCTCCTTTCCTTTGGGCTACTGACTCCTTCACAGCCCCCTGACAACATTGAGGTTAGGCAATGTCGTCCCAAGACCAGCCCCCCCATACCATGCATAAGTGCCTCCCTCCATGCCTCACCCCAGCACCAATGCAACTGTGAGGTCCCAAGTCATCCCCATGGGTGGAAACACCTTCCCATTGTGAGCCAAGCTTCTGCCACGCACTGAAGTCTTACACAGGGCCAATGGCAAAATGTGCTTTTTACATGATTGCCCGAACGCAACAGGGCATGCAGCCTGTCACCGTCTTTTCCTTGAAGTCAACCATGAGAGTAAGCAGTCACGCTGCCGATGTGGTTGGGGATACATGACCCCAGCCCCAACCCCAGGGGATGTGGTGACATTGGTACATTTGATTTTCTAATGCAAACTGTTTGATTGTCCAATTGGTTTATTTAAAGCTACTTCTAGATTTTTAAAATTTTTGGCTGGTAGTTTTCATAAGTCTTACGTGACTCTCTCAGATTCGTGGGCAACCCAATGAAATGGGAAATTAGGAAGTGCTGACTTTCTCTCCCTTACCTGGTCCTGGAGAAATTTAGGAGTTTTCTTATGTACAGGTAAGTTCATCCCACCCAAAGTTCTCCGTAGTTGACAAAAAACCCACTCTCTGTCAAATAAGTAGCCAAGCGGTATCAAATCCATGGAATGAGGAAAGCAAGCCATGGGGCTGTAATATTTAATGAATAATCAATTTATCCCCAAAACTCAGTCTGAGAGTGGCCAAAATTATTTGCTACTTTTTGTCAGGCATGGTTCCTAGTTTTAATTTTAGAAACTGGTGAAAAATATGAAGAGGACAAAACTTCTAATTGCCAACATTTCTTCAAGTATCTCAGTTTTTTCTTTCAGAATGCATTTTTATCTTACAGCAGAAAAAAAGGGTTTTGTTTTTTCTTTAAAGGACAAAGGGAACAAAGTCAAATAAAATCCTAAATATTTTTATTATTAAGCTAGCCAAAACAGAAAGAGCCTTTCCATGCTGTTCTGTTTACTTGGCTTGCTGGCTGCTCCATCATGTGTGACACAGGAGACCAGATCCAAACTTGAGACCTCCTTTTTCCATAGCATTTGACTTTTGTGGATCTGCGAAGCTCTACTGCCTAGACTTCAAAAAGAGCTGTTTTCGCCTGTGTTGTAAATGACAATTAAATAGTAGAATCAAGGGAATTTGACAAGGCAGCACTGTCCTTTTCTGAATTTCAGTGCAGCTCGTTCAAATGTCTGGATGAGCTATGAGAGTAACACATCTATCCCACCCCATCCTGCCCCATAAATGGTTACATTTTTTCCCCCCGAAAACATGACAGACATCTCATATGAATAAATCAATTTTATTTAAATAAAATTACAGGCATACCTTGTCTATTATAAACTACCACATAGTATTTCAAAGGCACCGATATTTAACAATAATTTAAGTTTTCTTGAGAGCAGCTACCTTTTTCTGAGTTGTGTTTGTAAACTTGTCAGACTTTCCTCCACTCGTTCAACTCAAGTAAAAGCTAGTGAAATGCCGAAGGTTGTACCTTTTTTATTGTAATACATCATACCCTTACTGTTCCTGGACATCTCTTTTGAACAATGCTTGAGAAGAACGAGTTGGGTGTTCTGCCTAGCAAAAACCCACCCTGAAACGGGGTGTTTCTTTCCTTTGTGGCACCAAACTTACACCAGGCACAAAACCCCGCTATGAAACTCACTCTGCGTGTACTGTAAGTATTAAAAAATTAAATCTAAGAGACTAGTGTTTCTCTGAGGCTTCAGGACCTGTTTTTCCTTGCATTTCTTCAAGCTTAATAATGCAATGCCACCTTCTCTTACGTGAAGTGAGATTTTTTGTAAGAAGCCTGCCCTACAGTCCTGTGTCACAGACTAAATTAGCCTCCGCGCTGGGCTTCTTTAAAGGCATCTTTGCTAAGCACGATTGAGCCAAACCCAGCAGATGTGTCTGATGGGCTTATTCTTCCAGTTCTCCGACCATTTATGGGAGATTCACAGCAGGGAGACGGGGGTGATAGAGGTGATACCCCTCAGCAGGCTGAGTCCTGCTCAGGTTTTCTTCCAAGAAAACGCACAGACCTACAGCCTCTGCTGGGCTAATGCCCGGGTGCAGGTGAGGACAGAGCCAGAGCCACCAGGCTGAGGCGGTCACGGGAGGAACCGCAGCCGCTCTTCTGGCCACCGCCTTCGAGTACCGGCACTTTTCATTTCTGAAAAAGCAGGTTTTTTACAAAAGGAGAGTTTGCTAAGCACCCTTCACGTTCACAGCTCAATCAGGTTATTGAAACCCATGAGGCTCATTTCGTCAACTGATTTTGGCTTGTCGTGACAGACTTTTGCAATAATCCCCAAGTTCTCTTTGATACATAACCTTCATCTTCACTGCCCAGCACTGCAGAAGCTTTATATCCCAATCATGCTGTCAGGAAAAAAGTTCTGCCCTTTAAAAGAATCCCAACAATTCAGAGACAGGAGTGATGTGGCGCAGTGAAGGTAAGATTACAGCTGGCTGTAATGACATGCTGCATTTGGCCAACGTGTTCCTGCTGCGATTAACAGGCAAGCTCCTCAGCAAAGCCGTGGATCTTCCTTCTGGCATATGCCGACAAAAAATCTGATTTTAATGGAACCACAGTAATGGAACTCAAGCCTTAGATTTGCAGAGTAGAGTAAACATCAATTAATGCAGACTTTACAGTGAGACCACTGCAAAGCTGAGACACGGAGCTACAAAAATGCCGTACTGATACCTAGCTTGCAAGAATGTCCTGAGACAGATTTCATTAATGTTTGCCAAAATCTCCAAGGCCCTTCGGAGAAAGGCATTGAAGAAGGGCAAACAAGTGTTAAGAAAAGTGGTGATCTTTGGCTATGCATCTGCAGTTTCCCATTTTACGTTTCTGAACATAAAAATGTCGATGAGTCAACTATTCTTGCTTTCCAAAGAAGATTCATCTGGATAATCTAACTTGGTTACAAGTGTCATTTCACGATACTTGGCAAAGTTCTAAAATAATTTTAAAAAATTACCAACTGAAGTCTTTTCAGACATATCAAAGCTCAGCCAGTTTATCACACTTTTCTTCCTGTTTAGGTTATCCCTTTAGTTTAGAGATACAGTACCTTAATATTTGTACAGTATTAAATAAAATTTATCAAGAAAAGCAGTGAAGAGACTTGCATTGTTCCTGCCTATGAGAAGCAAAGTACTTTCTGATGATCTCCCTCAGGATAAATGACCTCACTGATTTTGGAAAGGCATTGATAAGCCTGGCCATCTAAATTCCGCATTAACAGCATGTGCAGCTAAGGAAGTTACTCCTTAAAAAAGAGAAGGTAAAAGGTGGGTCCTGAAAATGAAGTGAATGTGTATGGTGCATTGAAGGTGAAATAGCTTTAGAAAAAGCCTTTGATTTTTTTTCTGAGTCCTAGGATCCCTTTGAGCTACAAAGTATTTTACTGCCTATCTTTTTAAGCAATCAGCTTACTGTAATTAAAAATTTTATGCTACTCATTTTTCTGGTTCACACTGAAAAAAATACAAGGGAAACACAAAAATGGAGGGACCAGATCCTACAGCTCTCGTTCATCTACCAGAGTCCAGCTCTGCATTCCCTTAGGAGCATCTGAAAATATTCAAATAATAGAAGGAACACACTTCTGCAGCACCAAACCCGATGCACTGGTACTATTGCAATAGAATTTGTTGTCCTGCACTAGCCTGTTTCTGAAAATAATTAGAAAATAGTATTTTTAGAAGGCGTTATAAAGGGAAGGGCTGTGTTCCAGAATGATCACCTCACCGCTGATGGATACGTAAAACGGCCGCCAGCACGCGACCCACGCTCAGGCCCCTGGAAAGCAGGGCACACATGCAGTGGTGCAGCAAGTGCTCCGTCCTGCCCAGCTGCCTGTGCAAGTCTTTTGCAAGGTGTACTAGAGCCAGAGGGATGCTTCAAAAGTCCACCCCGTAAGGGCAGTGTGCTTATGTACAGCACCATTTTCTGATGTCCTTTGCCAGCTATCATTATTTCCCTTTTGTTGAGGTTGGAGTGCATCCCAAGCAACACTGAGCGTTGGGGAGGGCACTCAGTTTTGTACTGCATTGAGACTTCAGGTTTAGGGAGAAAATAAATACAATTAAAAAAAAAATAAATTTTTTTTAAGTCACTCACTGCTGTAGGTAGCTGGGCAAGGAGCTACCACGAAGGCAACATCTGCCCTCCCACAGCTCACCATGCAGCCCTGGGCAGGCTGCCCGGCGCTTGTGGGGGCGGCACAGGGAAAAGGGTGCAAGATCAGCATTAGCCGCTCCTGACCCAGGGGCTGGGTCCAGTCGTGTGCCTGCTATGAACCCTGCTGAAATTCCACCAAAGGAAAGGAAATAACCTTGGGACAGAAACTGGCTTTGTGGCCGGGCGTTGCCTCACTGGACACCCCTCAGCCTTTCTGGAAACGAAGTTGCTGCAGGTGCTGAGGAAAAGCAAAGTCACTTCACTGCCTTTCAAAGTCAAGTGATAGCAAAGAGGCAGGACTATCTAGGCATGAGAATGAATAACTGTGTGGCTTTTGATCATCAGACACCTCTTTGGTCCTCCTGCCAAGCTTGGTAGTGTCTGCGAGAGCGAACGCTCTGCACACTCTCCAAGGAAACGCTGAATGGGTTTGCAGCGAGTAGTGCTTTCCATTTAACAGAAAGCCACACGCAAAGACACAAAGATGTTAAACAAGACAGCTGCAAGACTCTGATTTTTTTATCTTGTTCTACTCTTTTCCAGGTCTCCACAGTTAGTTATGCACAGTTACTTGCAGGGCAACAAACATGCTTATTTGGACATCCTAATTATGGAAATTTAACAGTCTGTTCAGCAGCAGCTGGAAAACATTTTGCTTAGCTTTTAATGAGGCAAATGCACAGACTTCATCATGTCACCTCATCCAGTCCAAGTCTGTCTAATATTAGCCTGGTTTTCTTTGAACCATGTGATAAGCAAGGTACTAGTGCAACCACCACAAATCGACACCAAGCTTCCCTCTGCAAATAAAGACATAACTGTGTAGATGTAGACAGTACTCAGGGGATGATATTTTCATAGCAAATTGTAGTAAAGAATAAAAAAAAAAATCTAGAAATGAGGTATCAATTAGCCTAATGGTAGAGCGGATAAACTAGTCAAGCCATATTCATACTAAATTTCATCTTCTGACTCCTGATCTCGTTCAGATGTTTTCAGTAATCCCATTTCCATGGACTGGGACTGTTTAACCTTTGAACGAACTGCCCTGGAAAGAACAACAGAAAAAAGAGTTGTCAATAGTAACTCAAAGGCTCATCTGACCATTTTTACATGGGAAAAAAAGTTCAACTCTTGCATCTCATCGTGGAATTAGCATGATTGATTTATGAAGACTTAAATTGGGCCACTGTGGAAGACGTCGTAATGAGGAGACAGTGATTTCAAGCAGAATCTGGGCAGACGTTAACCCCAGCCTTAATTGTAGATACCTGTATTTTAGCATGAATAACTGCTATACAGTGTGAGCACGTACCGTGACATTTGTATGTGCTGCCTCTAACGATACCACCTATAGGTACTGCTTGTAAGAGCTTGCTCCTATAGACACATCTAAGAGCGTACACCTTAAGCAAACCTCGGTGTAACATCTAGAAAGTTCAAGATGTGCAGGTACAAGACCAATAGCTGTGTTCACGTGGAAGAGTACTATAAAGCTGTGAAGAAGACTGTCTGGCCAACCTCCCCACGGACGGGAACTCTGCTGCAGCAGCCGCTGTTCCCAGTGTCAGAAGGGATGTAAGATTGCTGTCACCTTCTCTGTAGTTGCCACCGTTTCCACAACAGACGAGCCTTGGGTGTCGGTGCCTTTCGGACTAAGATCCGAAAAAGACATGGCACCTCCTCGGTGCAAAGCAAGACAACATGTGGCCAAAGCGTGATTAAAGAGGGATGTTAGGATGGTAGGGGTAAAGTGACGGGTGAGAAGCATGTTTAGGACAGTGCAGGCAAAGACTTGGTAATGGGATGAAACTGGCTAATGAAAAAGCAATTGGATCTAATCACAGGAAATTGCTAGCAATTAAACCTGTCCAATAATCTTCAAAGTTAAGTCATGAAGCCTGCTGACTGAGCCACTTGGAATTAGTAGAGATGCATACTGGAAGAGAAAATGTTGTAGGAAAAAAGGTCTCTCCTCCTTGCAACTTTTTATGCACTTACAAATGTGGAAGCCTATAAAAAGAGCTTATTTTATGTGCGAAGCATTATGCTGTCAGAGCTGTGCTTTATCAATGTTTTTTCCCTTTCTCCTGAAGCAATGAATCATGTTGCCTTCCTTGACTAGCAACATCTATTTTTATTTTACCTTGCAAGACAATTAATTACTTTGTGGAAACCTTGTGATTTTTCAGTGAAACTTTTCTAAAATAAAGCTCCTGCTTGACTAAATAGACAGGTCTCCAAAGTTTTAGTGTTTCATGCAACTTACCAGGTGACAATTGTGTAATTCACTGCAAGTATAAGAAAAGCAAAGGCATAATGCCAGCAATAGCACATGGTCAGGAACATCATATTTGTATGATCCATCTGATTCCACTCTGGGCTCCCATTTGGAGGATAAAGCACAAAACCAATCTGTAATAAAATAAAAGATTTTTAGCAAACATCATTTGACATATATCGGATGCTGTATCATGTATTATACCACCCTTCACAAGGCAGACATTTCATTTACTTATAGTGCTGATTATTCCTGTGATTGTTATTAAAAACAATTTTGCAGTCACACTCAGATGCGATGGATCATTTGACAGAGTTTTGTGCAGAAATGCCTTTGAAGATGCAGAGCCAGTCTCAGAGACACCCTGCTCCTGCCCAGCGAATTAAGGAGCCGGCCCAACAAGTCCTGCAGCGATCACAATGACATTCCATAAGGAAAGGGGATGGTGCTCAGCCGTGTATGGGCCGAACTGCGAGCACATCACCAACCAGCAAACCTGCCTGGCCATTTGCACTGAATCGCTTCTTCCTAACAGCATCTGGACATGTGTTACATGGTTCAGAAGATGAATAATAAACTCACAAATAAAAGCGAGCCGTAAGTCTATTTCTTCTGGGTCGTCTGGGAAAAAGGCCAGGTTTTGAAATTATGTAAAAACGGAGCTTTCTCACCCAAGGCTCTAAGTTCATGTGAAGTACGTAGCTGATTTGTTTCTTCAGAGCTGGGAAAGACCAAATTCAGATTAATGCATAAGTTGGGCAAATTAGTCATCCCGTGGCTACACAGGGGTCTGCCTTGATGAGCACCGGTCCTCTGTACTGCCTAATACTCTTCAAAGTCACCGCTCAGCAGTTTAGCTGAGAATTTAGGGGCTGGGAAGAGGAGCAGAGAAAGGAGGAGGAGAGGAGTGTATTTTCCATTGCCACGCAGAGAATTCAGTCAATAAGGGTGTTGATGATACAGAAAGAAAGTCCCTTTACCTTTTACAAATTTGTCACGCTGCAGCCAGTACGTGGGTTTCAGTCACACATACGGCTGAAGTCTGCTGCGGTTGTGAAAAAAAGCCACGCTTAAATCTCTTGTATTTTTAGTTCTTCCATTTTTTACTTTGAAACAAATCCCACATTGTGTCCAGAGCTAAAGAAATAACTTGTTCTAAAATTAGACTAGGCAGACAACAAAGAATAAATAGTTGCATCTAATTCCTCTTACGTAAAGCTTCTTAAATCACTGAAGAAAAGTTTACAAACAAGAAAACAAAACACCAAGTGCTGCAGCACCAGGTTCTTGAGTTCACTTATAGAAAAATACTGCTGTTTCAGAGGTCTGTCTTCTTGCCAGAGCAAGTATTTAAATATTTGATTTGGTGCTTAGTGTCCAGTTCTCCTAAGGAACAGCAAAGGTTTTTATTAATCGTGTCTGGCCAGCATATAAAAAAGGGAAGCCAGTCTAGACATGCCGGAAAGAAAAATCACTGGGGTGACCTCAGTTCTCCACTATAAGACGACAGACACAGCGGCACTAGCACTCCTGTTTCTTTGTTACAAGATCACAGCAATTCATTAAATTATCTCTGTTAATTTGACAGCAGAAAAAAAGTCGCTATCAAACATGTGTTAATTGGATAGAATCACAAGTAAGCGAAGGCACGGCAGCTACGTTTTGAGGAGTCCTTTCAGGAGCCACATCCCTGAAACATAAAATTTTGGGCTGTTACTTCTTCTGCTCAATTCCCCAAACACCGGAAAAGCAGGAGGCTTTACATCGCTCAATCTCTTACGGCGAACCAGGAGCTCAAATACATTTCAAACCTAGGTTAAGACTGTTGAAATGCTTTTTAGAAAGTAGAAAGAGGCAGCCAACATAAAAGATAATTTGTGCCTTCGTTCCTCTTCACGCAATGTCAACGAGTGCTTTGCCTCACCCCTCCAGTGCTCGGCTGGGCGCTTACTCACTGCTCCGGCCCCTGACAGCCGGGACCGTCTTTGTAAAGAGCAGCCTGTATTGCCGGGCTGTAAAATCACTGCCATTTGGCTGGCGAGTTTTGAACGGGGTGTTACAGAGATCAGAGGGAACGTTCAATCGCAAGGGAGAGCTCAACAAAGCCACTTGAGGTTTTTTTATTGATTCACATAAAAGACACTAGAAGTGAAGTGGCTTCTTTGTCTGTAAAGCAGATATGATAAGTGGATTTATCTCTTTAAAGGGACACTAAGAGTGTGTTGGTTTTTTTGAGTCCTTTGAGGTCTGTGTTTGAAAGGCATATTATATCACCTGTGAAACATCTGAAAAGGGGTAAATGACTAATTCTGGTGAAGGAAGAAATTCCTAAGGCAGAAAAGGGACTTACCTGCCAGAACCAGCTGCCTTGTAATATGCAGAGGCTTGTACGGAGCATCTCTAGCACAATACTGCCACGGAAGAAAACTTCCAGGAATATGCAAACAGCAGCTCCAAAGATAGCAAATAGCAGTAACTGATGAACATGAACATCCAGCATGGCTCTCCCATGAAGGTGGTAGCAAAAGAGAAAACCTGCAATAAATCAGTTTAAGACATTTTCTTTCCTTGTAATCTGCCTCCATCTGCTTTTAGAAAACAGCGAACCTTTCACATTTCCCTTTATGTCCATATCACCTTCTCAGTTAAGCTGAGAGTAATTTTTTAAGACTGATGCCTACATATTGTATACGTCCACTCTTGAGCTCAAACCAGGGAATTGCATGGGAAGCTGCAGCTCTGTCACCTTTCGTTTAAAACAGACAGCCTCATTCCTCAGTGTAACAAGAGGGATGCTATGAGACACACTGCGCGTACAGAAAACATAAACTGTGTCACCGGTGCAATTCCAACACGCGACTGCCGTGCAGGTCAGTGCATTCCCGCTGGCTTTAACTACCGAGTTGTGTACCACGTCAGTACATACATTGAAGCACGTGCCCTAGCTACTGAGCGCTTACCCAAACCAGGCTTGTGCTGCTCTGTTCATACCATTTCTATCTGAGCCAGTTAGAAAAGCACAGGTACACCTCTACAGTGTGTGATCATGCTCTGGGCTGCCGTGCAGACAAACCCCCAGCAGTTTAAGGAGGGCTTAAGACTGTTTAAGACTGATCTTTTTTATGTGTTTCAGGGAGTTAGAACACCCAGCTCCTGTAGAGCTCATTCTCTAAGGCTGCTTTGAGATTCCCAGGCAAAGACCGATACCAAGTTTCACACGCATCTCTGCAGAGAGAGCTAGACTGACCTTCAATAAAAACTGCCAAGGAAAGCATCATCCTGTCCATGGCCACTGGCAATGCGTTGGTCCCGTGAGCCACGATGTCAACCAACCCTGAAATGCCGTAGAAGAGGTACATGGTGGCGTGCTGCCAGTTCATCAAGTGATCCCAGTGCTTTTCCTCATAATTATACAACTTCAGATGAGGTCCATCGGGAACAAACTGCTCGGCCACCATTCCTGCGCATGATACGAGAAGCATAACTCTTTGTCCTGGTGCTTAAGGTATAGACCGATGACAAGTCTTCATACAAACAATAGAGTCAACGATATATCCCTACGCAGCGTGACGCCAGTCGATTTGGGGTTTAGTCTGGCTTCCTGAGGACTGCTCTGGGCGCTTGCTGTGTTTTGCTCACTTCTTCCCAGTTCAGTCATTCCCAGTAAAGTTTTTAATGTGTTGTCCAAATACAAATGAAAATGCAGGCAGGCTTCAGATGTATTAATCTGATATAAATTTTAAAGAAAATAGGCAGTAGGCAGAGAAATAAGTTGTTTTGCTGAGGGAAAGACCACGGAGTGTGTTCAGGCATATATTAAACATCACAGAATCCAGGAAGGAGAAAGCCAGAGGAAACCAGGCTTCAGCTCCACCACTCCTGGTGGGACTATTTGAATCTTATCGTTTCCAGCAGTGAAAATGGAGACTGCTATTCTGTGCTGCTTTATTTTTTTTTAAACAATTGCTATTGTACTAGTCCTCTGACTGAATTTTTCAGCTGCCTTTCCCAGTGGTTCAAACATGCGTTTAACACATGCTAAAGTCCCCAAAAGAAAGATTTACCATTTCAGTCCCCTGCAATATGCAGGATGACAGAGTTCAGACTCTTAATTCAAAAGGGATTTTTCCTGTAAAGCCATAAAAAGAAATCCCTCCACCACGCAGAGTTATTAAAGGTCCCATGAGAACTTATACTGAGTTAGTATTTGAGTTGCTGTTCCACCGCTTCCCTTACCTTGGCCCCTCGGTGTCTTGCTAACTAACTGCAGTACTCCAGCAAGGGGAAAGCTGCTTTTAGATATTTTATATGATCAATGAAGTTTGGGAAGAGTTCAAAATATGGTATGGTTTTAAAACATTAAAGTTAATTATATTGTTTATAAAGCATAGGCCAGCATCCTGCTGTACAAGTGGATATGCTGCAGAGGAAATGCACCTTTATTTCCACCTTTATTTCAAGTTTTCTTCACACAGAAACAGCAGATTTTACTCCTGCTGCTGTTTTTACTGTTCGTCCTTGCCAGGCTTTCTTGTCCATGTTTTTGACTGGAACTGAAATCACCATAAGTTAAAATAATATTTTTTTGTTTCAGGGTGAAAATAAAAGCACAAGATGAGTGTTTTAGCTGCCCAATTACCTGTAGACACTGACTGGGAGATTTGTAGGAAACGTGTCCCCACTCACATCTCAAAATGAACGCTATTATTTAGGTTTTGATAATTTTTTAAGGCATATCAAAGTGTATACCGTACACACAACATCACTTCAGTGCTGATGTATCTTAACCGATACAACTCCCAGAGGGGAAGGAAAAGCAAGAACAAGATTTTGGCACAGCCTGCACCTTGATTAGAAACCAGGTAACTCTGAACATCTAAAGAAGAGTAGATAGATAGAATCTAAAAATCTAAAAAAAAAACCCACTAAAAATTAAGTTCCTTTCTCAACTTGAGAGCCACCTGTGCTGAGCTCCCCAGGTCCCCTGTTACGTAGCTTACCTACTCTGTAAAGGCAAATGGCTACCACACAGCCCGCTGGAATGTAAACCAGAACTGGGCTCTTCCAGTCGGCTGCACGGCTCACTGAACTATCCCGTGGGTTTGTACCCAGGCTGGGCCACAGCAGAAGGAGAAACAGCCCCCTGCGCCCACCCCGTTACAACAGTCCTGCAGCAGTAAGATACGGAGTTCAGTCTTTCTTTATGAGCGTTTTCACTTTTGAATGACATTAATGAAGAAGCATCTGTATTTACGTATTTTACCAACAACTCAGTGGAGATTACCGACATCTGAGATGGCTGGATTCAAAATAGAAAAGCAATGCCCCCACAGTTTGCTGCTCCCAGGCTGCATGTGAGAGCCCCTTGCCTAAATATCCCGTCTCCCTCCCTGAAGTAGTGAGCAGCACATGGACACCCAGAAAGACAGACCAGCTGTGAAGGAGTCAGGAGACCTAAAGAAGCTCCAGAAGAGCACTGTGCATGGAAACCGTGTTACAGTCATAACCACGTAATTAAGAGCAGGACCCCCACTAATTCTTACATTCATGGTATTTAAAGGACAAAACACCAAAACACAACGAGATATGTTTTATCAGAGAACAGGGCTTTTTTTGTTGTTTTTTTTTAAATATGTTAAAAGGCATAGCCTTTTTGTTGGCTGCCCCGAGTCCACCTTACTTACCAATCAGGGCAAAGACAGCTTTGATGATCCCCTCAACAAACTCCAGGCGCTGAAATCCTGCCCTGGAACCAAGGTAGCAAGCATTCTTGTTTTTTCGACAGGCGTACTTCAGTGGATACTTCACTGACCACCACAAGCCAAAAAGAAGGAAAAAGCTTCCAGGGAGGGCATGCCCTTTGAAATTGCCCATGGTTTTCTGCTAGGCGATACCTGAAGGTGAAACAAATGCAGATCGATCATGGGAATAGTAGGAGAATTCTGTGGGTTATAGTTTTAAATTATCTCCTTGCATAGATCAAAAAGGTGTCACTGAATTAAGTATTCACACTTCGTTTAAAAATAATTTCGGGTACTTATCTTCCCTGGCTGTTCAAAACACCCAGCCAGTCTCTCCAGCTTCGTAGCTTTGCAGAATGAGAGTAAGAGACCCAACTGCAGAGCAGCTGACCTGAGATGCAGAGCTGGCAGTTGGCAAGTTAAGAGAAAAAAAGCCCTAACACACTATGTCATGCTGTTGAAGTTATACCAGCAAAAGAGAGAAGATGAATATTCAGAATTTGGTTCCTTCACAGAGTGTTTTATGTTTCTTTAATCTGCAAACAGAAATCGGGACAACACCTGACTGAAGGAAGACTGAATCCTATACAGATCCAATGGGTAACTATTCACTAATAAATTGTATTTTCTATTTCAATACGGATGTCTTATTATGATTTACAAACATCAAGTCATTCTCAGTATTTGATAGGCAAATTATGCACCCACAGCTAGATACGTATTATCAAGTACGTCAAGTGCACTGAGTGATAAGGTTATCAGCTGCCCAGTGTTATACAGTCATTTAAAAGCAGGGCCATTAATAGAACCTAGTAATTCTGGTCATCATCCCAACTTTTAGGAGAGTTAACTCAGCTCCAATAGCTTCTTCATTAGAATGACAGTTCTAACATTAAACTGCGATTTTTCTTTAAGCTACTATAAAGTGAGTCATTGTGCATTGCGACCCAAAGGCATACTAAATCTTTGCACAGGCAAGAATCAAGAATAACCACTTCAGAAGCACTGGCAATCTGTACTTTCTGTTATTATCATTGCTGACTTAAAAATCCAATCACCACCCTGCACTGGAGCCATCTGGTTATGAATGGAGGCTCTGGTATATTTTTCTTTTCAGTCAGTATTTCCTATGGTCAGCTCTGCATAAGAAGTTTTAAACTGTGGCTTGTGGGCCATGGAGTACTTGCAGATGGTTCACGTAACGCTGTCTAGTCACGTAGTGTGAGCCCTCTCTTATTTCTGGAGGCTAAACTCCACTGAAAGCTTTAATTTTTTTATTATATTTTTAAGAGAAACTTTTCCACATGCACAGGTCCTGAAGCTGCCATAACATTATTACCCAGCTGCATGAGGAGAGATGACCTATATAGCCACAAAGGAGAAGGAAAAAATAAAAAGACTGTTCACAGACTGCACGAGGCAGGCTGTGATTTAAACAGGGTGCTGAAGAGGATCCTGTCCCTGCTGCCTGTCCCCTCCTCTTCCAGAGCTGATTTCTCCACTGTCGGGGTTGCAGAAGAGAGGGGTAAGCTTTAACAGCTTTCCCTGGATAAAATTCCCCTTAGCTAATTTCTAGGGAACTATTACTGAAGTACAAGAAAAGAGAAACGTGATACTGGTTGCCCAAGCAAGCCCATTTCCGGATGTGTCCTCGCAGGTGTTGCCAGTGCTGGCATCTGCGCAGCGAAGCCTGGAAGGAGCGTGCCGAGGTGGCCGCACCGAGCCCGAGGAAGGCTCCCGGGGAAGCAGCGCCTGCCAGCCGTGGGGCAGCCAAAAGGGGATCGAGGGACATGTTTACGTATTCTTATGAAATGTAAAGGACTCCATCTGGGATTTCTGCTGTGCGGGGAAGGGCTCCTGCGTGCCACTTGTCTCCCGTCGAGAAGAAAAGCGAGGGTGCCATGCCCAGAGCTGCTTTTGGAGGCTTTGCTTCGCCTGGCGAAGATCAGAGCAGCAAAAGCCGTGAGGAGCGAGCGGTGGTAGACCTGGCAGGTGACTGCCCGCACGGGCACCCCAGCCACCTGGATGGTGATGGCTGCCTCCACCTCCCCTCACAAAATGCTGAACGAAGCTCCAGACCTCCCTGGGGCTGAGCACGCGTTGGTGGTGCCAAATCAGCCTGCTTGCGAGCTGAGCATCTCTGATCCTGGCACAGGGTGGGCTGGGCAGGGCAGGAGGAGGAGGAGGAGATGGCAGCTGAGGGTCCAGGGGTCAGGAGAGCCTTCCTCTGCCTCCTCTGCCTCCCTCACCACCCTTACAGTCCCAATTGCTTGATGCCCGTGTTTTATTTGCAGATGGGGAAAGCACTGCGCACCCTCAAGCAGCCCACAGAGTGCAATTGGGCTGTCGGTGGTGCGGTTGGGGGCTCAGCCCCACAGGTTAGACCTGGCCCCCGCGGTCTCACAGAAGAGGTACCTCATTTCGGGACATCTTTAGCTGAAAGAGTCTGACCAGCTTGTGTGTCACTGCCACCACTCACTCTGCCATTGTTTGCCTCAAAAAAGGGCAGTACTAACAGGAGCTGAAGTTTTAGACAGTTGCTTAAACTTTGCTTTAAATTTTGAAATCCTTCTTTTGCTTTGAAAATCTTAATTTCTAGTTGTTCTAAGACTCGCTGGCCTGAAATGCATTGCTGTCTTGTCAGATACATTGATTTTTTTTTTTTCCATCTTTGAATGAAAGGAAGAGGGGAGGAGTGGGGAGTGGCCTTTCCTCACCATATGTCTCATCTCACTAAACACCATTCATTAGAAAGACTTTATTCATTAGATATTTTAATATTCACCGTGGGTACGCAGCACTCCAAATGGAAAGATTTACCCTGGAACTCCACATCAAAGTGAGATACTGGATTAAAAAGGTAAATTAAAGCTATAAAAAGCCTCCCTGAAAGAGAGTACAGCTGCAGTAAGGGTCAAATGAAGAACAGTGCGTTATGTCATCTGTAGTGCACAGCAGACAAACCTTCTCAATCTGTAAATTCACACCTGTGTTATCTAGAGCTCTAATCACTGCAGGATTTTTCTGCCCTAAATCTGGGTAATCCATCAAGATACTCTGTTTAAAACTAATTTTTGCCTTTCAAAACAAGGGAAAAGAAGAAAAGACTGATCCAGCAGCTACTGCTGCGTATCCAAAACAGAAACAGTAAATTTGATTTTTTTGTGATAAGCAATACAATCACATATTATTAGCTGTAGAGAGTGTAAACTTCAGTTTGCCTCCCAAAGATGTTAGGGATTATTGGTGGGATTTCTCAAGAAAGAGACACATCAGATGTGCCAGCCAGCTGTTGTGGCAGACCTCTGGAACAATGAATATCAACACAGTTGGCTTCAGAGAGGAGTTAGATGAATTACACTTTAAATCCTTCGTAAACTTGAGACCACCATGACAGAGCTTGCCTTAAACTGATTAAACTTCCCAATTCATGAATTTTCTCTCACCAGACCTGAGAGTTTATTTCAGCCAGGCCAGAAGTCGACTGCCACCACCCGCGGTTTTGATGTGACTGAGAAGTTTTGCCTGCAAGCAAACCAGGTGATATGACGGGGTTTGGGGCTCAGTACCACACTGAGGACATGGCGAGGATGAGCGGAGCCTCCCCTGCAGGAAGATCACTGCGGGGTCAGGGGGTGGATTTGGGAGGTGTGAGGCAGGGGTGCAATGGGAGGTGAAAGGAGAGGAGGGCAGGACGGCAGGCTGCTGCCTTTCTGCACTGCGTTTTGGCATCCCCCATCCCCCCGTGCAGCCCCGGTTCTGCACAGCCTGGGAGCCAGCCAGTTGTGGTATCTCAGGTGCTATTTATTGCACAGAGATGGCATCAGCGTGTCATGATGATACTCAGTAAGTCTGAGGGTTTAAAGTGTAAAGTATAAAGCAATGTTTCTGCAGCTGATTGGAATTAGGAACGAGAATAATTTACAGCTACCTGTGAAAGTGAGGTGCTTTTTTTTTTCACGTGCGAGAACTGCAAGCATGGTTTTTCTTGCAATAATCACAGAAAGCTCCTCATGATTCAGGCTTTTCCAGCAATTAGAAATCTGCATAGTATTGCAAAAGTGTTTTACACTCAAACTTTGCTGATAAAATACAGGTTATTGTTGGTTGCCCACAAATTCCCTGCTCACAAATTCCCTACGTAGCAGTAATGCTTTGTGTACGTGGGATGTTCATCCCTCGGTTCAGGCTACATCTTACTCCTGGGGGTCAGAAGGGAATATGGGGATCCACTGGCAAAGGAGAGGATGAGCAAAGGCAGTTTCCAAGCGAGCATTCAAGAAAAGGCATGCATTTTTGTGGGTAGTGAAAGCTGCCTTTTTAGCCTGAAAATTATCTCGCACCAGCAGAAGCATGAAAAGCAGGCAAGATACAGGCTTACGTGATTGATTTAAACATCTTCTGAGTTCTTTGGGAGGGATGTTTCATAACGTTTACTGGTTTGGTCCCTGACGTCTTGAGGCCGCCCATGTGGGGACTAAGGCAAGACTTGCAGGTGGTATGAAGAAGCTAGCTAGACCTCCTGCTTACTCAGCTGGCTTCTGAATCGCTTCTTGAAGAACTGGGTTAGTTTCCCCTTTTTCCCCTTCTGCTTTTGAAAAAAGCCAAGGGCTTAGGCAGCGTAACCTGTGCTGGACGGGGACACTAGTGGAAGCTGAGCCAGAGCTAGCCCTGAGCAGGCAGCTCCCCTTCCCTGCACATTCTCCTGCCACGGCAGTGTGCCTCGCCATTTCCTGTGTTTATCAAGCCCCGGGGGATGTTCAAAAGGACTGTCAACCAGAAATGTGGGGTTTGTTTGTTGTTTTTTTTTTTTTCCAGAAACAACAAAAGTTATGAGGCCACAAACTAACTCTGCTGCAATGCATTCGTTTCTGCTACAGGACCGTATGATAACCAAAGTTAAACCCAAAGATTCAACATTAGCAAATTTGCTGCAACGGTAAAACTGAAGCATTTTCTCCCGTACGCTAAATGAGGAAACAATGATGTGGAGTTTGTAATATTTGATACAAAATGTTTATTTATCCGTAACAGCCGCAGGAATCGCTCATGATGTCAGTGAGAATAATGCACCCAGATAAGAGGCAAACATATAAGAAATAATGCATTTGTAGACACTTTCTAATCAGTGCACAAACCGTGATCATACAGCTTTTACCGAAAATTGGAATCCAGCAAAGTTGAATGCATCTGAGACAAAGAAAATCACAGACAAGTTCACTTCAGTACCATAGATTCCTACTTGCAGTTAAAGATGTATTTGTGGGGCAAATGCCTTTTATCCTGCAGCCATTAAATTGTAAACATTACGGAGAGCCATCCTGATCTGAAAAACAATGTCTGCTGTAATTACTTTGTTCACTAAACGCAGTACTGATTTCATGTCATGACTAAAAGCCTTTCAGCAGCTACAGCCCCATGTTTCTAGATGAGATCACTGCTTTGGCATTAAGGAAATACTCAGCTGGCACCTATAGCTCCTTCAGAATTGAACTGGAACTAAGTATTGTGTATGCTAATGAAAGCAGGACTCAAGACTTCTTGAAATGCTACAAAATGGCAATACAGCCTTGATATTTTTGGCTTAAGAGTGTAAGAGACAAAGATATTCAGGTTAAAAAAAAAAAAAAAAAGTCATGAATAGGCATCTCTGAAGCCTGTAAGAGAAGAAATCACCCCTTGATAAAATCGTCAGGCCTACAAGACAGGGATGAAAAACGAAAATCCCGAAGAGGTAATGACCAGAAACCTACACACTGGCCTTAGGAAGGAGGGACTCCAAGACAGTCTCTCGTAGTGCTGAGTTTGGGCCCACAACCTCAACTACTGGTTTTTACAGCGCCTTGCATCTGTCAACAACTCCTCCTTCCCAAATACTCGTCCTTCTCAGCCCTTTGAGTGCTCCTCACTGTGGTTTTTCATCTCTGGTGACCCTCAGTTTTCTGGCTTTCTTTCCCCTTTCTCTGTGCATCTGCTGACTCTGTTTCTGCTCCCATAGCTGAGCAGGCTATCTCCAGTGGTTATCCAGGGACAACAAAAACTCCATAATAATCTTACCGTTGGCTCTTGATATCAGAGCAGCTGCTAGTCTGTTTATATGAAATTTTTGGTCTTCAAGACTGCCAATTTGGAGCTTTTTATTCAGATCACCACAAGTTCAAAAAACATACACACACAAAAAAAATTGAATCTTTTGGGATATATACGAGCGATTTTTTCCTATGAAAGATTCATAGTTTCTTCTGGTATTTCCTAGCACTGCCTGAAATAAAGGGCAAAATAGCATGGGTATGTGAGTAAACTATTGCAGGTATGAGAGTGCTACCTCCTGTGGGTGTATGTTTGGCTTCAGCCACCGCAGTCGCTTCCCTGCCCGCGGGAGCCCGGCGGTAGCCACTGCCAGCTGTGGGGTGACCTTCCAGCTGTGCCCTGTGCAGAGCAGCGGTTCCCTTCCCTGCAGAAGGTCACAGCAGTCTGCCGATGCGTGATTCCTCCCAACCCAGCAGACTCGAGCAAGTTTTTTGGTTGTGTGCAGCAGTGGCTGGGCGCTGCTGGACAGACGGCGTGGTAGAAGGACATGCGGCGACATCCCACTGCTGTGCTGTGGGAGCTCTTCGCTGACATCCAAGACTGGCCTCCCCTTCAAGTCCACCTGGCACTGGGCTCAGCTAGAGCTCTTATTGTTTCCTGATTTTAACCCGAATTCTGCCAGCTAGTGAAATTCCTATATGTTCTCCCTTTTTAAAGTCAATTCCTCCTATTGTCTTTAAAACAGCCCCGAGTCACTTCAGTGAACAACCTCTGCAGGACCTTAGGTGTCCCTGAAGGCCCATGGTCAAGCCGATGGTCAAGCAGAGGTCACACCACCACTACCCTGCCAAAAACAGTTTTGAAGGGTGTAATCCCTTGCAGTTCCGGGTGTGCTCACCTACATGTTCTCCGCTTTCAGATAGACATGCTAGAAAAATGTCAAGACAGCAAGTTTGCTATATCAACTGATGATCTGTTGCTCAAAGCCCAGCTCTGGAGAGGAAATGGAATAAAATATGAGTTGCTTTCTGTTAGCATCCCATTTATGGACCTCTCCTACAGCATCTTAGCAATACAGTCACGGCTTCGGCAGAATGATCTAGTAAGACAGCAAAGCTGACAGGACCACTAGCCTATGATAAATATTTGTAATAAATACTGATGACTACCTGAGCTGTGAAAGATCCCGCATTTGACACTTATGTAGCACTTTACAGACTGTTAGAAATTACTGCAATTGTTATTTATGTTTCCAGTACTTCTAGAAGACAAGAAAGGATAACCAAAAAAGGAGGTTACTGAGAAAACTCAATGTTTAAGTGGTCTAAAATGGTATTTTCCACCTGCAAGGAAGCTAGGTCTGAAAAAGAAAAGTGAGGAGTTCTGCTCTTGGAGAAGGACAGATCATTAAGTATGAAGGACAGGGCTTGCTGATCTCAATATAATTTCTAAATCTTTGGTTGCAAGGATTGTTCCCTTACCATAACTAGCAGTGACTCTGAAGAAGAGGCATTAAGATTTCTCTTCATTATGTACAGTACCAGACACCAGGGCAACTGAGGCCTTTGAATGAGAATCTGGAATATCACAAAGACAACCCTGTTTTAAAGAATTGCCAAACACTAACAAAATATGGTAAGCATAAGTGTCGTGCTGTGCTGTGCATACTAGTCAGCTTTCATCTTAAGAATAGTGTGAAGTTGACAAAAACAGGAAGGGAGCTCATTTCAACAAATGCAAGAGTATTAATAAGTCATAGAATCACAGAACGGTTTGGGTTGGAAAGGATCTCAAAGATCCTCTAGTTCCAATCCCCTGTCACAGGCAGGGACACCCTCCACTAGACCAGGGTGCCCAAAGCACCATCCAACCTGGCCTTGAACACTGCCAGGGAGGGGAAGTCCGTAACTTCTCAGAGCAACCTGTTCCAGTGCCTCACCACCCTCACAGTAAAGAATTTCCTCCTAATATCTAACCTAAATTTCCCCTCTTTCAGTTTGAATCCATTACTCCTTGTCCTATCACTACATGCCCTTGGAAACAGTCCCTCTCCAGCTTTCTTGTAGGCTCCCTTCAGGTACTGGAAGACAGTGTTCATAGGAAGGACTTGGTTTTCTTAACAAAAAATTACAAACCACTCGATTAGCCAATGTGATGCTCACAACAGCTCATACCTGGGCAACAAACAGGTGAGACCTGTAACAGCTGAACTTCTGTCCCCTGCTAGGGAGGAGACTGGAAACCAGGGCCACGTGTGTCCAGAATATCGGCTTCTAGTGGGACGCGGTGCTGCATTTTGCTGTGTCCACCTGCTGAGATCCAGCCTCTTCTTGAATTTCTGCTTTCTGAATCTATTTAAGTGACTTGTAACCTTCAGCCATCCTGTCTGTCTGTGGGCTACAGTTAGGGAGCGTAAGCCCTCAGGCCTCTTAGATGGCAAAGTGATTCAAAATAAATGTTTGAATCTCATGGATTTGGATGCTGTAACCAATAATATGAGTGCTTGGGGCTTGCAACATTGTGTTGTGATAAGAAGGAGGGGAAAAAAAAGATAAAAAGCTTTCTTGACAGTAATTTCCATGCAACAGAGCAGAAGGTGGGATTTGCACCTAGAGCTTTGCCTTGACTGACATGCCTTCGTACCTGGAAGTTTTCTCTGCAGTCTTGTCTGTCGAGATCAGGGTGCTTGATGTACTGCTTGTCACAAGGGTGACCAAACGCACTGCCTTCATCACCTATTGCTTGGGGAAAACACGCTCCCAACAGCAGAGAGATGTGTGGGTCAGGAAAGAAAGAGAAACACTAAGGAATAAATGGGAGTGTTGGCCAGGCAGTCTGTTACATTGACAGTAGCTGGGAGAAATAGCTGCCTGAGTTAGCCCAGCTAGAAAAATCAAATGCATCAGAGAAACAGGTGTAGTTCCTCTTTATGGGACTACCTCATATTCACTAAATGGGAGTCTGCCAGTGCTAATGCAACGTTAGCAGAAACTGAAGAGTCCTCCATAATGCAAGGCTACAGTAGGAGCGGCTTCAGTTCCTGCTGCCCCTCAGACGACAGGATAATGGCGGGAGCAAGAGTAATGCTATGGCGTAGAAGCTTTGTAATTCAATCGGACCAGCAGTTGCAGCAAGGGGCTGTATGCTCTTCCAAAACCGCTGGTGTTACAGATGCTACGCTCTGTATCTTAGAAATGTCTCAAGTGCAAGGTCATGTGGAGCAAGACTTTTGGTAATTTCACTTTAAAATGTTTATAGAAGGTCCTGACTTAGGCATAAATTGATTAGAAGGGACTTAAGTCTCCTTTTTATCTTCTGGAGCAAAAATTAGTGCCAGAAGTCAAGGTTGGGCTCATGCTGTATGGTAAGACAGGAGTGCCACAGTAGAGTGATGCTCTACTAAAACATAAGATTTTTCAAAAGCAATGTTTGATTATTTATAATCCCTGGGTTTAGGAACTTGCCTTGCTCATAGCTACTAAGAGAAGATCAAAATGACCACTGCTGCCAATTGCAAGTGAGCATGAGTGTGTTTGGTCACCTCGATGAAACAGAGTAGGAGCCAGCTGACAAGAGTTTTGACACTGAGAAGTCTTGGTTCATGTACCTCTTCAGATGGGAAACAAGGGGCCCATTTTTGTGCTGCTGCACTGGTCGTGCCTGGAAATGATATTTCCAGGCAGATTCGGTGTGCAAGAAAAGAGTAAACAGAGAGCAGTTTGCCTAAACACAGGCATAATTATTCAAGCCACTCCTCGAGGTTCATTTGAATTTTCTTCCCAGTAATTTCTATGCACACTATCCACAACTGAGAGGCATCTGCTTGGTTTACCCAACTCAATTTGTAAGGAGAAAAATGCAGGAGAAGCCCACATAAGCAACCCTGAAAAGCAGCAACAGACATCCGAGCAAACTTTGGAAAAGTAACTCCAGAGTCAATGATGAATTTGCATCTAAAATGGATATTGAATACATTTCTTCTCCAAAATGACAAAGTACTTATGGTGTCTTATGTTACAACATATCCCATTCCCTAAAGAGGTGTACAGGAATATAAGATGATGCAAAGTTGTTCATACTTGGAGAAATCACAAGTCCTAGGTGTGTAAATGCATAGTAATCATCAAATATTCAGTTTAAAAATGAAGAAGCATAAATGCTTTGGGTTTAAGTACTTCAGTACCTAAGCTCTGAAATTTCACAAAGCCACTTATCAGAAAAATAATGAAATGTTTGATACCATGTCAAGTATTAAGTGCTACCGGGAGAACAGAATATGATTTATCGCTGAAAAATTGAAATAAAAGGGAACATACGCAGGGACTGTAAGTGTTTTTCCCAAGGGTTATTCTATTTTGAAATAGAATAGATTGGCTGGGATAATCTAATTTTAGGGTTTCTCTCACGTAGTAAGCAGACATCGCTACATTTCAATTCTCTTGATTTTGCCTGGAAATTCCAGTTTGGATGTACATCTCCATTTGAGACACCCAAGAAAGAGGGAGGGGAAAAAGATCACGCAAGGAACTTAAAACTAAAGCGAAGTTTTATTCACATCCCTAACGCTTAACCCCCGCTTTGTTTAATGATCCAGAACCACCGCTGCAAAAACTTTTGTACCTGGGGTAAAACAATCCGGATGTCTGCAGGGGCTACGGCTGTATTTTACCACCAGCAACCTTTTCAAAAGCCATTTCTGATTTAAAAGTCCCCTCCCTACTTTTTACTTCAGGGAGTTAAGGCGAACATGGAGTAGCTGTTGTCCTTTCACCCGGGAATATTAACCCCCCACCCCCCACCTCCGCCGCTGCCCGCTCTGCGCGGGGGAGACCTCCAGCCTTTCCCGCACCCGGGGCTGGAGGCAGCGGGGCTGCCCTTACCTCCGCCGTCCTGCTCCCTCGCCGCCTCTTCCTCCGCCCGCCCCGCAACACCTCTCCCCCTCCAAGGGGTTTCGCTGCCGGCCCGGGCCAACCCCGCGGCCGCGGGACCTTCCAGCTGCGGCCGCCGGGGGATGCGCCCAGATGTTTGCGGCGCGGCCGCCCAGATGTTCCCCTGGCGGCCCCCGCGGGGGGCGGGCGGTTTCCTCCCCGCCTGGCCGGGGAGGACCCAGGGCAGAGGCAAATAAAAGGGGGTCGGGAAAAACGAGGCTTCAGCGGGATCCGGCGCTGCCCGGTGCCCGTCCCCCTTCTGCCCCGCTTTCCAGGAAAAGCGGCCGGGAGCCGGCAGGGCTCACGGCCGGAGGTGGCGGCTCCCACTAGCCCGGGCAGGCTAGGAAAAGGAGAAAAAAGTAGAGCGACTTTCTGACACACAAACCCGCCTTTGATCGCTGTGCATAACAGAGGCGCTTTTTAAATTTGTTTTTTTTTTTATTTTTTTTTCCCCTCCTCCCGTGGTTTTCTCCACGAAAATGAGCACCCGTGGCTGTAGTCCCTGTAATTTTGCAGGAATGTATGGCAGAGCCCTGAATCCAAAAGAGGAATGTCTAAAAATAAAGTTGAAAGGGTGAAGCCACAGTTTTATTTGCGAATGTCATACCGTAGTAAACGGTGTTAGCGACATTACCAAATCATGACAGCGTAATGAAAGGCATCTTGTACTGCACCACCTCTGTTATAGTAGCCAGGAGAGCACACCAACAAAGTCCTCAAATCTTACATAAGGAACAATCCTCCTTCGAGGTATTTGCCAGGAAGCTGTGATAATCAGGTCTTGAAGCTCTGTTTAAACTACACCGGAAGCCTCCCCGACCCTTTCCACCCCATCAGCATCAAGCTCTTGTGTTGCCAACCTCCCCGGTGGCTGTTGGAGCAGCCGAGCCGAGGCGCGACTCTTCCCACCGGCTAGTTGTATCTTGGACTAAATTCTGAGACACCCCCCAGTCCTCTAATTTAAGATTTCTGCCTTTCAGGATTTGAAAACTTTTTGCTTTAGGTAATTTGTGGATGAAATTAGCTCCTTGTAAAGATTAAAACTTAGATCAGCAGTGCATTTCTGTTTGACACTTTTTAACCCTCAATTATCTTCTCGGATAGCTCCGTCCGTGCCTGTCTCTTTAGTATAAACTTTCACTACCAGATAAATAGTATTCCAGCAAATACCTTTCAGCATCTGGCAAGCAGATGCCTTTACAGGTTGGTGATGTAATGAGTACCGAAAAAGGCAATTAATATTTTCCAGAAGGACCACCTCTCTGTAAACAGTGTTTCAGAAATCCAGCCTCTGTGGCAGCTGCTCCCCGTTCCCTGTCTGAATGACTTCTTTTGCAATTTTTTTTTAGATGGTAGAATGCATCTCATGTAATGGCATTAATTTCTACCTAATGGCTATCCCTCTGTTGCAGAAGAGTTTTCAGTTAGACTCAGATAAATCAGGCAATGAACCTGATAATTTTAATTCCCTCATCTATTTACCACTGGTTTGATGTATTTGTCTTGGCAGTGGAGCAAAAATCACTTCCTAGGATTCCTCACTTCCATCCATACTTAAGATGACTTAAAAGCGATTCTAAGTAACGATTAGTATCTCCGATGTCAAAAACTCCCAATTAGCATCCCGGAAACCCTGCAGGGATTCCACCCTTCTGCGAGGACCATTGCACTGTGCATTAAAGTAACCACAGAGAAGTGCGTGCATAGAATATTCTACAAAACTGTTAGGGACTACAGGAACAACAAAGCATCCTTTGCAACTTTTTACCAAAGATCAAGAAGAGGTCAACAGCACTGCTACATTCAGTCAAGTTCAGACATTCCTTCATTTTCATCTTATTCTTTTTGCCTTTTTCAAAGTTAGGAAATTCATTCACCGTACCTGTTCCAAACTCAGGACACATGCCTGACACACAGGCAGGCAACTGAGCCCTTCTCCAGCTGGAGGAATAGAGCACCCTCCCGTCTCTGAAAGGGCTACGTGTACTTCCCAAACACTGGTTAATCAAAGGAGACAAGAAATTATCTAACACCTGTCTTGCTTGCTGGGACAATGTATTCTGAGAATACAAACAAGGGCAAGTTCCTTAAAGCAAATTTAAATATGTAAAAATTAAGTAAAATAAGTGAAAAAGACTTGCTCAGATCACAGCTGTTTTCCTGCCTCTTCAGGACTGCTTTCTACAATACAATTGTAAAAGACAATTAAAATTACTAATAGATCCAGCTTACCAGTTTGTAACCAATAACACATTGGATCCATTCCACTTTTCTTCCTGCTCAACATGTCCATCAGCAAAAGAACAATTGTCTTTAGATGCTTAACATTGTAGGGTGTTAGATCTGTGCTACGAATGATTCTGGACAAGCATTCAATACTTGAATGGCATGGGTTTGATGTGATTAACATTGCTTTTGCCCTACGGCAAAATGACCACGTAATCATACTATGTATCCTCTCCAACTCAGTAAGAACAAGCTATCGAGTAACTGCAGATAAAAACTGCGGTTTCTAAAATAGAAAAGCAAGAGTTTCTGACAATACAGCCCACGTGCATCATTTATGACTGCCCATCTGACTGACAAACTTATGATTTCTGTATGCCCTTGTGTCCTCCTGGTTTTGCCTGGAAAATTCCTTCATAGTTGGGAATCCCTCCATTCTTGCTGGAGTCAAAATAAGTAGCATCCACAAAAATCATTAAGGAACATACTTTAAATAAATCTCTGTTGGGCTTGGGTCCCTAAGATGCTTGCAAAGGAGACTTTTTATAGTCATTTGTTTGGTGGTTTGCTGGTAATACTGAGCATTGTGCCTGCAGGTGGAGGGACGTGATTCTGCCCCTCTACTCCATTCTGGTGAGACCTCATCTGGAGTACTGCGTCCAGCTCTGGGGGCCCCAGTACAACAGAGACATGGAGCTGTTGGAGCGAGTCCAGAGGAGGGACACAAAGTTGATCAGAGAGCTGGAGCACCTCTCCTATGAGGACAGGCTGAGAGAGTTGGGGTTGTTCAGCCTGGAGAAAAGAAGGCTCTGGAGAGACCTTATAGCACCTTCCAGTACCTGAAGGGGCCTACATGAAATGTGGTGAGGGACTGTTTATCAGTGTAGTGACAGGACAAGGGGTAATGGCTTTGAACTGAAAGAGGGTAGATTTAGGTTAGATATTAGGAGGAAATTCTTTACTGTGAGGGTGGAGAGACACTGGAAGAGGTTGCCCAGAGAAGCTGTGGATGCCCCTTCCCTGGCGGTGTTCAAGGCCAGGCTGGATGGGGCTTTGGGCAACGTGGTGTACTGGAGGGTGTCCCTGCCCATGGCAGGGGGGTTTGGAACTAGGTGATCTTTGAGGTCCCTTCCAACCCAAAACATTCTGTGATTCTATGATTCTATGAAACAAGTCATAAAAGCATTTCTTCATGGCTAAGCCTAAATGCTGTGAGATGAATTTGCAAGTCGTGCTTGAACTGCTTTTCACAGGAGTTACCTGAATGAAACATCACAAGGCCAAATGTCCGTGGCTGCAAGCCCCACAGGGCTATGACATTGCATTTAAGAGGGCACCTGGTTCTCTTACTTCATCAGAGTTAGCATAGGTATAGGGCACTTACATCAACCATGTCTCTGTACTTCACCATTTGCCCAGAGTCATGCGTCTATGCCTTGATTCAGGTAGTCACAAGCATGATACAGACAAATTGGAGTTATACCTGGTTTAGGGTTACTGTAACATTGGTACTTCAGCCCAGAAGGTGAGGGGTGGCACTTGGAGGAGAGTGAGCCAGTTTCAGCCTAGTCCCTGGGGGTAACAGCATGTTTAGCAAACGGTGGAAGCAGACGCCACCGTAACCTCGCTCCCCGAGTTGTTTCCACAGGGCTCTCGCAGCCGCGCTCTGTGCCTTTGGCCTTTCCTGCTCTTACCCTGGGTGGCTGCATTGACACCAACCTACCTCCCGAGGAGATCGCCTGGCCTCCAGCATGGTTATACACTAGAGATGATGTGCGAGGTGCACACTCAAGGGATAAAGCTAACCGTGGACCTCCTGAGCCAAGTCCAATCCAACAGGACACATTCATGACATGTTTCCAGGTAAAAACTGAAGTGAAAGGTTGATTTACTGTCCTGGACTCTTCAAGTCTAAGGTTTGGTGTTTGTGGGTGTCTTCGTAGCTTCATGTCTAATTTAGAGCTGAGGAAATATAGCATAAAAGTGTAGCTGACACTGATAAAATAATTGATCTCCAGACAGAGTGCCCAGAAAGTTAAACAATTCTGGCCTTGCAAAGTTTATGCAACAGTTGAAGAAAGAGCAAATACATGCATTGGCTATGAGTTGAGAAAAAGCAAACATTGTCATTCTGTTTTCAGTACAACTTATAACAAGCAAAATAAATAAAAAGTGAATTTCAATATAAAGACCCATCTTATGGCAGTCCAATTTTTTAAGTGCTTGTAGGCGTATTTGCTCTGGGATGGATTTAGAAGATACAGGTTTAAAACTGTAAAGTTTAAAAATGCTTCTAGGCCTAATCCTGCCATCAATAAAACCATGTAGATACATTATACATGACATTTTAAAAATTATTAATGTTAATACTTATTATGTTGCTGCTGTTTGAAGTACTTTTCCTTTTTTTACAAGTAGCCTGTAAGACTTTTGTGAGAAACTTTCAAGAAGACTCTTTGTTTCAAGTTTGTATCCTCTCTGTGCATTAATCAGCAATTTGTCAAGCTGATTCCTAGCAAATAAAAATGTATTCCCCCTTATGAAAGTCTTTTATCTAGAAGGACATGCAAAAACAATCACGGAGAAAAAGAAGTCTAAAGAGCTCATCTTACCACTCTCTGCGTGAAGAGAGGAACTGCAATGACTGCAGGTGCAATACCTGAAGCCATCTCTAATTCATGAGTAGTTGGCTGTGCTTCAAGTTGATTAGAGTCCTTTGAACTAATCTGGCAATTTGGCATGGAGAATCTAGTGTAATAAAGCCAGTAATGCCAAGCGTATTAACGGTAAGAATTTTCTCCCCAGGCTTCTCCATTTCTGTATAATGACGACTCAGAACAGAGAAATCTGGGAAAAGCAGAAGCACTAGGAGAAAGTAGTTTGCAGATCCCAGATACTTTTCTCCTCAGAGTATCAGTACTTGAAATTAATATATGCCTGGACACTGAGAGCTGTGCAGGTGAGGTTGTCTTCAGTACAAACATGTATAAAAAACGATGATCCCTGTCCCCACACAAATAAGAATCTTTGCTTTTTCTCATCTCGTCATGTATCAGCTGATTGAGAGCAGAGATGATTTTAAGGCTGTAAATGCCGACATAGACGTCTGAAAGTTGGCTCTGAGAATGTGGAATGACATTTCTTTTTACTACGCTTCAGCCCATGAACTAAGTTTCATATTAGAAAGTAAGAGATTATTCACGCTGGTGAAAATGACGTGCACTAACCTGGCATTTTTCAGTGGAGGATGGTCAGCAGCAGATTTGTTGAACAAGTCCACAACAGCGTAACTTCTCAATAGTGTCAGAGAGTGGAGAGAGCTCGTCTGGTGTACTCACTCAGGGTCAAATACCAAGCCAAGTCCTAGTTTATCAGTTGTTGCAGAAATTGGGACATGGAAATCTGAGGCAGAGGGCTGTGGGAAAACAGGGGATAACCTGCTAGCTGAGGAAAGAAACAGCGAGTGCAAGAGCTAGAAACTCTCCCTGCCTCCCTCCAGGTCCCTGGTCATTTCCGGATGAGTTATCTGCATGTTTGGTCAATGGTTTCTTATTTTGGGGCACCTGGTAGGAGATATTTAGGTTATAGATTTATAAAAGCACCAAGCACTCGGAACAGCAAATGAAGACTGCTGGAGCAGTTAGTTATGTTACAAAGTATTCTCAACAAATGTCAGGGCTAACCGAGTATTTAAAAAGGTGCAGCAAATCAGAATAAGAAGGTCCCGGTTCCCAGGAAAGGGTATTTCCTCACCTTTAATGCACACTGCAGTGATAATCATGTTTGCAAAACGTTCAGAGCTGCAGGAAAGCTGCCCCAGAAAACCTCACGAAGAAGCTGGCAGCTCTGAATTCAGCACACCCTCTGGGTTGTGTGGTGATAAACGTGTCCTAGTCACACACTTAGTCCAGGAAACGTAGAGACCAGCTTCATTCCCAGACGCTGTCCTGCGTTTACACTGAACGAGGCGCTAGTCCTGTGGGAAAAATAGTATGCAGTCAAAGGATTAAATCATGTCACATAATACACGTTGCATGGGGGAAGGGAAGAGGGGGCTGAACTACGCTTCCAAAGGCAACGTTAGCTTTGGATTTGTCCAGCTTTTGAGAGTTTAACTTTGTAAACCTAATGGTGTTCTTTCAACCTTTTTTATGATGCAATTTTGTCTTCCTCACTGTTTTGTTAATTTTTGTTCTCTCTCTCTCTCTCTGACTCACTTGCTGTGTTCAGCACGTACCTTGTGTGAGTCAGGGGAGAGGGCTAGCCAGGGGAGGACATCAGGGTGAACAACCCTCTGGACGGAGACACGAGGCAGCAAGAACAGGGCGGGAAAACTGGCCAGTTGAGCAGCGATATGGAAAGTACCAGCTGTAGTCCAGCCTAGGGAGAAAGAGGGAAAAATGCTTTTGCAGGGGGAGAGGGAAAGCAAGAGCAGGAGCACAGCTGTGGGAGGTCAGCATGGAGGGACAGAGAGGTCAGAAAGCTGGTGTTGCTGCATGGGAATTGCCTTCTGCGACCCTTTTCCCTTGGATCTCCTGCAGCACAGCAGGTAATGTCCTCCTGCTCATCGTACAGAGCAGCGGTATGTGGCTGTTGTGGTAGCGGTCCTCATCCCATGGGACACCAGGACCAGGAAAGCTCTGGTGAAAAAAAGCTCCGCCCATACACATTTATCACACACATGAAGAGAAAGAGCAGTAATAAGGAAGGAGCCCATCCAAGCATCACGAAAGTCTCTGTGGCCAGGTGCAGTATTCCCTGGAGACAAACACTTTCCCCTTGCTCACTGTCCTCCCAACCAGCTCCTTGCAGGCATGGCCACATGCCCCATCTCACCGGGAACTGGATCCTTCGGTCTCCTGCCTGGCTGCTGCTTAGTGAATCTTTGCCCTCCCGAAGCACCTGAATTTACAGCACCCCCACCCCAGGTCCTTGCCATCAATCCAAAACACTTCTGACAAAAGGTGCCAACCCACAGCTTCAGTGATGCTTCAGCGTCAACTCACTCCACTCTTCCTCCCCTTTGCTTGAATCGGGGAGCCCAGCTGGTGCTGCCGGGGTAGGCAGGGCCACTTCCACAGCGCTGGCGTCCTCCCCATTCCACCTCTCCGCCAGGTTTCCCACAGCATTGAAATTTCCATCGGCCCGTGAGGCAGTATGTATTGGCACAGGTGCCTTATAAACACAGGCACACCGGAACANTGATTCTATGAGTTTGAACTTGCAGGGCGATGTAGGACGTAATGGGATCACAGAGAGTGAGCTAAGCAGCTTTGTACAAAAAGGCCGTGGTAGGGAAGCAGGGGAGTGCGAGGGAGAAGGCTGTGTCAGGGCAAGAAAGTTGAGGGAAAGCAGAGAAATGCAGGGGCAGCGTGAAAATTAATAATTTGTGGCCAGGAGCGGTGAGCAGAAACCCGCAGCACGGCATGCTTCTCCTGGGAGCTGCAGAGGTACAAACGTCTAATTGTCAGCACATATGGGTACATATATTATATATATAAATATATAATGTTATTTGGTATCTTCATGAACAAGCACAATAAAAATGAAGTGACCAAGTAATTTAGTAAGCCAGTGGTTGGTGCGAAAGGGAACGAGGGTGATTTCTGATCTGGTATCTCCTGCAGAAGTTCCCAGCCAGAACATCCTCTTTCGACTGAAAAAGAAAGAAAAAAGAAATCTACTGTCAGCTTTGGTTTGACATTCCTGTGACTTACTTTGATTGTTTTAAGAAATTCAGTTGTTTTCCCTCCTTTTTGTTTCTGAGCAAATGTATATCTTTATTTGACAGAACACAGGAACTGATCCTGCCAACTTGTCCATTTGTGCTTAATTACACAACCATGAGTAATCCACCTGCAATTAGCATCTTCATATGTATTTGAAGAATGAAGTTCAACGTGGCTTTATGTCTCCAGATTTCCCTTGAAATAGCAGTGAGAGGCTCAGCTTACATTAACCATGCAGACAAGCTGAGTGGCTTAAGACTCCCACTGCTCCCCAGCCGCTTATTTCTGTCCCGCTGCCAGACGTACCCTCCGAGCACAGCTGCCCGACAGGAATGCACCCCGGCCCTTCGCCTTCACTGTTCGCAGCCCGGCAAAGCGGCTCAAACCTCCCCGCATCAGTCAGACTCTGAACTGGACCCGCCGAAATGCGGGTGGATGTGCCACTCCGCTCTCTTCGCTATGGACTGTTGCAGAGCGGAGGTTGCGTTTGGTGAACGGACGTGGTTGAAATGTATTGTGAAATATAGCTTCTTTTCAGCTGTGTTGCATATGAAAAGTACTTGTAATGTTTATTTTTCTCTGGGTGATGTAGGAGAACAGGAGGAATGTAAATTCTTTTTTCTAGTTAAGGCAGTGTGAGATCTAGGTTTGAAAAGTCAATCTGCACACCTGAAGAGTCACGAAACTATTCATGGAAACCTGCACAGGCCTGCTAAATGTAACTTGCACACTCTGGGAGGAAAATGTTCTTTTTAATTTTTTTTTTAATTTTTTTTAAAAGCAAAGGCTTTGATTAATTTTTCTACATTTCTGTTTATAGAATAGCATGTGCTGCTTATAAGAAAAAAAAATGCTATTTCTTTCACTCACTGAGAAACTTCTGGCATCCCATGTAATTATTCTGTCAGGATAAACCTGGGGCAAGAAATATATTATCTTTCCTATAGCAAGGATTAGGGGAGAGCTTCCCTAAAGCTTTCTTGTATTTAACATTGAAAACACGGACAGCAAGACCCAGCACTGAGAGCGGCAGATCCTTCAGTGATTTTGGCCTACAGGAGCAGATCCCCAGCTACAGCCAGGTATCTGAGGAAGGTTTCAGAGAAGCGTGGGCAGACAACCCACTTTGGTTTCTGGGTGCAAGGTGGAAGCTGCTGAACCTTTAGGCTGCCGCGGAGGTTCAAAAAACCTGAACCTGAGAAAAGCTCAGCTGGGTGTAAAGGAGGAGCAGCTCCCTGGGCAGGAGCCGGCTTTTTAATCTCTGATGTTGGACTCCTGTTGACCCCAAGGAAAGCAGCAGCCATGGGAACCTCTGTCCCTCTGCAAGGGTTGCTGCTCATCCCTCCTCTCCAGCAGCTCTCCAACCGGTTAAAGAGGAAGAGGACAGTTTGGGAAATGCCTGCAGCAGGGAGCTGCTAACTAGTGATTCAGCAATATAGGATCTCCAAAGCCAGATCAAGGTCTTCTGCTGACCACAGGGTAAATACTGCAGTCTCTAATACCAGACTAAACTCTGCCGTGGATTTCGGTGTGTATTGATTTCCTTCACATCAACAAAAGTCATATATGAACAACACCGGGCAAAACTTGACCATGCGGCCCTGTGCTCTTGGTTTTGTTGTTGTTGTTCTTGTTGTTGTTGTTTCCTACTGGCACTGTAATTAGTTTTAATCTCAAACTCATGCTTGCAGCGGACTACAGTGCATGTTCTCACTCCGTATGAACAGACTCCCTCTGCTGGAAAATGGCTATATATGTTATCTAGCCATTTCATGACCATAAGTGTAATAACTTGTAAACAATGTATTTTGTAGCAAATGTGTCATTTTTATTTACGCTATCCATTGAATTGTAAAAAATATTTTGACCTCTTCCCTAAACACTGGCATGTTTCTATGACACACACAGGCAGAAGGAGTTAAGAGTTAGTTTTAATCTTCAAAGTTGGACTCTGAACTGTATAAAAAGCTACAACACTTACAGTAACCTTGTAATGCATTAATCCACTGAGTAAACTTTTGTTTTCTTTCTTCTTCTGTAACTGGAATCAAGCCTTGAATATTTCCCCTCCATAGTCTTAGAGGACCCTCTCTGCTGGACTTCTTCATCACGGATGACGAGAGTCTGCCACTGACTTTACAGAAGCACCTGGACACGACATGTTGGACAGGATGGTTGCTTTAGCAGCCACTTTTGAATACACTGTTCAAAGCAAGTGGAAAAGAGTGTTAGTAACCAGGATTTTAATGCAGGAATTCCTGTTGTTTCCCAGGAATTTTGAGAGGTGTCGCTGATTTCCCTTAAGAAATTAAGATCCCTGGTCCAGAACATTTACTGAACCAATAGTATTAAGGAAATGAGAATACTATTCTTAGATGAAGTCCTGTTATCATCAGAGAAACTTCAGCATGATCCAGACCAGACACAACTTTTTTTTTTTTTTTTTCCTCCAGAAGAATGCAATATCCAGCACTTTCTCTTTTTTCTTATTTGATACCAGAACAAAAAATCTTGAGATAAGATTCTGTGTTTGAAAGCACAGGTAACATCGCAGTTATGCCTGCTTCTCTCACTCCACTCCACCAATGTGTCTCAGATGCCACCTACAGAAACAACCTCCAATGAGAGGACTACTTAGTCCTCAGTCCCTTTCCTGAGGTTATCAATATAGGCACCAGCCATACCACATAGTTTATCTCTGTGGAGAGGAGTGAGACAGCCTGACTGAACTCTTAAACATCGATTAGCCAGAAATTAGAACTGTTTGCTCCTTCTTTGCAGTGCCAGCTCCGAACTGCAGACACTGAAACACGCAGCAGCTTGCAGCTCCTTCAGAGCATCAGTGTTCCCCTTTTCTGCTAATGCAGAATGACACACGCTGGTGGCAGCAGCTCCAGTGTGGCCCATCATCTTCACCTTTGGTCTTTCCACCAGTGCAAAACTTTGCTAAAAATCATTAAAGATGACACTGAGGATTCTCCCACCTTCTAGGTAGCATCTAGGTAACGTAGGATTACTGCAGCAGCTTTGACACACAGATGTCTCCCTTTCAGTCACCAGCATTCAAGGTTTAGTCAAGGTCTGAAGAATTTGATATATAAACCCCTTCCTCTATTGTCTACTATCGCAAGTAACAGAAAATAAGGGGCCGGGAGTTTGTCACGATACCTCTTTGTGAAAGCTGTGCATGCAGTGAAGTTCTGCATGACTATCAGTCCCCAAGTCATCATGACACATCACACACAGATCCAAATCTTCGTCCTTCAAGTGAAAGGAAATTTTCATCAGTCTTAAATGACCTCAACTCAGAATTGCTTTTGATTAGATAATCAGATTGCAATGAGTACCCTGAATGAGTAATGAACATTATGGTTGATGTCCGTTGAACACATACTTGAGACCTGGATTATGCTATTGTGGGACTACATTTGTTCCATGCAAAAGGCATGAAAGGAATGGAAAATCTGTTGTCTGAAGTTGCCTCATCTCCAGCTGTGGGTAGGTGGAACTTGGCATGAGGGAGAAGGAGTTCACAAAACCGTTTTTGCATCCCAAATTCTGGGCTAAACTGTGATTGCCACTCCTGCACAGGTGAGAGCAACCCAAAGTTACTTTGTTCTCCATGAGGACCTTTTACTGCTGCTGGGACTATCAGCGCAAAGGAATGCCCTAGCCATTCCTCTGTCCCAGGCATAAACTTGTGCTAGCTGTGGGAAGGCTAACCTAAAATCACTCTAGCTGCTTTATGACAGCCAAAATTCTCTGTATAGGAGTCCTCAGGGAGTAAACCCACTAGATTTAAAATGTTTATGAGACATTTAAGATGCCTTTTGTGCATATATAGAGAGCAGAACATCAACTGAGATCCATTGCATACAGGTCCAGGAAGGGTTGCTTTCCAAAGGGCCAAAACCTTAGCATCCACCTCATATAATGCGATATAGTTGCAGGGAAGCCCAGAGGAACAGTGTCAATGAATCCTTCTGCTCAAGCTTTGAAGAAGAAGAGAGCTCCTTTTTTGATACTTCCTTATCAAGAATAGGACTAATTGACCAGGCTGAGGACTCTCAGTAAGGACTCCATTGGCATAAATTTAGCTGTCACAAGTTTTGGTGGGTCTTCTCAATACGGCAAAACTGTATCGATCAGTTTAGAAATTGCATGAACTGCAGTATTTTGACAAACATGTAAGAAGGACAAGAATGCATCAGCGATGACAGAATAGTAGTCTTTGATGCTCCTTGTATCACTTCTTTTTCTGATTTTCTCTCTGACCTCAGAGACGAGACACAGCTGAAAGAAGTTATCTTTTTCTAAAGTACAGTGGAGACTGGGCTAGGACTCAGAGGGATCCTCCTAATAGGAGGAATATCATCTGTCAATCCAATCTAAAACAACAGAGCAAATGAAAATCCACATCCTACAAGCAACGTTTTCTATGATGAAAACATTTTGGGGTTTATTTTAGCATGTGTTCATACACAGTTATCTAAAGCTCTGGCACAACAACTGCAGGCAGGGCATTCATTATCTATGAAGTTTGTTGGATTTCAATACTCACTTCTCTCATTGAATAACTAGATTTTGGCTGCAATATCCTTCTGGACATATTTCAAGACCTGCTGTTATCAATGGTTTTGGCAGATGGCTGTATAAACACAAAATCCCATGATTATGATTCATTTATCTGTGAATAATTTGGGTTTTCAGGTTTGATTATATCTCTATGCGATTTTATACTATTCATGTGGACACTGAATGCAGTCAGAGCCAGGGATGTGCTTACTCAAATACCTTCTTTTGCGCTAAAGAACAAAAAAGTACAGATGAACGTTTTCATTTTTTCATATTTAATATTAGGTTTCTTTTTTAATGTGTATTATATTCTTGTTTGGTTATACATTGTGGTTGTTTTATTTATGCATTTAAATATTTCCCTTTTTTTTCCTAGAAGGGAATGTTGCGAGCATGTACATAAATACAGCTATTGCTTCAATATGCCTTTGTGGAGTCTTGCATTTTATATACTAATATGTGATATGTTAACAAGTACCCAAATTTTAATCCATCCTCAAAGCCATGCTGCAATTAAACAATACCTTAGAAGCATGCAACCATAAATATTTTGCTTTGGGAATTCCCACAGAAAAGACGAGGTAGCCACAATTGACATTGATCTCTTAGCCCTCTCAGAGAACATTGGAGTATAACTGGATCTTGCTCTTGAAATGCTTGTACATGCCCATGCCCTAACTTCCCACAGGAGCACTTCCCGGTTAGCCTGAAGTGCTGGGAAGGATCTATAGAGATGAGTGTTTTACCAGACCATGGTCTCCCACCCATGAGCCACAAGTCATCGTCTAAAATGTCCTTCACGGGCCTCCGAGTCACATCAGCTTTCAGCAGCCAGCCCGCAGTGGGAGTGTCAGCCTACTGCTGCTGCCTGCTGGTTTCCCCCTCCTGTAAAACTGCTTCATTTTCAACATTACCTGCTAAAAAGGTAATTTTGGTAATCTTTTGGGAAAGGTTCTTTTTTTTTTTTTGTCCCTTTGCCTTTGCTTCCCACTAACTGACCATGTTTGTGTCCAAGGTTTGGACTCTGATGCAATTTGTAGCCATCCCACTCTTGGAAAGAGCAGAAAAAGCAAAGAGTGTTTGCCTAGCAATGGGGGTGTGTGCAGCAAACACTCACGGCCAGCCCAGCTGCTCTGGGAATTGGGGATGGGAATCAAGGCACTGACTATTTCTTATGTCAGTCACAACTGAACTACTGACCTACTGTGAAAAGGAAAACCCTCTGGAGTCTTTAGAACTACTTGTATATCCCAGTTCCACTTTGTGTGGAAATAGAAGTATCAGCCATGCCATTGCAATTAGATTCCTCTTCAGATGATTACCTTCCTTCCCAAATGCCCGATTTGTTATCAAATAATTGTTAATTTCTGTGGAGAATTATTTCTTTCTATCATGCAAGTTTTGGTCTTTCTAAGTAATACTATTGTATCAGACTATATGGGACTAAACCAGAAAGGCCTGTTGGTCCAGTTGGGCATGATAGGAAGCAAGAGAAAACACTTTCAAGTAAATATTTTTTTTAGCAATTTAAGGAGGATGGTGTTGAGGACATCATTTGAAAATTTCTGTTTCCAGAGTCACACCATGGGGCTGATAGGCCAGGCCAGAAAGGACATAAATGCTTACAGAGTCTCCCATTCGAGAGATGGGGTTCAGTGATAAACAGGGGAGCTGTTTGCAGGCAGACCTGCGAGGCTGCCTCGGTGGCAGTGAGTCTTGCCTGTGCTTTGATGGGGAGAGCAAAGAAGCCAGAGCCAGCCACACATGGGTTTTCTATTTCAGCTCTTTCTGGTGATTTCTTTTCATCAGCTGTGGTGTATAACCAGCACATTAGTCTCATAAATACAAGTTTTTTGCAAATTCTGCTGGGATACAGCTGGGTCTGTTGAGTTAAACTGGCTGGAAAGCAGGAGGAGAAGGAGGAGGCCGATGGTCTGAAATCCAGGCGAAGCTTGTGCAGCCATGGCATTCAGGTCACATGAAATGTGAGGGCAGGCTGCTTTGTGAAAGGATGTACGTGAGAGGTTTTATCTGAGGAATAGCTGTTCCTTTCTATCCAGGTCTGTTGTAATGTAGCCTTCAAATTAAGGCTGTAAAAGGAAAGCCATCTGCATGGAAGTTTTGGCTGACAGAAGAACTTCATGAAATTTCAGTCAGGATTGGGGAGGATACAAACTATGCATAGGAAGAACATTTTTCAGTCAGATTTATTAGTTTATAATATATGATACCAGGGAAGAAGCAATTTACAAGCATCGGCAAAGGTTCAAGTGCTTTCTTATATATCCCCCAAAGCCCTACTTAAAAAGAAAACCAATCCTTTAATGGAGGTAAGTGTCACAAAGTTTTAAGGATGCCCTACGCTTTTAAAAGGTTGAACATTCAAAGTTAAGGCTCTAAAGTAAAATAATAAGATCCTTGTTAATTACAGAAAATCACAGGAAGAATACCCAGCAAACTTTGACTTTTGCTCACAACTTCATTAGTCTTCGCTCTTCTCTAACTGTATTATCCAAAGTAGGCTTTCTCTATACAAGGCCTGGGGAAATTATTCCCAAAGAGGGCAAGGTTCTTCTCTGCAGGGAAGACTTACATGTTGAAGAAGGGAGGCACAGGGGAGTTGTGAGGTGTTTATGAGCATGCGGAGGTGGATTTCCTCTGCATAGAAGGAAATCTTACTTACAGTTGGTGAGATTTACACCTGAGTTCAGGAAATCTTCAGAGGAAACAGAGTTTTCCTAAGTCCTGCTTACCATAGACAGAGCTAGTTCCCATTCCCTTGGTTTGGCCCTAGTTCTAGAAAAGGGAAAAAGGGAAAAGGGTTGTGATGCCTCACCCTGAATATGTGGCAACATCTCAAAGAGATTACATAGAAGTACGAGAAGCAGAACATTTCTGTTTTTACTGAAGAGCTTCCAGCAAAACTCAAATTTTGATGGCAAAACTAGAGATGTAGCAAAAGAGGTTGGTAGCTATGAGGCAGGGTTATAAAGCAGTAAATGAAGAGGAGGAAGGCCACAAAAGAAGCAAGATGATTAGGTTTAAGTTGGGAGAAAGAACTAGTTGTGTGACTAGGGAAATGGAACTGAGGACATGGGAGAGGGCTGGGGGATTCCAGAGAAACAAGGTCATATTGCACAGTGATAGGGAAAGCAGAGAGAAGTGAGACATCAGGGGGTGTAGAAGAGAACATGTGGGCTTCTCTATTCTTTCTGTAAATTTGGAGTCAGGAGATTGTCACAGCAAAAAGATACCCGTTTCCAAGACACATCTAAGCAAGTGTCAGGGCCAGCAAGCAGGTGGCTATGTGTACTTTTTCTTTCCCAAACCTACCAATAAGCCTGTTTTCAATTAAAACAGAAACATAAGGCTTTAATTGACTTTGCATGGCTCCGTAATACATACATGCTTTCCTCTTAATGAACACATCTACCACTGTCCTGCTGCAATGCTAAATTTGCCTGAAACCCTCTTACAGTAGTTAATTGCTAACTTGGATCTTGCTACAGATAAACTCTTCCTATGACAAGGGTCACATTCCTGATGGCAAAAGTAAAGACAGGAAGGTAGTAACATGATGTCAATGATGCAGTTGAATTTTACTTTTATTTTACGGGTTAGGGTTTATTCTAGCTAACAGGCCTCTTCTAGTGAAAACAAAACAATAATATTCCCTCTGCTCTTCAGAGGGAGAGTTAAAATTCATTATCTCAACACATTCTAGCTGCCTGTGCATAAATATCCTTTCTCAATGCTCGCTTGTGATGGAAACTGTTCGTTGTGTTTTGCAGGTACAACTTCTGAACCTTCATCTTCTTCCTGCTCTCTCCTTGGCTCTGATTTCTCTCCCATTCTCTTGTGAGACTTGCTTTTTCTCGAATGCAATCTTTCTCTTTCTTTTCTCTCCTTCATGCCTTCAGGTTGCTAAAAGGCAGGGAAAAATAAAAGAGAATTAAAAGCGACTCTCACATGAACAAAAAAATCTCATTATTTTATGTCACTAACAATGTATAATAAAATATTCCAGTCACCTACCTCAGCAAGATCAGCTTTAATGTGATGGGCTCAAATTCAAGGCCCCAGCCAGTCACCCTAAACCTCAGCAAGAGGCAACATGCTTTTCATTATAATCTATATATGATGGGAGGGCCATTTGCTGGAGGACTTGAGGGGGAGAGCAGACAGGAGGGAAAAAAGGAGGGGCTCTGAGATTTCGGCCCAGACTCCGTGTTTCTGTCCTTTCACATGATCCATCTTTATGTGGCTCTTCAGTGCTAGCTCCAAAGACCTCACTGAAAACAAATGCTGAAGGTCATGAAGTGTCCTCAAAGCCATGTTTATAAGAGAACAGCAATATGCAGGGAAGGAGATAAAATGGGATTACTTTTCCCCCATTTTTATTTTAACCTGCGTGGTCATGGTGGTTTGAATTGCACCCGCAAAGCCCTGAATGCAAAAACCCACTCCATTTGGAGATACTAGTTAAAGCCCACTCCTCAATTTCCTTTCAGATCTCTAACACCTATTGCTCAGTTCTTTGAGATTGCCAAGTCCTTCACATCTCCCAGACTTCCACGATGACCGAGGGAATGACAACAATTTGGTTTACTTGAGAGGTAGGTTAAAATACAACCCAGCACACCTCACTGCAGATTACAGAAGGGTACCAGAATCCATGTTTTTAACCAGAACTGAAGTATAGTGCATTATGCTCACTATACCTATCGTACAATTATTACATGCTCACAGACTTTCTAGCCATCGGCACTTTTAAGAAACGATAAATGATAAACCAGACAACCACTGGTGAGGGTTGGCACATGAAACAATGTGAAGTTCCAAATGAAATAAATTCTGAGTAGTTCCTAAAGGGCAAAAGAAGATGACAGAATGCACCTAAAATCTTAACATGGCATAAGAGTTGCCAGCACCATAATTCTGCGTATTCTTAGAGGGCTGGGCATGCAAGGATTATAATTGTGAGACTGATTATGTCATGATGCTGCTTATTGCAAAGAGATTTCTTTTCTCTCTTGTTCCTGCACAGAAGGTCTGCAAAGAGAGCTGAAAATTACTTCTTTATTCAAACTGTCAGTGTCAACAAACTGAAAAAAAAAAAAAAGATACTTCCTTCTGTTGTTATTTGGTGTTACTTGGTCAAGTGTTATTTAAGCACAGCTTTTTCAATAGGGTGACTGAACTTGACAGTGTTCTTCTCGTATTAAAAGTGAGTTAAGGTTTATTACCCTTCCTTCCATTGTATGATACACCAGATATTATGTATGATAATAATAAAAATGTGTTAAAATGTCATAGACAAAGAGTTGTTATTGGCTACTTCATCAACACAAACCATACAGAAAATGCTCCTGCCTCAGGACAGAATGATGGGGAGAAGGATGAAATAGGAGGAGAATCCCCTGCTGGCTCCATGCCCTTACGGAGAAAACATGTTCAGCCACTTACAGCAAGGGCTGCTGCTGCAGCTGTGTGGTGACACTGAAGAAAGCAGATGGATGGAGACCCAAGGGGTAAAAAAGAAGCCTCTCAGACACCACAATGTCTGACAGTCTTACAGATAACATCGTATATGGTTAAACCAGATCAGCAGCAGTGAGAAAGACAGCTGAGTCTTACGGCAAAAATGAAGCAAACCTGGTTTTATACTGTCATGTTTCCTTGGCACAGCCGTAGAAACCTCTGAAAACATTGCCATGGCCAGTGTGGTGTCTCATTTTGAGGATATACATTTTTTAATCAGCTTAGGTAGTAAGACTACACCAAGAAGTCTCATACTAATGATACTACCACTTTAACCTTGTTTGTGCTACTGTAAGGACCACAGAAACCGAGAAATACTAATTCAAGTTTATTTCTGCTCTTCCCCCAGCAAAGCCACAGTAATTACAACAGGGAAAAAGCTGGCCTGATTGTTGGTTGGTTGGGTATTTTTCTTCTGAAGTGATCTTAAGTTGGTTGTTACCTACCAAAGAAACTGAGCGTTTGCTTTTGAGATGCAATTGCTTTTCAAAGGACTCTGCAAATTCCTGGATGGAGTTTGATCTTGTCTCTGGGCATGAGCTGTCTGCTGAAGGTGTTCTGCTTGCCTTCCTGTGGCAGTGGCATTTGACATCTTGGTCTTCTTGAAATTCCTTGGAGCCCTTGAGATGGCCTGAAGATGAGCCTTTGGTAGAAGCATGAAGTCGTGTTGTATGGAGGGAAGAAAGCCTGGCCTGAAAAACAAGAGGTCTTTGTTGAGTATTGAATATTAAAGCAGAGCACACAAGGCAGATTCTTTCTGCCACAGGGTGCTCTCTGAACAGTGGTGCAGAATGATGGACCTTCCCCAGACTCCTGTATCTTTCCTTCTGTGAGCAGGAGAATCACACTACCAACAGCTTGCTTTCCAGAAGCAGCAACACAATTTGCTTTTATTCCTGTTATTGAGTATCTAAGTTTTGACACCCGAATGAGCATTTCAAATGTAAAGTGTGCTGAGTCGTCTTAAGGAACCAGGAGCCTTCATAAGCTCAAAACCCCAGGCCTTATATCTGGTGGCAGGCTCTAGGCAGGACTCTGAAAAAGCAAAGAACCAGCCTTTTGTGGCCACATGAGCCGGATATGGGGTTTGACCCACAAGTGCTCCAGGCCTTATCAGATATTTGAGTTCATCTGAGTGTGACGGTGATCATTTCTAGCCCAATTGTGTCAAATTTTCTGCATGGTGTACATGCAGACAAAATGCTCTATTGTCCAGGTCTGAATTTTCTGCTAGTTTCTTGGGCACATTTGTCCTGAACTGATGAGAGAGCACTTTCAGGGCACTGAGGGACACATCCCTATCAGAGAAATGGTAGGAAACAGGCTTCCTGCAATTACATTTGTAGGGCTAAAGTGAGGAGGGACTAGATAGTTGTTTAATTTCTGTGTGGTTCAATTTTCCCAGGCCGGGCATGCAGATAAAAGCTATCAATCTGCATCAGCTGCATTTACTTGAATGTCTGTAAAGGAGATTAAACTGATACAGAACTGCTGTGTCCTGTGGAGTCACATACTGGTGGTTTTAGAAACAGACAGACCTGTAGTAGAGGTGGCTGAGAAGGCCACCACACAGAGCCAGGCATGACCTAAACCCTGCCAGCTGTTGATGCTTTTTCAGGGTTAGGAGCTGAACATTGGTAAGATGCAGGTAGTGAAAACTGGGAGACAGAGATGGGAGGTACCGAAAATGAGACCCCCCACAGGTGTCAGGTGAGGGCACTCCAGGCACCCAGCTGCTGCATACATGTTTGAATGCGTATATGTTTTGTATAAGCCTGGTGCTAAGCCTTCAGCCTCTCAGTAACCCTGAGAAGCTCTGCTGGCTTCAAGGGAGCTGGGATTGTTTATAACAGCTGAAGGTCTGTCCCACAGATCCTGAAATGCTTTCTAAGAAAACCCAAGAGAAAACGTGTGTGTGTGTGTGTGGTTTGGTTTGGTTTGGTCTTTTCAACAAACAACAGTGGAAAGCTAAACCCACTTGGTATAGTCAATGCATCTACAAACCTTGGACTGCAAGGGACCTGAAACACCTCCTGTATGCATTTCCATTTACTCTGGACCAGATGCTATTCTAAATGTATCAGCACGACAGGGACCTATGCAGGCTTTCTCTGAATAGCAAGGCTCTGCATCCGTATGGTTGTGACTATAACACATCAGAGAGGCTTGATGAGAGGTGCTAAAAATAGTAAATGTTATACCTGACAGAAGCACCTAATACCGAAGGGTTTTCAGATCATACAGTACTGGTTCAATTTCTTTTCCGGACTGAATCTTACTTCAGTAACTAGTATTATGGACTGCCTCTGAATGTAGTGATAATGATTTCTGCCATACTATTTTTACTTTGGTCTCAAACCAATCAATACAGCTGTAATTTCTGTAAGGTCATATTGTATCGTTATTTTAAAAAGCAACAAAGCAATCACATTGTGCTTGAGGGACAGGAATACACATGCCGTGTTAAGCTCAACAAGCTAAATGTCTTCTGCGTCATTTTAATGGCATTAACATATATTGGTTCCTGGAAATAAAAATGGTTTCACACTAAAAATCACTTGTATTTGTTCTTAGAGGGTTTGAGCAAAAAACCACGAGGACAGCTGAAGTGGGGGGACAATATTCTATCAATTCTGTTCTGCAAAGTTTGCAAATGTTTTATTTTACTAAGACATTACTTTTTAATTTCCTTTCACAAATAGAATTATAGTTAAGCCTTTAACAAAAAGATGGCAGTTCACATACTGACATGGCAGCAGTGGTCCAGAAAAGGGACAGGCCTTCCTCTGAAATTCCTCTGCCTCAGTGGACTAAGGTAAAGCTACACATCCATGTCTATGCAATCATATTACTGTGACTGTGCCTCCTCTCACAGTGCCTTTGCGTGACACATACCACCATAGCTAGGAGGACAGCATGCTCGTGCATGTCAGCATGTTGCTGTCTTACGGACACAACCCTACAGAGGACAAGAGCCTTAACACAACTGCTCAAGCATGAACTTTTCATGGCTTATGACTAGCACAGTCTTTTATTTAAGACTGACTCTGTGGAGAACTGAGAGAGTCATAAAACGAAGCTCAGCGGAGAAGTAATTTGGCACTGACTTTAGATAAAATCCATGTGGCTTTCTTCCTGTTTCCTAGATTTAATACATGCATTTAATACCCATTTGGTGCCAAATTGATTGCTTGGTAACACTGTAAATGAGAATGGCTGCAGAATGGTGCTTTAATCTATGCCTCCCCTCCTGAAGTCTCAGCAGCTGCTGGCAACGAGATTGTCTCTGTATCTGCACACCCTGGTGTCCACCCACCGCTGCTGCTGTCCCCCGCCAAAGGTCTCTGAGCACAGCTCCAGCATCTGCTCCTGTCCTTGCCCCGGCAGCTGCCTCACACCTACATCTGGTGCTTCTTCAGCGAACTCCCCTTGGACTCTGGCTCCGAGGATCTGGCCTGGAGTAGTTCTTAAACTGAAGAAGTGGGGAGGGGGTGAAACGAGGGAGAAGGCATGGGAAGGAAGAATGATAAATGCTTCCCTGTATCAAAATGGGGAATTCTGCCAGTGCTGGGAAAGCCAGAAGCACTGAGCATGTTCTCAGGGGTTATTTCTCACTCCCTTTAGTACTCCGTTTTTCTGCTTGAGCCTCGGTGTAAAGGCCAGCCGTGCTCAGTGCATCTATTTATACAACAGCTAATCTTTTGCTAATTGCCCATCTAAAACACACAAAAAGTACACAAACAAAAATACTTCATTAAATTCATGTCAATATAATTTGCCTATTCTCCTCAATTTCTGTTGGAGACAAGATAATTGCTTCCATCTTTTGGGCTTGATCTGAGGGCTTGCACAGTTGTCAGTAAGGAAACTAATCTTCAGTGTATCAGCACGAGTGTTCACTGTTTTCCGAAGTTTACACAATGACCCCAGTGACTTTAGGGATATTTTGGAACACCTGACATTCAGATGCTGTCCCACAGCTTCCTTTCCTTCCGAGAAGTTTACAGCCAAGCATATATTCCTTAAAAATGTTTTGGCCTAGGCTCCAACTGGTCTGTAGTAACAATATTGTGGTAAATGTTCAGTCTGACTTTAGTTTAAACTAAGTGTTAGTAACTTCCACAGCAGTCAGTTGTTCTGCTCCCACTCTCAACTGTTTCTTACCAGATTTTCTCCTGTGAGCAGCAATGTCTACTTGAAGGTGGATACATTTATAGGGTTGTAAAATTCTTAACAGTGCTCCTTTGCCTCCTATCTTTTCCCCACAACAAAATGTCTGGGAGGTAAGAAACTGTCCTGAACCAAATGATGAAAGATAACTAGAATGTGTCAAGAAAAGTTGAAGCTGGAGGCTTCAAAAGGGTAGCACAGTTAACGTGTCTAAAGTTTGCCAGGGGAACAAGCTAACTAAAGGAGATGGAAACAGATGACGTAGTTCTCTCCAGGTAGTTTTCACGTTCAGTGTTGACCCACAGCAACACATACATCTCTGATGCTTTTCAGGGGAGTGGAGTTGCAAGTTTCAGCCTGTCTTGCCAGTCACCCAGTGAAGGATTTTGTGTTCCCCTCTGCAAAATGGGAATGACAATAGCAAAAGCATTTTGTGAGGCTCATCTCAGTAATGTTTGTGAGGTATACTAAGATATAGGGAAAAAAAGAATGAAAATTGTTGATAACTTGGGAGTTATTCTACAAAGCTTTATCCATATTNAGGAGGGCCGATTTAGGTTAGATGTTAGAAAGAAATTCTTCACTGTGAGAGTGGTGAGGCACTGGAACAGGTTGCCCAGAGAGGTTGTGGAGGCTCCATCCCTGGCAGTGTTTAAGACCAGGTTGGATGGGGCTTTGGGCACCCTGGTCTAGTAGAGGGTGTCCCTGCTCTTGGCAGGGGTACTGGAACTAGATGATCTTTGAGGTTGTTTCCAACCCAAAACATTCTATGATTCTATGATTCTCTGATATTTTGGGGGCGTCTACCATGATAGCATGCCACAGGAGTTTACCACGGTGTTTGAGGTAAAAGCTGTGGCTGGAATGTCTTTGCATAGCACAGGAAAATCTACAAAGACCAACATACCAATTCGGAGCTGGAAGCGATTTCCAGCGTTAAGCAAAAACACCTTTTTTTGTGCTATACTGCTAGCATTTTGCTATGTAATACCAAAACGCCTCTGGTACAGATGCAGTTCATGTCGGCAGGACTGCACCATATACCAGTCCTGGATATGAGACGAAGTGTGCTGCCAGCGCTGATTTGGAAGTGCTATTATATCTGCACAAGGAACTTTTGCCAACAGCTGTGTCAGTCAGAACCTGCTGACTTGATTTTCACCAGGACAGCGGTGTTATCTCCAGTTACGGTGTTGACACAGAAGAAAGGGTACAATGTGATCTGCTGTGGAGGAATTAACTTACAGAACAGATGCAGTCTGATCTCAGTTATTAATCCTCCTGATTTTATCAGAGCACTGCTCTGATAAAATGAAGACAATATATAACTAACACTGATAAGTGTTTTGAACCTTACAGTAGTTATCATTTGTAACAATGAATCTTACAGTAGTTATCATTTATAATAACTGTATAAAATCACCCATCCAGGTGCAATAGCAAGTTATTGATCTCAACAAGGAGATGCTCTTTCTGAAGGTATTTCTAAGGAATTATCAGTGACCATTTGTTTAACTTCTGGATTTGGTTTAAGAAAATATGTTTTAGTGCTCTTCACTACCAACTAGTCAGAGATTTCCAAATAAAAAAATTTCATCTCAAAATTTATCTCTGAATCACAAAATCCCCAAACAAATCTTCCCTTCTCTTCCTCCAGTCAATGTCTGGCACTGAGAAATAAAGCAGTTGAAATTTATGTCTCTTGTGTAATAGTACTGGAGCAAGACAAATTTGTATGGAGCATTAATGTAAAGGCCAAACATAATTAAGTGTACAGGATAACTTTAGCTCGTTGAACAGTAATGTCAGAAGTCACGGTCTTGTCTTTCTGTCAGCTAACTTCATCCAAGTTCTAGGTGTTGATTCAGGGATGCAACTATAGCAAAGTATTTGGATAGCTATTAGCTAAGTATTTAAATAGCTTTTGAACAAACTGAATATAAGAACATGCTTCAAATGAAACGTATGTGTACACACACAAATACACACACAAATATACACGAAGATATGTTCAGCACTTGCTGAATAGTGATTTAAAGTACATTCTTACACTTCATTCTGTTTTCGGGCCTAAAGAAATCACATACATGTTGATCTCTGAAGGATAAAATTAAAATACAGTAAAATTAAATTAAAAACCCCCCATTCATAAGCATTCTATTTTCAGGCATTCTGATGGAATCTATCAGCACAGCTCTAGCTCAGAGTCTGTCTCTGTGATCAGGGTGAAATATAACTGTAAATAGCAAATGTGGCTGATCAGTTCAAAACTAATAAATGAAAGTTACGTCTCCAACCCATCCATGAATTCAAAGAGGAGGGAGGTGGGTTTGGTCTGTTTTGTTCGTCTTAGCCAATTTTTTTGGAAATGAAAAATCCCACAGCTCAGAACATGGCAGCTTCAGTGCAAAAGAACTTGCAAGGTGAAAATCTAGCATGTCAGAAAAAAAAGTCTGGAAAAGATTAGCAGTTTCTCCCCAATAGAATAGCATTTGCTTTGTTGCAGCCGTAATGATCTAAGGATATAAGTAAAAAATGGTTTGTAAGGAAACATAATATCTTTGGTAAGCCAACTAATGTAGTTGGAAAAAAAGAGACAGGTTTGGACCACCTACATATTTTTTAATGGGTGAAATAAAAGCAACGGTCTTCAAATAAACGGAAGACTGGGAACAGCTGCTTTCAGTTTAACTTCATTTTGATAATCGGTTAGACAGTTGTGAGCTGCTTTAAAAAACTGCCTCGGAGTGTGAACTCTGCCCCTTACTCAACTATTTTGTTGGTTTAAGAATAAAGAACAAGCTTCTCCCTTAAAATCTTACTTCACAGTATAATGTTATGTGTTGCATCCTTATTTTCAGAGTCCACTGTTTTAAACAAGGAGGGACTTCTTAAATTAGAAGTTACACCTGCAAACAGCTAAATCCCAGGGAGTAAAGCATACAACTTCCCGGGGATGGTAGAGTTGCAGAATTAGGTCCAAATCCTGTGAGTACATACAGGCTTATGTAGTTTTACACATGAAAACAGACTCATTGAAGCCAATGTTTGTGTGCCAGTTTCCAGAACGTTTTGATCTCTGCCAGGTCATGCTTAGCAGGCAGAACAACATTGTAAGACATAGTTAAGCAGTTATTACACCCTTCTACTTATGTTTCTGGTCCTATCATCACTTATCTTGGAGTTTGCCAGTTTCCTTGTATGCCAAAGGCACCAGAGGCCTGATTCTGGCAGGCAGCTAAGTTCAAAAAGCAACTAGCTGCTCCCAGTAGGAGCTGAACTTACTCAGCAAAGTGTACCATAGTCATCCTCACAGATCTCTAGGGCCATGCCCCTGAGGATGGCACTTATATTTATACGTAAACCACACACACAGAGACAGAGAAAACTGCACACAGCTCTTACCGGAAGGGAGGCTCTCCTTTCACTAAAGGGTCGTGTCTGATGTTTCTTGTGGCCTCTACCCTCTTCCTCATTCTCATCGATCAAGTTGTGGCCCCAGAAGCTGCTCATCCATTTTGCAAAGAAAATATCATCATCCTCTTCATATTCCATGTACAGATGCTCAAAACTTGGGGGGGGTCTCCCAACCAGGCAAGGAAGAGCAAGGTCAAATGCCCCCACCAAGTCAATAGCCTCACACTGTTCTGCCAACAAGAGGAAGAGGAGATGCAGTTTCCACCACTCTTTCTGCTCTCCATCCCCCAAAACCCATCCCACTGTAGCCCTAGGCACTGTCTAAACATAAAGTCAATCCTTTCTCATCTCTTTTCAACAAGGTTTCTTTTAACATTTCCATTACAGCGATGTCCAATATGACACTGCCGCAGGGGGTTGGTGGGAAGGGAAATGTGTTGGCTGCTCCCTGTGTGTTGCTGTTGAGTGCACCAGCTGTCAATACCAATGGAGAATTGCCCACAGTTACATGCCTGGGAGGTGCATACATGAACCCAAAGTAGGCTTGTGATTTTGAGAAACAGAATTGACATATTGATGGTGGTCAGAAGCTGGCACAGCCTAACTGGCTCTGTGTGAGGGAGGACAAATGGCCCACTCTTCTCATGCTGCCCTCCCTCCTGACTTCTACTCTCTCTGCTCATCCTTTGGTATTCAGGAAACATGGTCTGTCTAGGTAGAAGAAAATTCCCCCTGAGGAAACTGCTTGTTCATTTTTGGATTATGACAGCCAGCGTGAACTTCCGTCAGCTGCTTTTCACCAGAGTAATTTCACCTGCTGTATCAGCATTATGGAAGGTGCTGTATCAGCATTATGGAAGGTTCTGCCTCACTTGAAGGCATGAAGAGTAAAACTGGGTCTGATTCCTCCTCACCAGCCCTGGGTGAAGGCCATATAGGCCCTTCTATACCACAGAACAGGGCTGGGGACCGTTTTCTGGCCCTAAGACCAAGTGGCTGGATGGGTCACATCTACTCTACATGGCGCTTGTGCTGTGGGTCTCCTTGAGGCTGTATGTAATGTACTGTGGATGTAATACTCCGTTGTAATTTTTGTGTCTTTTTTATGTCAAAAAATCTGATATAACAGGAAAACTCTGTTGTGGCCCATAAAACTGTTGCTTGTGTAGTATGAAACTGGAAGATGTGTTACATGCCCTGGGACAAGGCAGAAGGACACAGAGGAGTGCTTTGAGGCTGTAGACCTGTTGGGATAGTGTTGGAACAGGAGGAAGAGACCCAAATCTAACTTTCTATTGGAAGCAGTCCTGTCTGTGTGCTAGGTAGCTAGAGGTTCTCCTGGTGCCTAGGCATTGCTGTAGAGATGCTAGTTGGCCTTGGCCAGAACTATGCCGAAAGCTCGCTGGCAATTTAGCATTATGGAGAATCAGTTGTCCAGCATTAAACCTTGCTCCTTGTCCTCAGTCTATTTAGCAATACAAAGGTAGTAACAAAACTCCAGTTTCATTCATATGTATGAGGTTTAAGTACTGTACTCTGATGTAGGACTCTTCATTCTGAATAACAGGGGTGAAAGGACCAATTGATCATGGATGCCTATGTGCCAGAGTTTTACCTTGTCCAGGGCAGACCAGACCATGATTAGCACAAGGACCTGGAGTACATGCGTGTGTAGACGGCATATCCTCAGATGTCGTGTATCGGAGCTTGGAGACACAATCAAAGCTGCAGCAGGCTGCTTTCTTGGCAGAGGCACAGATGGACAGGAGCAAGAGGAACACTTGCAAAGCAGTACAGTGAAAAGACACATGAAGCAATAAAAAGGATGTGTAGGCTGATTCTCCAGGTGGGGAAGAACACTCCTGGCCATATTCTGACAGCCTAAATTTGACTTACATCCTTGAGGCTACCGATCTGTACAGGCAAGGTACTTCTGAAGGCCTGTGCTAGCTCATAGGAAACATCACGTGGGTGGAATTGAGGCTGTGCCAGTAGGAAGCTATCGGTCTGTTGATACGTATTTTCTCTCGTATGGTTAAAGTTTCTTCTTTTCTGACATGTGAGACAGAACTGCGGGCTGTCATGTGGAGCAGTAAATGCTTCTGCTGTGCTGAGACAGGTGACAGGGAAAAGTGGGAGAGAGGCAGTCCCACAGCTTTGGTAAAATATGCTTATGTAAATAGTAATAATTCATAAATTAAAGGAGACACAGCTCAAGCTGTTTACTACCTGGCATGAAGATATATTGACTCATAGTCCAGCAGGGCAGATTTTAGTTGGGCTCCGGAGGTATTTGCTTTGCAATCTTACAGTTGTTTTTATTTTCAGTCCCTTTTTTCTTCAGTGCAATATGTGTCTTCACCAATATTCCTTCCATTTCCCTCCCATCTGCCATGAAATTTCTAGGTATGAGATGACTGGTGTTGTCTGAGTATAAAAGAGTATCAAAGGCGACTCCTCTTCATCCTCAGCCATGTGCTCCAGGGAAATAAGTGGAGACAGAAATATAAGCTTCCTCTGCCTACAGGTAAGGATGCTAAGTAGGGATAGACACACACATATATAATGCATATGTAAATACAACATATATAAAATTCCAGTATTGCATATTAAATGATTGTTATGAACAACAGATTCAATTAATAACTTTAAAAAAAAAAAGAGAGGAAAAATGGCATTTATAATGACGAAAATTTTTCTTCAAAATGTTTCAGTACAAACTCCTAGGAACTTCTCATCACTCCTATATACTAGCAGGCCAGAAACTCCTTCTGCGCAAAACTAATCCGGACCTAAAGACACCCTCAGAGTTTGTAGCCCTGGGCTAGTAACCTAACCCCAGAACGGCTCCGTACCCGGCGTGCGGCGCCGCTGCAGGGGGCACGGACGACACCTGCCACGACACCGCCGCTCCAGCAGGTGGCGCCGCAGCGCCGGCGGGTATAGGATGTGGCCCGGCCGTGCGGTGGGCGGAAGTGCTCGTACGACCCGCCCCTTCCCGGCGTGGCTCGGGTGTCCGGTGACCCCTTCCCTCCCCTTCCCCGGGCGGCGGTGTGAGCGCGTCATGGCCGCCTCGAAGCCCGTGGAGGCGGCGGCGGCGGGCGGCGGCGGCAGTGGCACGGGGCTGTCCCGCTGGCAGCTGGCGTTGATGCTGGGGGCGCCGATTCTGCTGGGGGCCGGCGCGATCTACTTGTGGGGGCAGCGGGCGGGCCGCCGCGGTGCCAAGGGCGCGAGCGAGCGGAAGACCCCCGAGGGGAGGGCGAGCCCCGGGCCCTGCGGTGGCGGCGGCAGCGGCGGGCAACCCGATGGGCCCGGCCACGAGGAGATGGTGAGCGCGCGCCGGCGGCCGTTGGCGCGGACCCCTCCCCCCCACCCCCCGCGCGCGCGTGCCGGCGGCCGTTAGTCTNAACTAATCCGGACCTAAAGACACCCTCAGAGTTTGTAGCCCTGGGCTAGTAACCTAACCCCAGAACGGCTCCGTACCCGGCGTGCGGCGCCGCTGCAGGGGGCACGGACGACACCTGCCACGACACCGCCGCTCCAGCAGGTGGCGCCGCAGCGCCGGCGGGTATAGGATGTGGCCCGGCCGTGCGGTGGGCGGAAGTGCTCGTACGACCCGCCCCTTCCCGGCGTGGCTCGGGTGTCCGGTGACCCCTTCCCTCCCCTTCCCCGGGCGGCGGTGTGAGCGCGTCATGGCCGCCTCGAAGCCCGTGGAGGCGGCGGCGGCGGGCGGCGGCGGCAGTGGCACGGGGCTGTCCCGCTGGCAGCTGGCGTTGATGCTGGGGGCGCCGATTCTGCTGGGGGCCGGCGCGATCTACTTGTGGGGGCAGCGGGCGGGCCGCCGCGGTGCCAAGGGNGGGTGTTGGGGAGTGGGTGTTCAGCCGCCGGCGGGGCCGCCTGGAGAGGAGCGGTGTGATGCCCGGTCTGTGGGAGGCAGGGCTGGGCAGGCCGCTGGCCCGGCCCAAAAAGCGGTTGTCAAAGTCCCGGTCCCGGAGGATGTGCGTGAGGGGATGGAGCCACGCTGCAGCCACTGCGCTCGGGGTGGCATCCTCGTCGTGCTCAGCAGAGAACAACTGGGAGGTCGGCCCCTGTATCCACGGAGTGCTCATAACCGGCGTTAACGGTCATGGCTTTTTCCTCGTCTTGCAGCGGTTGGTAGTACTTTGTTGAGAGGGTGTGTGTGTGTGTTTGTTCCAGTCCTGGTACTTGGGCAAGTGTGTTAGTTACTGAATGTGTCTTGTCAGTAAAGCAGGCGTTAACCAGGTGAGTATGGATCTGACAATGTGATGGTGAATGCACTTCTGTTTCTGAGGTGTAGAATAGCTATGAGTAAGTTGCTTCCAGGAATAGTATTTTGAAAAGGAAATCTGTGATCTGTTGTGTATTAGTCTGAGATGTTGGATACAGTAGAGTGGAAAGAAAACACAATGAAAATAATTTTAAAATAAAGTATTTTCTGTGAAAATACAAAAGCCATACAATTCAAGCAACTGAGACTTCAGAGTAGACTTTGCCTAAATATATATGCCTTCAAAACTTAAATTTGTCCTGTCTGAATTGCCATTCTGAGAATTTTCAAGCAGTCTATACAAAGATTGAAGGACAACATGGAAAATCAGAGTCCGGATCAGATCCATGTTTCTCTTCTATATGCATATGTGGAAAAATGCCTCTAAGGTGCACTTTCTGTGCATCTGCAGTCATAAATGTATTGTGATTGTCACATTATATTACTGAGGTGAGGTTACAATTGATAAACATGTTCGAAGTTTGGCAAACTGATTTGCTTCGATAAGAAAAATTGCATTAAGATACTCCTGCATTGTCTTTTCCCATTCTTATGTACCACCTGAAATGCTCTGAACTGTCAGACCACAGTTTAAACTTCCTGTCTGAAATGATCAGGAGAGAAAAAAAATCAACTTCAGGAGATTGGAAAAGGTTGGTTGTAACCTAGGTCATTTCATTGGTTAAGATTCATGTTATGTGAATAGGCGGGCAGCGGCAGGAATGCATAGGAGTGGTGAGGAGCGTGGCAGCTTCTGTAGGTAGTGAATCATAGATACCCTCAGGCATTCCTGAAAGCCTAGTGAGCTCCAAAACCTATGCTGGACCTGAAGGCAGTTACTTAAATGCAGTGATTTGTTAGTTCATGGGTAACAGTACTGAGCAAGTAGTGTACAGAGGACAAATTCAGACTGTGTTTACTGTGGTAACCTTTTGGCTTTTGGCTGCAAACAGCATCTGGCATATTTATGGCAGTGTGCTCGCTACGTGCGGGCTCTGGTTTGCAGGCTACTCAGGACCTTTGTGTAGCTGCAGTGACTTTGCTGTTAGTATGTTAACTCTGGGTTTCTTGATTGAATTTCTGAATTACAGTATATACTATCAAGTGGTCTGTAGTCATTCTGTAGTTGTACTTGAAGCAAGCACTTAAAACATTTTAAATGCTTATATAGAACTTGATTTAAAATACGGTGTCTAGGTCTGTCAGATTGCTCCACAAATTAAATTACTGGAAGACTATGCATCTAAGAACAACCATATGGTTGAGTGATATGATCCGGAGTTCCTTGAAGAGTGTCATTGCTTATACTGCAAAGAAATGAGAGGTATTGCTTAGGGCAACTGTAGAAGAAGGTATCAGATTTGCCTGATTACATGAGATACTTGTCTAGTTGGTCAAAATGTGGCTGCAGCAGGAAAATTAATGTGGCTGCAGGTTCCCTTGACTGCTTTATGTGTATGGGGAGAATTGCCTTCTTGTTCCTCATATCCAAAGCAGTGATGCCATGTAGATTTCATGTTTCCACACATATTTTATTAGTTATGGATAAGACCCTTGACTGAAAATACAACCATTGCAGATGCTTTATTTGTTAACTACCTGCATTGTATTGATCTGCCTTTCTATTGTGGTGCAGTATTTTTTTAAACTCAGATTTCAAATACAAATCTGTACAGTGAATAAGAGCCAGTAATTCATTTCACAGTCTAAACACAAGAGGGAAGTCTTTTAGAAAACACACAGGTCAATAATGAACGTGCTACCAACAGTTGTGTGTGTGTGTGTCAGGTAACTATTCTTTTACTCATAAATGTAACTTAGGACTCAGACTTCCTTGTGCATTTCATGAAGTCAACTTTTGTATCCATTTGATGCTCTGTTAACTTTCTGAAGACACGGCCTTGAATATTTTTGTTCTTTGAAAATATGTAGGGTCTAAAATCTTCATTGTTCTTTATTCAGACTTCGTACTATTTTGCATGCAGTTCAAGCTTTTCTTTTACCTGCTGCAGAGGCCTCATGTTTTTTCCCCAGGCTGTGTCTGCACTAGAGGATTCTCCTGGCATAGGTGCACTGGCCAAGTGTGCGATCTGTGACTGACGTTGTGTTGGCAGAAGCCCTTAGCATAGGTGCTATATTGGGAAAAGCTGAACTACTTTTGAGATTCCTTCTCCTGTAAGCACAGCTCCTCAACAGTACGGTAAACTGGTGTTATTGGACCAATTAAGTGCTGATGATGAAACTGCGTCTGTGGATGACTCAAAGGTTGGGAAGTCAAATTGCATCTGTTAATTATAGAGGTTGTCATTGTTTCTTATAATTTTGATGGAATGTGTTTTACTCAGTAACAGCAGTTGCTTTTTATGTGCTCTCTTAGTTTGTAGTGAATGTTGCATAACTTGAACATGTTGGAGAAGTAAATTGCTTTGCATATATTGCATTAATTGATACCCATTTGATTCATGGTTTTTTATTTATTCCATGGTAACTTCTTAGCAAGTTTATACCCTCCTTGTCTTGACAGGAGCGAGCACTAGTTAGTCAGTGAGGTAATGTGTTGGTTGTTTCAGTAACTTTTTTTTCTCGTTCAGTTGAAACTACTTCCTTTTGCAAGTCTGTGAGAGTCTAAATCTCACCCCTTAACTCCTTCAGCAAGTTTGTGGGCTAACCCTGTGTTTTTGGTATGTGAGGAAGCATGGACCAGAGATTCTTTAATTGTTTAGTCAGCTGTGTGGCATTGTGTATTGCAGACAAAGCCTTTTGGGTCCATAGCCGTTCACTGTCTTTGCACATTTTTTTTCTGAGCTGCATATAGTCCTTGAGTGCAGTGGTGGGTAAACGTGATCAAATGCCTTGGCTTGTGTGGTGCTACATATCAGGATCAACAGCAAACTAGTATGGCTTATTTCCAGTATCTATTTTAATAGCAGTCACTGAATGTTGCCTGTCTCTCCTCTGTGACATTAGATCAGTATATGAACAAATCAAACCCCTTTGTCTAGATATACTTATGTTGATACTTTACTGTGAATCGATCTAAGCAAAGTATGAAAAAGTAATTTCTGTTGTACTGTGTACCTGTTGCCTAATAAATCTCACTATCAACCTACTGTAAGAGTTCTATGTTTAATGCCAAGTGTAGTGGGCAGGCATAGAAAACTTAAATGTGTATAACAGCAGTAGAACAATTGTTAGACTCTTGGCAGCTCATGTACAGCTCACTCATGGTAGGCGTGAACAACAAGCTCATTTAAAAGGAAGGTGATTGATGGATGACGTTGACAAATTGTACTGTAAACTTGAGCTTGATTCTTTCTAACTATAATACATCCTTGCTTGCACTCTGAATTTACATCTTGAGCTCATGTAGACATACTTTTTCTCATAGTGGTTTTGATTATAAAGAGAATCTTAAAACCATTTATGCTTGGTTAATGCCTTTCAATATAGGTCTGAGATAAGACTTGAGATGAACATTAGTAAAAAAAAAAAAAAAAGAGGGAAGATAGATATTCAGTAACAGCAGGTATTCAGAAGCAAAACAACACCTTTTTTTTGGTACCTGATCTCATCAAGAGGGTCCTGTTAATTGGAGAAGAAAGAAAGAGGTCTAGACCAGGGTGCACGCTTCCCCCCCCCATAAGTTGATAAATTAAGATAGCTGAAACAGTAGTCCCCTTCCATATCATCTGTTGGACAAGGGCTCATGCAAGTCCTTTTCAACCAAAAGAAAATGCTGAAACTCACTGCTCGTGCTTTTGTTGAGAATCACTGTCATCATTGGCTAGCAGCAAATTTCTTGTTCTGCTTTAAAAAACACTCTCCCTCAAATGTATAAAGTTCTAAACCGCTAGTTTAACCATGTTGGCATTGCTAGGAGTTACTAAGCTTTATTCTCACAGCTGGCAGTTTGTTGGTGTTAAGTTGCTGTTGCCTGTGTGCAGTTTCTGAACATTTTGTGAGGAAAGCACATTTGCTGAGGTTAAAGTAACAGTTAAGACATTTTTGTCAGTGCTGTCTAGTCTTTAGACAGTAAGCAATCTGCTTGTTTAGTTACTTAGATAACTGAGTACTTCTCAAATGCACAACAGTCCTTTGGCTTAAACTGTTTTAAGATGTGTTGGTGAACAGTTGCTGAAAGTGGTCCTAAGTACTGACATGTTACTTTTTATGTAACTGCAGATAACTTCTGAGCTATTTGTTTATAGTGCCTCGGTGGATAATTGATTATGAACTTCCATTCATTTTATTGAACTGGTTTGCTTGTTGCACAGATTCTTTGATCAGAAGATGACAAACTGAGAGGTTTTTTTTGCTCTATGTGGACCTTCACCTTACGGACAAAAAATGTCCAGTGCACCACATAGAATGGCAATGGGTCAGGTGAGGAGAAGCAGTGAAATTGGAAAATAATGTCTAGAATTATTGTATTTGAAAGAAAATGGAAGAAGGAGGTGTGAAGTTTTTTTATTATGTGTGCACAAGGTACATGAAATTTGCTTGCATAATCAGTTGATTTGTATACATTTTCAGTGTAGCAATTGAGAAGGACCAGAGGGCTGAGAAGCAGCAGCTACTTGGATATTACCCAGTAGTCCTCATCTGTAGCATGTGTCTTTATGCAGGGACTGTTGTGCAGGGCATCACATTGCATAGGATGGAGCGGACGGACTGGTCAGCCTGAGTCGCATATTGGGGTAATAGATCCCTGGGCTAAAGGAATTGGTAGTGATTATAAGCCTACAGTACTAGATTACTACTTTAATTTCTGCAGTTTTAAATAATTTTCATACTGGGAACACAAGTCTGAATGTTAGAATGTGGCCCGCATCTCGTGTTTTTTCTCTTTGGTACCAAGTAAATTGGAAGAGTGCTGAATTTTGTAGATTATTATGCAAAGACATTTCTAATGTGGTTTGCTATAGAAATGCAGAAGGAAAAATTCAAGCTGATTTTCATGCATTTAAGTTTGCTACATATGTGTAACCCTTTCCTTAGTTAAAAGGAAGTGGTGGTGTATTGGGAGCTAAATTTAGGATATACTTGAAGTAACTGTAACCTTTTCAAACTTGGGTTGAGTTTTAAAGAAACAACTTCTCAAGTACACAGTTACTTGTCTCTCAGTAAAAATATTTGCACTCTTAATTCTGGTTTGTGTATCCATAGAGTTACATACAGTGTATGAAAAAGGGTGAAGTTAATCTTTTATCAATTTGAATTTAAATCATTAAGAAACAAAAATCTAAAAGCCATGCAGATTATCTTGTTCTGTGAACAATGGAGATGGTGCAGATTGATTTCCTGTAATCCCAGTGATTGGTGACCTGTGAGAGAAGAGCATTTCTGGCAGTAGGGATATTTAAGAAATTCTCTCCCTTATATGGTTTCACTGGCAACTCTCTCCTCAGGAGAGTGCCTGTAGGATACTTTGTTCTATTTGGATGCCTATTTTTATGTAGGAACTAAGGCTGACACTCATTATCTGGTGTTCTCATGCTATGATTGGAAACCAGGCCTTAAAAGAGAGGGGTTGTACAGCAACTCCTGGGTTCCCTTCAGGTTTTCAATTTTAAACATTATTTAGATTCTAAGATAGATCAGACTGGCATGAAATGAGCAGACATTAAAGTTTATACTTATAGTCCTTAAAAAAAAACTCCCACTTGAAAAACTTTCACTGAAAAACCTACCCTATGCTGCATGCAAGGGGTAAATGTCAAAGGCAACTTGCAGGCTTCGTTAAACACAGATACTGAATTGCAATTATGCTAAACCTCCCTCGTGCAAGACTTGCATGTTTGCATTGGCTCTCTTCTAAAGCTGCTCAAAATCAGCAGTAGCAGACACATCCAAGTTATTTCATGTTATTTCATGAAATGCAAAGATGCTTTCAAGCTTGTCTTATAGCAGTCTGGGTGTAGTTTGATGCTGGTGATTGATGAGGGGGGACAGGAGGCAGAAGTGTGGTCAAAGAGCAGCATTTACGATGGCCAGCAAATCCTAGATGTTCTTTTCAGTGCATGTGATTCAACAGATGAGATGTAGTGAATCTTGCAGCTATTGTTTAAGGCATTACTGCCCCCAAGTTTGTATTCTTTCCCTCCTCCGAGAGGTTGGTAGGATGGCATGTGTGCTAATACCTCTGTTCATTTTGGTCTGGCAGGTTAGCCTGAACTGCCCCAAAATGTTGATCCTTGAAGCTAGGCTGTGAAAGAGGAGCAGAAATCCAGAAGATGAACGTGAGGATCTTTTGCCGCTGTGTATTTCTTGAATGTGGGTCGCACTCCTTTGAGAGACGCTTTTTACATCTGATTCCTTATAAACCACAACATTTGATAACTGATCTGTAAATCTAGGGGTTACAGGTAGCACTGTTAGTTTCTGCAGAAATGCACGTGATCAACAGGCAGTGTAGAATTTAACAGGGTCACAGGCCAGTTATCAAAGTTTTCCATCCTCTGCTAAGAATGACAGGCTGTAATGGTCCAGCATTTTGTATTCGTGATTGGATGAAGCAGATAGCGTGAAGCTGTAGAGGAGTTAGCTATAAAGTTAGTTAATTTGTCTAGTGTATGGAAGGCAAACTAGCTTTCTTTTCCTTACAGGTTTTATTCGTCTTGCTCAGTAGGTCTTTCCACAAAGTGTTTTCCAGATTTAATTCATAGTCTACTGAATCAGCTCTGGTCTCGTAGGCTATATGTATTTCAGTCGGAAACTTGTTTGAATTGCTTTGAGGGCTTTGTTGTCTTCACATATTTAGTCTTTGGAGAAGTAACTTGAAGATCAGCCCTTAAGTGTATAGCTTGTGTGTGGTGATGCTTTTTTTTTTTTTTTTATTTGAACAGACCTATCGCTTTCTTTTTCAGAGTCCTCTTGATAGAGCCCAAGCAGCCAAGAACAAAGGAAACAAATACTTTAAAGCAGGAAAATATGAACAAGCTATTCAGTGTTATACTGAGGCTATCAGCCTGTGCCCTCCTGAGAAAAACCTTGATCTTTCTACCTTCTATCAAAATAGAGCTGCTGCCTATGAACAACTGGTAAGAAATTAAAGATCATTATATATTTATTCTAAAAAGTTGCATTATAAAGTGTGTATTTTATCACTTTTGTCCACTGAAAGATCTCAGGTGGTAATATCTGCTGCCTTTACCACAAGGTGTTGTTGCTTGCAGCTGTTATTCACTAGCTCATCGTACTTTTCCACATAGAAATAAAATTATTTTCTGTTAACTATTCTCAGTCTCTTATGTAATTCTTATATGTGCCTTTCTTGTAAGCCAAGATTTTAATTTCTTATTCTCTGGAACAATTTTCTTGTATACAAGTTAACTTTGCTTCTCACTACTAGAGTGTTTCTTTAACTTGAAAGGATGCTACTTCAAAAATTAAACAACAAAAATCACCAAAATCTCTACTCCTACATATTCATTTATCATCCCTTTGTGGTACCATAGTGTAGTAAATTGAAGTAACAAATTATAAAAAAAAAAAAAAAGGTGTTAACACTTTGTTGAACTTGTTGGTTTTCATTATGTTTTCATGTTTTTTCTTCTATTTGTTTTGTATCAGTCTTTCAGTCCCAATGTTACCTCCTGCAAGCATCTTCGCATCAACTCATTATCTTCTCCCATATGCTTTGTACAACTGTCTGGTTTCGTTTTTCTGTAGGAATTCCTTTTCTGTTTTGTGGCTCTTCTGGTGCAGGTGGCTTCCAGTGGTGCCTGGCAGTTTCTTACTGAGAAACTTGCAGAAATAGAAGCAAGCAGGTAGAACCAGAGCCCTGGGAACTGCGGCTATTGTTAGGTGGGCATGACCCTGGAGTTGGTAGTGGAAAGCTAATATAATGCAGCTGAGTAGGGCCTCTCTCACTATGGTGTTTTCTACCCACAGCAAAAATGGACAGAAGTGGCACAAGACTGCACAAAGGCTGTTGAGCTTAATCCTAAGTATGTAAAAGCTCTCTTCAGACGCGCAAAAGCTCATGAGAAGCTAGACAATAAGAAGGAATGTTTAGAAGGTGAGTGTCTCTTGATGTGTATATCTAAAAGTAGAATTAGCTCAGGCACTTTGGAGAGAATAACTTCTGGGATTGTTTTGGTTTTACTTCTGTAACTACAGTAACACAGAATTATTTATTTAAAGTATTTCTTTATTTAAAATCATTCATAACTACTGCAAATACATTTTCTTCTCTTGTAAGAGAAAATCTTTTCCTGTTTTTCAAGCTGTCATCTGCTTAGATCTGAAATAGCTGCTGAGATATTGATGTTACTGCAGCTGCTCAAGGTATTCTTTTTCCAGGAAACTTCTTATATTTTAGAATAGAATTCATGTAACATGCTGAGTGGATAACCCAGACAACAGTTGTTCTGCTTCCATACAGTAACAAACTTTCCTCCCTGTTTGTTTTAGAGAAATGGTACAACTACAGAAAGCAAGATATTTTTGCAGGTGGAGATACATGGTCAGAAACAAGAGTATTACAGTCATTTAAATTCATTTGGCAGGTATTAAAGGGAAAACAGCTTCAGTAACATTTCATTCTGATATATAACCATTATGAAAATTGGAACAGATTTAAAAAAAAACTTTTAAAATGTCAACACTATGTATTTGGCAGAAGCTACTGCGTCAAATCCTTCCAAATACTATCCTTCCTAATACTATTCCTAACAATACATTTTGAACTGTCAGGAAGACATGACTGAGAAGCCATTAAAATTACTACAGGCCAGGTGTTGTCTGAGGGCACTTTTGAACTAAGGGACACTGTTTGAAAGGATCCATTTAAATTTCATCAAGTGAAATCATTCTTGCTGATGTAAGATTAAAAGGCAAATGAAATTTTGAGCTCATTTTCAAAGGAGGATAGAAAATAAGGATGTGCTCTGACTGGCAAATATGACTTAAATTAGTTTCATTATGTATAACAGCACGAATTAGGTCTGCTAAACTAGAAGGTAAGTAAGATATGGAAATTTTATTTATGTAAATAATTAGCTGCTGGCAGAATGTCTTTCTGCCCTGTAAGATCATAGTGACTAGAAAAGGACTACTTAGGTCATTTAGTTTAGTCCTTTCCAATCACTAATTGACCAACAGCTGCACTTCCAGAGTGCTATAATAAAATCTAAACCTTATGTAGTTGCGATAAACTGACAGGTGATAAGAGCCCCAAGAAACATCCAAGTGTCCCTGCCATAGTAGAACAGCTTTTTAATGTAACTCCTTTTTAATGTTAGTAGCAGTAATGTTTGCAGCAATTATTTTCAACCTTGATTTGTGTTTGATTTTTAGCTTGCAGGTTTTTCACATCTGAAAATTACCTGCTTTTTCTGAACTACACTGGTTTTTTTAATACCGTACTGCTTTTACCTGCCCAACCATGTATGGCCAGTAAAATTCCAAGAAGGAGGGGAGGGTATGTCCATGTAGTGGAGGAAAGCAAAACCAAACAAATGCCCCCCAAAACCCACCACCACCAGCAAAACACTCCTCCAATGATCCCTGGCAGTACTGGGAAGTCATTGCTGCCTCACCCAAGTCCTGGCACTAGTTTACAGCTGCCCTCTTTGGGCAAAGCGTGTCTGCTAAGGTGCTATAGTACAGTATTATTGCACACTATCTTTCACACTCTTTCTGGGTGTAGCAAGTTTTCCCGGGGACTCCGATGTGCTTCTTGACCATGCTAGAGTTGTGGGGAGCTTCTGTATAAATGATGGCATAATAGTACCTATAGGGTGTAGAATTACAGAAACTGTACTTGAACTCCTGGGTAAGACACTTGCTTTTGAAGTGTATTAACAATACCCTGTTTGAATTTCAAGTCCAAACTGTTCATCTTTACAGATGTTTAAGTGAAAATTAAATAGGAAAAATCCATGGTAATAACACATTAACTAGAGGATCCAGAGAAATAATGATTGTGTACTGTAAGAGTGCATTTCACACTGCAAAGCATGATTCAGGCAGCAACGGGTTAACGTTTGCAGAGGTTCTATGTGTGAGTGACATGGGCTAGCACTCCAAATACGCCAGCAAGCTGTTTCTCTTAAACTTGCTCTATTCCAAAGTCAGAGGCAAGCAGAAAAATTTGAGGTATAATATGGGAAGAGTTCTTAAACTGAGGAAGAAGCAAGATGTGATTGGACTGGATGTGAATTTCAAAAGTAGAAAATTAGGACCAGTCCCAGAAGAGAAGCTGTGTTAACACTTTTAATGTGAACATAATAGGAATATAATTACTATCTCCAAAGTTTCAAAATGTTGAAAGCCCCTGCTGGAGGTATACATTTTCACTCTTCATCTAAGTGTGTTTTTCTCTAGATAAAAATGTGAAGATAAAAATAAATGTAATTTCTTTCACTGTCATGAAGTCCTTTTATCACAAAGAGGTCATTTTGGATACAAATTTGTATCTTGGAAAATACAGTGAATACAGCAAACTGGAAACAGAGGCTTTTACTCTTGAAGAGAATGTTCATTAGTTTGACAGTGACTTATTGTAATAGTGGCACATTTTAGTGTATGCCAGCGACTATCAGAATTTGTCTTTAATCTCACTTTTGTATGTTGTTTCCTAGACGTCACTGCAGTCTGCATTTTAGAAGCCTTCCAAAACCAGCAAAGTATGTTATTAGCTGATAAAGTTCTTAAACTCCTTGGAAAAGAAAAGGCTAAAGAGAAATACAAGGTAGGACTTGTGATATTGCTGACAAATTCTGATTTCACCTGATTGGTTGGTGAAATGTTGATTGTTGGCATTCTGTCAGTTGTTGTAAGCAAGTCACTGTCTTCATCTGCTGAAGTGTAAGAGTCAACACAAATGGTTTTGTACAAAGCTACTGTTGTACCGATGTTTCTTTCCTTTGGGACCTGTCCAAACTTCTTGAAACCTCAATACTGAAGAGAGGCCTATTTCTAACAATTGTTTCCCTTTAATAATCGAACTTACCGTGACATTCAGGAGACACCTAAGTTGGTGTGCTGCCTTACATGGGGCTTTTCTGGACTTGCAACATAATGGAAACAGACATGTTGGGACAGCAGTAGTAAAATGTTCATTTGCACATCAGATGGTTGAGGTAGGTATGTGTGTTGAGATAGGAAGGTGTGTAACTAATGATTGAAAATGTGTAAAAAATGTTGGTTCCATATGTAATGAATAGCTTAAAATGAGAACAATGATGATTGATGGCCCTTTCCCCAGGTTATTCGTGGTTTTATAAACAGGAATTTCATGTGGCAAAGATTAAGTTGACAGCAGAATTCCTGCGTTTTAGAAAGTGGCAAAATAATACTGTTTTAAGGTTGGTGTGGTTTTTTTTTTTAATTAAATTAATACTGTTTCTAAAACAGTATTATTATTTATTTAATTTTTAAAAAAGGCAAAAAAGCATTTCTTAAGAAAAATGATGCAGTGTGAAGTCACATCTTTTAGTGGTCAGACTTCCTGGATTCTGTCTCGAGAAATATGCCTTCATCTCCTTGTGACGTTCAGTCACAGGCTGTTTCTGTTCCGTTTCTGTAAATAGGTGGTCATACTTGTACTTATCTATTTTTGGCATTCAGATGTCTTTGTATTTGTTTGGAAACTGCAGAAAAGAGAACTATGGAAGTATAGGGTTAGACAGGAGCAGTCATTTTAAGTGGATGTAGGTTTCCAAAAAAGTTGAGACAGGTATTCTCAGTTGTTATTAAAACATTCTTGCTTGGTTTTTGTGGCAATGGTTGAAGTACTGAAATCCACATTGGTTTTGAGATGCTGAATTTCTTTCCTCTAGAAACTCACATGAATGTGTAACGTCAAGATAACAAACATGAATTGTGCTATTAGTGTGGTGGTGGTGGCATCATAAAATAGGTGTGCTTCAAATTGTCTGTATTATGATAGAACTTAATAGAGAAATTCAGAAGAGTGCATTCAGATTTTTCTTGCAGGAGAGATTGAATTGTTGTTCTTGTGTGTGGTGTTCATCTTGAGCAAGAAATATTTTTCAGCTGTAGAAAGGATTTTGTACCCGAGAGGTGTTATTTCTGGGACTTCAAGTAAAATTTGTGGTGTCTGGGCCAAGCTCCATGTAGAATTAGGATATTGCCTCATCAGTCTTCGTTGTAACGATAGACAGCAGCTTCTCTTGGACAAGTTGGAGGAAAGGTCAAATTGCCATTCAGAATCTACTTGAAATTAGGCTCATGCTTAAACTGCCAGCTTGCATTTTTCACCCAATTTATGTGCATGCATACTGCTTTAGTACATCTACCCAATGTCTTAGGATATCCTAAGAGTCATCATTTCTAGTCACATAGGCAGAAAGATACTATCTCCCTCCTCTCCTGACTATCTTCACTTTATTTCTACTGGTGAAGGTTATTGAGTTGTGATCTGAAGCTTAAATAATCCCTAAATGTCATATCAGACTGTCAAATGAGATAGTAGAAAGTCATACATTGGTTCTTTCATGAATGATTTTTGTTATAATAATTTTTTTATCCATTCCATATTTACCATCTGATCTTGCCATCTAATGACTTGAAATTACATTTCTCTGTTTCAGAATCGTGAGCCTCTGATGCCCTCACCACAGTTCATTAAATCCTACTTCAGCTCTTTCACAGATGACATAATCTCCCAACCGTTGCATAAGGGTGAGAAATCAGATGAAGATAAAGATAAGGAGGGAGAGGCTTCTGAAGTAAAAGAAAAGTGAGTGTACAATACAGTTGGGAATTGTTTGGTATTGGAATTAAGTTTTCAGTGATTTTGACATTCTGCTCAGTGTAACACTGTTATTTTTATAGTAGTTGGCATGGGAAATCCCATGGTAATAAAGTGAGCCTATGAAATGAGAACAGTATTAAAAATGAAACTTTTATGAAAGCTGACTGCTAGTTCCAAACTGGAGGTGGCTTTGATGTGCTAAACAGAGGAAGGACATTCAGATTGGGAAGATACGCTGCATATTTACTACACTACCATAGTAAAGCTTAGGAATGGGAAGACTTGGATAGTGCTGAATAATGCTTCTGGAGAAAGGAGTATTTTATACTGAAGGAGAGTTTCCGAGGAAGAGAGCAAGTTAGTCTTTGGGTTGGAAGGGAGGAGACAAGCTACAAAAAGGGTCTCTGTTAATGAAAACTATGAATTTACAGCAGCTGAGGCTGGAAGGTATTTTATCTTTCTGGAATCAAATTGCACATAAATGAGAAGCTTCTTCTGTCAAAGAAAAGCTTGAGCTTTTTCTTTTTTTTGAGTGGAGTTTGAGCACCACATGGATGGTGCTTTAACTTACTATGCTGTTTTCCAGTTTATTTTTGGAAGATACCACTGCTGCCAGTGTAGAAACCATTGCAAACAGCATTATGAATTTTTTTAAAAAAGTAAGATAGACTGTCCTGATCTACAGGCAGATTCACTAAATCTAGGACACGTAGCTGAGGACAAGGTACTGCCTACTGTAATTTTTGCTGTGAAATCTTTTCTTACACTTACAAACTGCACATTGCTAGGTTTAATATTTCACTTTTCTGACCTGGAATTCCATCCCAGCCCTCTTGTTTTAAGGCAGAGATTATCATTGTCCTTCATGTGAAAAAAAAACTTCAAGGGACAAATGAAGCTCAAGAGCTTTAAAACATTTTTCTTCTTTATTTCCACTGTAACTTGGGCATTTTTTGTCTAAATTGTTTTCAGCTTGTGATGGCTCCATCCAGGAGTATTTGCAACTCTACTTGCAATGATGGTGGTGTAACTGACTATAGCAAAAGTTAGTATTTGTTATGATTTAATGAAAAGTCTGAACTGAAATGGAGTGTTCAGTGAATGCATGTATATATACAACTGTTCTTACATCATTTACAGCTCTGGCTATTTGAGAGCAAAACAATATATGGAAGAAGAGAACTATGACAAAATTATCAGTGAAAGCACAAAAGAAATTGAAGCAAAGGGAAAATACATGGCAGAAGCTTTGCTTCTGCGAGCTACTTTCTACTTACTTATTGGCAATGCAAATGCTGCCAAACCAGACCTAGATCAGGTCATCAGCATGGAAGATGCAAATGTGAAGGTAAGAATCTGTCACAGCTGGATTGTAGTTTGGGTTGAGAAAATGTAAAAGCTAGATGATAAACTTGCAGTATAGTTCAAGAGCTTGATTTCCCCAAGTTTACACATACTTTAATGGGAGTTTCTTTACCATTTTGGTTTTTTATTCCTGAAAAATTGTTTTTCAAGGGCTTGTTTATTTTTGAAACAGCTGTGCTATGTAATACAAACTAAAGAACAGAGGAAGTTAAATAAATTGGAAGCTTATCTGGTCTGAAAAAACAGTTAATAAATAAGAGTAAAAACATGAATTGGACTTGCATATTGAACTGCTTCAAAAATGCTCATCTATTTATAAGCATAGGGAAGCTGTCTTCTAAAGGATTTTGGGGGGGGTTGAAAATCCACTGAGATGGAAGCGTAGGCTGACATATTTGAAATTAAGCAAAGGAGTTAATTAATTTAGAGCCAATATGAATTTTTTTCCTGCTTAGAATGAATGAAATCTGTCAGTGGGAGAAACTAGTCAAATGAAAAAGTTACTGTAGTTGTAACAAAGCCTTAAATCTGGAGGAATGTTGGAGTGGCTAATGCTTCTTTGAACTTTTTTTACAGCTCCGAGCTAATGCTCTGATCAAACGAGGAAGTATGTATATGCAGCAGCAGCAACCTGTGCTGTCCACTCAGGACTTTAACATGGCTGCTGATATTGATCCTCAGAATGCAGATGTTTACCACCATCGAGGACAAGTAAGAAACATTAGAGGTTTTGTCCCAGTACTTGAACATTTCAGTACATACTGAAAGAAAAATAAAGATCAGTACATCGTCGGAGATGCTTTATACTGTTTGTGGCAGAAAAACATCAACTAATTTGGAACTGTTGTAGAATAAACAAGCAGACTAATTTGCAGGTTTGAATCAGGCAGAAGCAGTTTATTTCTGTAGCTATAGGAAAGAATGCAAAGTGACAGAGGTTGAGCCCTCTATCAGTACAAACTCTGACTTAAAAGTACCAGGGCTTACATACATTTACAGCGTATAGAAGCTGCTCTGTGAAGGGGCCTGATACGGCAGAGCAGTATCTGCATAGAAGGAAACTTTGTTACAGTGGATGTAAGGTGTGTTCCTCATAACTCAGCATCCGCAGCACTGCGGCCTAGACTTGCATCTGTCCAGCTCATCCCTCTCTGGCTTGTGATGCTGCTGTGTCCTTGACTAATCTCTAGGCCTAGAGAGGCCTGCTTCCACAGAAGTGTAAAATAAAAGGCACTGGAAGAAAAAGGAAACACTACCATACGCAGATATGCTAAGTTGTATTCGTAAGGAAGACTTCCATGGATCAAGTGCCTCACTCCATGAATTTGTTAGATCTCTTCAGTGCTCAGAAATAAGAATGGTGTTATGTGTTGATTGAAGGGAATGAGGAAAGAGAAAGGAAAGTTTTCTGCAGATTGAAAATTAGCGTTTTACAGTAGCTTCACAATGAAGTAAGAGAATGATGAAGTGAGTTCCACTCTTGTGGAGAAATGAGAATGTTGGGGAAAAAAAATAAAAAAAAAAAAATTGAAATGTAAGCTAGGAAAGCCAAAATGTTTTGACATCCAAATAGTCTACAGGCATTAACTACAGCAAGGCGAAATGACTTGAGGAAATACGCGTAGTTTTGGAGACTGGACTGCTAAAGCAGTAATGGCAACAGTCTAAAATGCAAGCGTTCTCAATCCCTTATGCATGGACGTTGCCTTTTTGTGCATGAAGCCAATGTTTCCCTGGTAGCTCTGTTATTGTATGGCAGTGATTTTTAGTCATGTGTTTTGTAGGTTTCTAGGCAGTTGTAAAACTGAACTGGAGATTATATGAATAACTGACACTAACTGAACTATCACTTAAGTGTCTGAAGCACAGATTAAATACAGAAATAGGATTTTCTTTCATTCTGGCTAGCTGAAAATCCTGCTTGACCAAATTGAAGAGGCTGTGGAAGACTTTGATGAATGTATCCGATTGCGACCCGATTCTGCCTTGGCTCAAGCACAGAAATGTTTTGCCCTGGTAGGTAACATGCTGGTGTTTATCTGAGTGCTTTTTCTTTTTAAAGAGTTCTGGAAAACATACTGTATTTCTCTGCTTTTTTCGAATTTAATGGAAAAGTAGGGCAACAGACATCTAAATATCTTTGAATAACAAGATAAACAATGCAAGTTTCTTCAGTTGGAGTAAGGGTTTGCTACTTTCATTTTGCAATGTTCATTATTCAAACACTAGGTCATCTTTTCTGTTTTGTGGTAGAGGTACACAAATCTTCACTCTAATTGTGTCATATAAAAATTATTTAAATAAAGCTTTAATGTTGTGGGAAACTATCATCTTCAAGACATTGGAAACAAACTTTCAAGCTAGTACAATGCCTCTGCATGCAGGAATCTTCTGAGGACAGCTTTGCATGGAGTGAACAAGGAGGAAATCTAGGCTTGGAATTTCTAGGCTTTTGAAATTGAGAGAGGCTATTGGCAATTATCAGGCCTTCCTTCTTTCATCCTTTCTCCTCTCCAAGTCCACTCTACCAGAGGCTTGGACACATGGTAGGTTCCTAAAACCAGATTTGGTAGGATGTACAGGCATGTCACCTTGTGGAACTTGTAATTGTTATGAAGCATGCATCTCTTAGGGAAGTGGGTAGAGGTCTGATGAGCCTTTTTTTTTTTTTTTTTTTGTGTGTGTGTGTGTGTGTGGTAGTGTTTCATTTTTTTCCTTTTTTTCTTTTTCTTTTTTCCCTTCTTGAATAGTATCGCCAAGCTTATACAGAAAGTAATCCTTTGCCTGTGCAAGTAGCCATGAAAGGCTTTGAAGATGTCATTAAAAAATTTCCAAAGTGTGCTGAAGGCTATGCACTCTATGCTCAGGTATGTTTTTCTCTCTTGAAGAAAATAATGCATTTTCTTGTACCTTTTATCTTGGGCAGCATATATTTTTTCAAATAATATATGAAGATCTTTGAGAATAAGTTCTGAGATAAGACACACTGTCTTTAATTTTTTCCTTTTTTTTCTGGGTATAGGTGTTCTGGGTAGAGGAAGTAGATGGGGAAATGCTGGAGCAGAATGCAAGTGATGGTAGTTATTAGGTGACAGAGGTCTGGCATACACTTCGCCTTGAATTCCTGCATGTGTGTGGCATCTCACTTGATGGAGGTCAGGGATTCTGTAGGTAACTTGGGAGTTAAGTGTGTGGAAGTAGGGTAACAGTTTCATTCTGCTACAAGTGACACATACTGGTCAAGCAGAGCTTAGTACAGACGTTCGGAGTATACTTGTAACAGAGATTGTAATTTCTTTAAGAAAATGTGCTGCTGGTTCTAGTACGAAGCATGAGATGTTCTGATTTTGAGTAGGTAGGCAGTATGGATGCATTTCTCTTTGAAAAAAGTACATTTGAAAAAGGAAGAAGTTGAGACTTGCAGGTACAGACTTCTAGAATGGTTTTTACTTGCAGTACACTCAGCATATTGCTTGTGGATCTCCCATTACAGATGGTACTGTGATCAGTAATTTTGGCACTGAAAGCCTAGCAGCTTTCTTCTAAAAAGCCTCAATTCTGGTAACTGGTGTGCCTGGCCTGCTCTGCGATAGGAGAGCTATATCCAATCTCACGTCATCAACATGGTTTTAATTAGAATTAGCCTAGTGCAGAGTGCGTGTTTTGGTTGTGTATTGACGTATAGGTTTCTCTTTCAATGCAGGCGCTAACTGATCAGCAGCAGTTTGGCAAGGCTGATGAAATGTATGATAAATGCATTGACCTTGAGCCAGACAATGCCACTACGTATGTTCATAAAGGGTATGTATTGAGTTTGCGATCTTTTTGGTCAAGAGCAGTTGGCATGTTTAGATGAATCAACCTTAACTGAATGTTTGTGTTTAGAAGCTTAGCCAGGAGAAATAACTATGTGAAAACAGCTTAGTGCTGTTAAATCTATTTCTGTAGTTTTGTCTTGACTAAACTGTAAATAAGTTTCAGTAAAGTTTCATTAGTGTTCATTCCTAATTCAGGATCTACTTGGGAGTATATGAGTCTTACTTTAGCCTCATTTAATTTAAGCTTGGTGCTGAAGTTTTCTCTTTCATAAAACACTTGTAACAAGTTGTCTTGAGAGGAATTCGTCTTTAGAGTCATTAAACTGACAACATGGCTCATTGAAAGTGACTTTCACATAAATGTTTTTAAAAGCGGTGACATTACTGTCTACCTTGCATTAGGAATTACAAACATTAGAGATTTTTTTTTGTTTACATGATCTTGGTTATGGGAGGATTGTGTGAACTTCATTCTGAATTTTCTCTTTTCTTTCAGTTTACTTCAGCTCCAGTGGAAGCAAGATTTAGACAAAGGGTTAGAACTCATAAGCAAGGCCATTGAAATTGATAACAAATGTGATTTTGCATATGAAACCATGGGAACGATTGAAGTGCAAAGGTAATATTGAATCGCAGTGTTAAAAGTTCCTGGTTACTTTTGAAATTACAGGAGTCCTTTAGATTTCCCCATGGATCTTCAGCTTTTCTTAAGATCTTTTCCTCAGTTCTGTGTGAGGTCAGCCCTTACCCAAAGTCCTGATTTCTGTTCTGTAACTCTTAGGAAAGGTCTTTCTTTCTCTATGGCATAATCTTGCTTTATGATCTGATAAGGTCCTATGTGCACCAATTTCATACTGAGTGGACAACATGCAGATGAGTCTGTGCGTGTTTAAATCTATCCCTTCGGCGCTTGCCTAGTAATGACAAAGGAAGTCAGTTTCCTGTGTATCTAATGTAGTCCTTAAACACATCTTACTGGACCTGTTGTACTGAGTATCCTGAGCTATGCTCTTAAGCCTGACCATTCGGGTTTAATTCCAACAGGACTGCAGTTTGCAAGCTCACCGGGTAAAGAGGGAAGTCTAATGCACTATGCTGTAACAATGCATTGTATTACAATTATGCAAAAGTTTGGGGTGTAGCTGAGAGAATAGTAGCGTCTTTTTTTACAGGTCTAGCCATCAAAAGGACAGACAAAGTGTTGGCATGAGAAATTTTGCAAGCATTTCCTATTTGAATAATATGAGCTCTTGTCTTGCTAGTTTTCCTCTTAAGTATAGCAACTCTCTTCAAGGGAGATGAGAGTTCATTTAGTTGTCCCACCATTATCTTTGTAGTAAACTTGGTGTCCTGTGGAGAACACTTTATCCTTCGCTACCACCTGTGGGGGCTCACAAGAGGAAGGCTGTTAAACAGCTGTCCTAGTTGCTTAGGCTTGGTAACAACTCCTGACAGTTTGCTCATCATCACCACAAGTTCTCCTAGTGGTACCTCCCAAAGTCCTTTTAAACTGTTAGTAGTGGCGACTGTAAGTCCCGAAGAAAGAAAAGATGAAGAGATTGCTTTGCCAGTCCTAACTGTACAACATGTTGCTTTATTTCAGAGGTAATCTGGATAAAGCCATTGAAATGTTCAACAAAGCTATCAATCTGGCCAAATCTGAAATGGAGATGGCCCACCTCTACTCACTCTGTGATGCTGCCTATGCCCAGACAGAAGTTGCAAAGAAGTATGGATTGAAACCACCAACACTGTAAAGAAATGAGGAGAAAATGACCTTCTAAAGTGAAGTTGCCCACTTCAGCCAGCCGTAAAGACGCTGTTGCAGACCATGTTGAATGGTGGAACTTAGTTTTTTCCCATTCGTGGTGTTGTCATTTGCTACATCTGTTAAATGTTTAGGTGTTGTGGGAGTGGTTGTTCAAGGAAGTATGCAGTGTTGCATCTTGTTCCTTCTGCAGCAGAAACCTTGAAGCGTGTCAAGGGAAATAAAGTTGCAGGGGAACAAAAGGAAGATATTTTGGCCATGCAAATAAAAACTTCACATTGGTTCATTTTGGGTGATTATGCTGTGGGCGATTTTTGCTTTATCAAACAATATTACAGCATGTTGGGTTTTTTCCTGTTGATTTTAAAGGTAATACTAGTCAGTGCTGTAAAATAGGTTTCTTTTTTATATGCAATTAATTCTTGAGGGTTGATTTTAATTTTGCAAAAAAAGGAAAAAAATTAATTTTCAAACTGTTTAATAATAGAGGGTTTTTTTAAGTCAGTAGATGTGGCGAGAATCCCTGTAAATACATGCAAGCATGCACAATCTTCCCTTAAAGCCCCTCCCACCTTCTGCATAACTTACTTAGAAATAGTCCTCTGGCAGCTATTAGGGAATTAATTTGATAGTCCCTATCCTCACCCCAGGAAGCCCTAGCATACATACTGTATAGGAGAGCTAGTACAAAGGTTGGTTGGGGAAAGAGGTCAGGTAGTGCTGCTGCAGCCTAGGTTTTGCTGGAAGAAAGGCTGTGTTCCAGTGCAGCAGTCCTTACTTGGATGTCACAGGAAATTGCTCGAGAGGGTTCAAAGGGACTTTCAAGAACAGAAAGCACTGCTGGGAGTAGAGCTGCCAAGGTAAGGTCACGCTTGCATATAATCTTTGTAATCTCTGACACTCTTGCTTAAATGTGACAGCTAAGAGACTGCCTAAATTCTTTTCAGTCTCCAGAGACTGCTGTGTTCTGATCTACTCCTTCTGGTGACCCCTTTGCAGGATTAAGTGAGATAAGGAACAAAGCATAGGCCAAAATTCAAATAATGGATTTAGAATCTGTACTGGTTTCCTTGTTCTTTAGTCTCTGTCTTGTCCACAGTTACAAATACTGTAGAAAGGAGGCAACTGTTCTGCAAGTAGCAGATTGGCAAGTTATTAAATACTAGCATAAACCATCTTCCTCTGGCTAGGAATTTTGCAGAGGGCTCTCTTGCCTTAGTCAGTCCATCTTGCCTCTCCCTGGACTGATGTGGCTGGATAAACCTCGTGCAAATACTTAACTGATGTAGCTTAATTTACCATACACTAATTTGGGATTCTTTCCATCCTGAAATCACAGATTTGCTTGTGCTGAAGTGTCTGATGTATTTCATCTCTTAAAAAAAAAATGAACCATGCTGTGGTCAAACTGTCTCGTTCTCTAGTTGTGACACTACATAGCAGCAGCTTGTGTTTTGACCTTCACCTTCCTTTCTCCCAGCAACTACAATTGAGAATTCAAACGGTGGAGAGTAGGCATAAAGATTTAATTTAATCCTTCTGATTTAGCTAGCTCAGTAGGTGATCTGAAATCATAGTGTTGGTGTAGAATTGAAGGTACTGGCAGCTTCTAAGGGCACTGCACATACCAAGTGTCACACATCTTCTGGAACTTCCAAACTCTGCATCAGTTACCTGAGAACAAAAATACGCCAGACTGACCGATGTGTCCTGTTCTCCTGAGGAGTTTTTATTCGCATGGCCTTACTTCCATTGGCATTGTCTCCTCTTCACCCATACCTGTACCCCATTCCTTACCCCACCCAATCAATTAAGGGAAAAAAAGCATGTGCTGTCAAATACTAGCATTCCAAATCATCACAGACTCTTGCCTGTTCTTGAACTAGTTTGAAACTGCACTGAAAGGATGCATTGTCTGTAATTTTTTTTGTAAATGACGTAGCACCTGTAAACTGAAAAAATAAACGTTACCTTCAAGTATCTCTCTCTGACATGTATAAGAACAGGTTTTAATGAACATGTTCTCTGTAGGGGTGCTCTCTGTTCTTATTTGAGGTTGCTCCGAATCTAGGAAGAACTGTGAATGAATGACTCCCTGTCATCTTCTCTTGCTTCAACCTTTAAGAAAAAAATGAAAAGGAGGCATCGAACTGACCAATCTTGTCTCTAATTGCTTCCATCAGCCACAGAGGTATGATCTTGAGAGCTGAAGATTACATGGGAAGGGAAATCCAGTCATGAAAGCCGGGAATCTGAGTAGCTGACACCCTGTTAATGTGTGTGTGTGTACATGCAGGTGGATCCCTTTACTGAAAGGGATTTTTTTTTTTTTTAATGGTTGAGGTTTTGCTTTAAGCCAAGTGTGCATGTGAATTTGGGAGAAAAGCTTTCTTTTATAGGGATTGAGAGCTGAAGTGAAACAAGTATTACTGCTATTTAAAAAAAATGAAATAACATAGGAAGCTAGTACTGAAGACTTGGATAAGCTTGGCGTATGCTAGAGACTCTGGGAAGCTGCTTCTACACATAGTTGTCTTGCATCTTAATTCTAATAGGTTAAAATGCCTGCCGTTTGCGTTAAAGTTTGCTGAAATAGACAGTAGAAGTGACTTGATTCCTAGGATCTAATTGCAGATTGAAAGCAAAGAGGGAACTACCATATGCTAGGGAGTTGTTCTGTAACTTAGTCTGGAACTATTAAGCGCAGCATGGATGCAGCTTTAACCAGGCTCCCTAGCTGCAGCAGTAATAACACTACCTGCTACAACAGGCATTACTGTCTTTTCTGCCATTTCTTTAAAAAGAATTTAAACTCTTGTAGGCTGAAATTGTGGAGCTAGTTCAGGGGTTACTGGCTGTTTTTCTATACTTAAATACTGGTGCATATGTGTAATACGGATACTTAAAGTGCCTGTTTTTCTACCAATGCAGAGATTGACTGCTTTAAGTAGTACCTAGCTGAGAGCTGATTGTGTACTTTTTTTTTCATTGAAACCCCCACAAATTCAGTCCATTTGTATCAATTTGAGTGGATCGCACTGGAGGCCCCCCAAGCATCCTACTAAACCAAGGTGCTTAGAAGTTCTTCTGACAGACTGAAGAACACTGAGCTCATCTCAGCTCCTCAGCAGAGTTCACCACAGTAGCTCGCTAGAGGTTTTCCATTTGGGATTCTGGGGGAGGAAGGTCCTGGCCACAGATTCCATTTTCTGTCACAGACTGCACTTTGCATTTTTAGAATTAAATGGTCAGTGCATGAGAATCCTGCACTACTTGAATCCTCCAAAGATAGTATTCACTTCCTGCTGTGTTGCATGTTAAACTAGCGTAGAGAGGGGAGGGAAAGGCAGATGGAGTAGTTTAGAAAAAAAAATAAATTTATAATAGTTGCTATGATTTAGGTGGAACCCAGTGATGACCATCATGGATGCTGATTGTTGAGTATCTGGGAGGCACTAATCTAATGCAGGAGACTTGACTCAAATGGTAAATTGTTAATTTTTTTATATTTATTTTTCAACAAATAAATCTGCATTTCACCTTATGCTCTGTGGCTTGTTTCTTAACAGTTCCAGTACAGTATGTACACCAAAATGCTGTGTAAAGTACAGACTTAAAATGCCTGCTGGAATAGATAATGCCACTGAGTGGAATTGCATGATCTGTCGTTTGAGGGGGAAGGTGCCTCAGGGTTTGGCTTAATTTAACCATTAATTTTCCTCTACAAAAAAAACACACGTAGCTCATTCCAGCAAAGCCAAAAGAACAAAAAAAGGCCAGAGAGCAGCTGTGGGAAGAGGAGGATGGCTGAACATGACTAAAAAGGTCAGGCGGTTTTGGGGGAAATGGGTGGTTAGCTAGAGCAAGACAAAACCTTATCTCCTTCCTGCCAGCTTTGTATTTTGAAATCTCCTTCAGCCTTATTCCTTTATCATTTTTGCTGCTGGAAAACATCCAGCCTTTACCATGACAAGGCTTTTAAGTTTGCTGCTGCTTCTCATCCCAAGGAGAAACAAAAATGCTGTTTGCAAATTCTTGTATTTTACATCAAAAGTACCAAGGTGTCTTCCTTCGAAGAAAAACAAGCAACATGCTAGGCTCAGTTTAAGTATTTTAAAGCCATCTTTAATAATCAGTTTGTTAATCTCTTCAGCAAGAGCAATGAAGTAACAAGCACTTCCATGCAACTGATGGAAGTTGGCCTTGGGTAGTAATAATGCACTCAAACATCAAGCAATTCCAGTACCTGTTTTCTGGAAGACTAGGGGCAGAAAGACTAGATCAGTGCAACAAATTTTCTGACTTTTCAGGTGAGGACTACCAGGCAGCAAAACATGGCATTAAGGAAGCAGGACATAGAGCAAACATGAATTGCTTTAACACAACTGTAACCTGCATCACTTCAGCAATAAAATTCTCATTGCAATTCCTGTTAATACATGTATTTCAGGCAAGATACACAAACTAAAAATCTGTTACATTTTCTTCTATAGTAGTAGTTCTGTCCGGCAGCTTCTTGCATTGTCACCAAGTAGTACAGAGCAGAATTTGGCCCGTTTTCTCAAAGGCTAAAATTTAAGCCTTCCAAGGTAGTAGTTGGGCATTGAAGGAACTCTCTTAAGGCACATACAACTAAGAAGGACAGAGCAGGAGGAATCATGCTTCTGGATTATCTGATAATTCACCGAAAGCTGACTTCAGACGATTTCCAGAGAGAACAAGGTTCCCATTTCCGTGTTCTGCAAAGAAGCCCCCAAAAGGTAACTAAAACATGATGCACAGACAGCAACGTTAACTACTACTGTGTTGAACTGATTTCACCTCCATCTTTATTCTAGCTGTAAAATACTCTAAAATAAAAAAAGTATGAAAAAGTTATATTTGAATCCATTTTAGAATTACATCACCAAGTTTGTTTTTTTTTTTTTTTAAATTAGCTGGCACATTTAGCAGTAGATTGTGGAGCCACAAGCAAGGAAATCCTTCTGAAGATGAAAGCAGCAGCCACTGTGCCAGCTAAACCTTCCCTATCACCCAGCTTCACTTTTTCATCTGTATGGCATAGAGATCATGACGCTTCTGGCTTAAAATAGGAATTTGTTGACGTATTTCTGCGAGTTTCTCCATGTCTGCAGGGAGGGAAGAAAGACTTATTAGAACAGCAGTCAAAAAGGAAAGCTCCTGAGGTCAGGCAGGGAAAAGAGCAGCTTTCATGGAGAATGGGGTTGTAGGGCACTGCAACTGGGCAGCCTGGGGTCCTTCCTAAGGTGGTAGCTTCCTCCTAAGTAAGGAAGCTGCAAGGGTGTAGTCAAGTGCTGCTTGTGCTTGCTTTCATCTAGCAAAGGTAGAGAAGGGATGGGAACATTGTCTCATCTGTAATTGCATGTGCAAGCCCACAGACTTGAAAAAAAGTGTCTCAGTCTCATGACCTGTACTCAAGACAGCAAGCAGGAAAAAAAAATCCCACCTTTAACCTTACCTATATCTGTGTATATAACTGTTTCCTCAGCTCCAGCTTTAGCTATGACTTCACCCCTGCAAAATTAAGCACATTTGTTCACAGCATTAACACAGAGGTCTCAAGGCATCAGTCCAGTTGCTGCTGTTTGTACAAGAGGGAGTTCCTACCCTTGATGTCTACAGCTGTAAAGACAGTGCTGTCCTAAAAATAGCATCACAATTCATAGCTCTGGCATAACAGAAATGGCTTCCAGGCTTTATATGTGACATATACATACTTAACATAAGTATGTTTCCGAAGGTCAAGAATCACGGTAAGAGCAACTATGAGAACCAGTGCACATGAGCATGCAACATACCTCAAGGCAAAAGAAACAGCTTCACCAGAGACAGCCAAATATGGCAAAGACCTACACTGTCTCCTTTCGGATCCTACTGGCTTTTAATAGGAGTATACTTTTACCCTGCATGAGCGACTGAGCACTAGTTATCCTGTCTCCCACTAGGTGTTCTGTCACTGCTTTCATCACATAAAGTTAAAAGCTCAAGATATACATAAAGCTTTTCTTACTTGGCAATCATCTGGCAGAGAACTATCAGTGGATTTATTTGAAAGAAAAGCAACTGCCTGAAGATTTGGTCACTTTTACCTCCTGTGCACCTGCATGACTTCTGCTTAAGTCAGAATGTGCCTCTTAGCTAGCTGAAGACATTCTTCTTCTTTCTTATGTCAAAGCAGTGTTCTTTGAGGAAATGAAATACTTTTGTGTATGCTGTTTAAGATGGTTCAATTCTGCACATAGAATTACCGTAATGCATAGCATATACTGGAGTGAACTTCAGGGACAAGTTGAAAAGGTCAGCAGCTAAATACTAGTACTAAAGTAGCTTCTTTGCTACCAAAAAGAATACATCCTGTTAAACTAGTTTTAGTTTCTTTCTTGTTTTTCAGACAGTTTTAAAGGATAATTTTGAAAATGTAGACTTAAGTCTCAGGTGCTTTTTACCAAGAACTTATGACATTTTTAAGAGTATATGGAAACGTCGGACTGAAATGTGACTGTCAAGCAAAACATTTTTTAACCAAGAAAAGGTGGTGTGGGGTTTTTTTCTGAACTCACCATGGATTTACTACAGTGCTGTGTCCCCAGGCAATGTAGGATGCTTTTTCATCTCTAGCAGGAGATACTGTAGCTACGAAGACTTGATTATCAACAGCTCTGTGTTCACAGAAAGATAAGGGAAGGGAAAAAGTGAGTAATTTTTTTTTTTTTATACCACCAATTAACTAAGCAGAAAAGAAAGTATTCACTCTGAAGGGGAAGCTATATATCCTCCTAAGGAGTAGCCAAAATTGTAAACGATATGAAGGTCAGAGAAAGCAGAGCCTGGAAAGAGCAGTCCCTAGCACCTGCTCCAGAGTAAGTGGGTAGAAATTAATTACATGTTCATTCAGTATGTGGCAAAGTTGATTGAAGCTGACCAAATGAATAAATAATACTACATTCAGGATTCTCAGAGTCTATTTCTATCCGTAATTAGAGCAGTTCTCAAATGGTTTATCGGTTTATCATCTTCTTTATCAGTGAAGGGTGCTTACAGAGCCATGGGGAAAAGGTCCTTGACAGGGCATAACTGTGGAGGGGCTGGCAGGAGTGAAGGATAAGAATTCCCTGCTTTTCTCCTTGACAGCAAAATCACTTTGGTGGCCTGTGCAAGGCTTGAGGAATGGTGCAGCTCCAATAGCAGAGTGGCTCTGTGGCACCAAATTCTGATGCATAATGTCATTTGGAACCCCAGAACAGTTCAGTTCCGCATGCTAGAACTCCCTTGGGAACCAGAGGATAAGCTGTTACTTGGTCCTTACCGTCCCCTTTGTAGCAGTTCCCAATGAGCTGGTCCTGTTGTCAGGTTAAAGGCCCCTGGATATATCAGCAGCTGACAACCTTAGTTAAAAGAAAATTCAAGCCCAACCATGATTAAGGGTACAATGGTTTACCCTAGAGCAGCCCTTCACTTTTGAGGCTCAAAAAGACAAGGTTTCTTTCAGTACTTCCCAACCTCTGCCCAAAAGGGAACCAAACAGAATCTGTCCATGCATGACACAGGTGATTACTTATACCAGCAAAGCCCTGTGATACATTACACCCCTCACCATGACTCTGTCAGCAAATATGTATCAGGAAATGATTGCTACTTTACTCAAGGAGAACAGACGCTCATTTGAATAACAAAGCCTTGTTATGATGTATTTTGTGTTACCGGGCAAGGATAAGAGTGCCCGATCACATGGATTGCCCAGTACATACCACCCTGAAATGGCCCTGCATAGTTCAGGCCTTAGGGCTAACCACGCCCCATGAGGTGACCCAGCCTCACCTTGCTGTCCATAGATCTGAGCCATCTCAGCAAATCTGATATCATAGCAGATGCCCAGGCCCACTTTACAGTACGCTGCTCTCAAAACACAAGAAACAACAGTTATATCACTATCACAAGTACACAAAAGCAATCACAAGACTTCTCGTAGCCATCCTGCCAGCTGTTACTTTGTGTGTCTCACAAACAAGAGGCACTATATTTAAATGCGTATCCTTATCTGTAACAAGCACTGGCTATTTGTGGGGGCGCATTCATGCTTCATGATGAGAGTGAGACTTACTCTTTAAGACTGTGAGAAGCAGTCTTACCTAACCTCTAAAACCAGCTATTTCCACAAAATCATGTTATATTGGTCTTTGTGTAACGTATTCCTCTCTGATTTAGCTGCGGGTTTTTCAGTTCTTTTCAAGACAAGAGGCACCTCAATTGCTCTTCATGGTCTACAGAAACTACAGTCATGTACGTTCTCCCTGGCAGTGTTCAAGGCCAGGCTGGATGGGGCTTTGGGCACCCTGGTCTGGTGGAGGGTGTCCCTGCCCATGGCAGGGGGGTTGGAACTAGGTGATCTCTGAGGTCCTTTCCAACCCAAACCATTCTATGATTCTATGATTGCAAGGAGGAAAAAGTGACCAGGGGAAACAAGACTCTTCAGAAAGCTCAGTAAACAGGACGTGTTAATTTATGAACACTGGGGGGGGGAAATAGGTGCCTTGCTTTATCTGATGTGGTTGATTCAAGAACGTTGGAATGGATTTACAGTTAATTGTCTCCATTATTATATTGTCCTCACATGAAACAACATGCCAGTGTAGCTGTTTGCCACATATATTCTTTTCCAAGCCATGTTTTATAAACCATTTCAAAGATGTAACTGCTATTAAAAAAAAACAAACCAAAACAAAAACAAAAACCACACACACAGTAACTTCTCTTTAACAAATCAATACGACCGCTATTTATTATGTGAAATGCCATGATGTGTGCTTAACCCTTTCTACTCCTCTGTCCTTTTGCAATCATATTGCCTTTTTAAAAGTTTCAGAAGTGACCCACACACTTGGAACAAACTTAGACTGTATTTGCCTTGGTTGTCAAGTGCCTAATATAAATTTGATAGTCTAAAAATCCACTGCTTGGGAAGAGAACTTCAGAATGACTACAGTGCTACTGTGGTAGAGCTCCTTAAAGACAGGGCTTGTCTTATACTCACGAGTATCAAACATGGAGAAACTATTCCCTGGACTCAATGTTTCAGACTCTTTGAACTGTATCTTCCCAGGAACATTAATGTCAAATAAATGAACCTGTAATTATAGTATGATTAATAACAGTCAATAACAATTTCTCTGCTTGGTGTTTGAGGCTTTTTCCATTAGGCACATGTTTTCTAGTTAACATTATCTAGACTACTCTTGTCAGGGTCCCAACTAAACATTGCTTAACATTGTGAGATCTCCTAAAGATGATTTAAAGCAGTTTTCTTCTTTATAGAAATATACATGTCTAAAGTTATTTGAGAAATTTAAAATAAAATAAAAAAGACTGGCTATTTTAAACAACGCATACAGGCCCTGTGATCCAAGTGATGCACATATGAAATGTTTATATTGCTTACCAAACAGAATGCCCTGTCCTTCTCCTGTGCAGTAATAAAGAGTAGCTAAAAATAGCTAAAAACATAACAGTTAATTTGTACTATCTTCTTCATGGAAGGAATCCCTGCAAAATAGCTAAATATCTTGATCTAATGAGTAATTTTGCAAAAGAAAGGATACATATAAAAAGTCTTGAATTTGTCAGGATGATTTTAAAGTATGTTAAAGCAAGTAATATTTTCCTAAGATTTTAGTCCCATTTCTGCAAAACTTCTCCTGAAAATACCTCCACCAAGTCATAAAGTTCCCATGACTTCAGCTATGCAGATGCCTCTTAGACCCTGCAGACAGTCTTTAGTCCTCCCCTGCAATGGAAAATTCTGTTCCCGACCAGAGCTTCCTAACAATACAGCTGGTTTTATGTAATTATTCAGTCATATTTACACAGTAAAAGCCTGCACTCAGGCACAACCAACTACCAGGTTTGCAGACTGGTGTGGTGTGATCAATGGAAAGCAACATAGTACTTCAGAAACTGATCTAATAGTGTAGCTAAGTGTAGAATCAGTTAACAGAAGAAATTAATACCTTCACCCCAGAGGTATTTTGCACCACCTCATTTGTTCCAAGTAACCTTGCATTTCTCTTGTTTTTCCTTGAAAGAAATAAGCTGTTGTTCACCTAAGGAATGATACCTGTATGCACAGGTATCAGAAACTACACTCTACAGTTACGAAGAGGAGGCAGTTTCTCAGAAGGCATGAAGCAAAGCCCGGGTGGCATGACAGTAAGCAACCATCTACCACAAACAGCAGACACAGCTTAACTACAGAACTTGGACTTTGGTTGTCTGCAGTGATCATACATATAACACACAAAGTATGTAAAGAACAGTATTTATGATAACAGAAGGACTAAATCCATTTGGAAACTGAGGGAAAATCCTGATCCCACTGAAGTGGCACTATGTTTCAGACCTAGACCAAGGTACACAGGTGAGTTGTATCAGGATTTACTCTTTACCCCAGTTTTCCCAGCAACCGGGAAGAGCCAATTATGCCTTCTGTCATCCTTATCCAGAACAAATTTATGGCCACCTTTGGAAGGAGTGTTTACATGTCCTAAATAAAAAATACATGCAATTTTACTGACAGTACACAGCTTATTATTAATGGAATATTCTACTAATTCACATTACCTTTAGGCACAGATGAAATAATTTGTGCAACTTTGCTGAGTAACCTTTTAATAACAATATTCTGCCATCTTACCTTCCTATGTTTTACCAACATAGCACCATCAGGCCCAAAGACAGTACATGTATTATACAGCTTTCCATCATCCTCTTCTGGAATGGATCCTTTATAAAGGTAAGAACAAATATTTCCCCCACTGTATTATATGGAATTTTGATCCAATGGCACCAAGAGACATTGCCCATTTTCCCCCTCAGTGAGGTTACTAAGAGTACACTACCTCCAATGAGATATATGCTGCACTCCTTTGCAACTTCTGAGAGCTTCTGTGTTGATTCCCCAGGGATCTTCTCTGCATAGTCCTTAAAGTATTGAGTTCCATATGGAGAATTAAAGCATTCCTAGAATTCAGAAAAAAAAAAAAGTGTTAAAATCCAGTCGCACCACTGCAAAGAGTTGTACTTGACCTTTCCAGCTCCTCTCTATCAATGTTGTCATACAATCTTTAGTTACAGCAGATTAGTTTGCAGGAGCTCCATAAGCAAATCAGAAAGTATCAGGAGGCCAGACAGACCTTAACAATTAGAGAAAATGCAGCAGATGTGTTGGTGTGGATGTGTGCCAAACAGAACATGGGCTAGGCGTATCACGCAAGCTGCAAGTAACAAGGCTAGCACGTTTACCAGTCTAGACTTAGCAAGATCACAAGGGATGTTCTCATCAGAACAATGAGCTAAGTTCCACCTAGCTCATTTGACAAGCTAAACAGATCCTCTCAAAACTATGAAATGCTCATGCTCATCTAGAGCCCATCATTTCTTCATTTTTAAAAGGACTTTGCAAAAGCATGCATTTCTCAGAATTACTTATTCTTTTGCTATAAATGATCCTTTAAACACCATTTCCTCACAACTAAACAGTGTCTTCTGTCCTAGGCTCTAGTTAAAGATTTGCTATCCCTCAGAAGCAGGCATGTAATCCTTAGCAAGATTAACAGAGCAGTTTAGATGCCTAAACTAGGTGGCCAGTGGTATTTGAGACGCCCAAGATATAGAGAAAACTTTTACTCTGCATTGTATTTGCCAGCTCTGTGTGGACGTGAGACATCCCCAGCAACACTTTTTTGTCCCCTAAAGGAGTACAGCTGAAGGCCACAGATAGGCTATCAAACAGTACCACTACCTACTGTTTGGCAAGCAATCCCCAGCCTCAATTGTTACCTTGGCTCACTGGAAGTTGGAAGGAGGAGGAGAAGAAAGAAGAAAACCTAGTCCTGTACTCTCCAAAGTGATAAGCATACAGGGATAGGTCTTTGAGTTGCTTTCTATCAATTTCTAGATTCAAATGGATTCTGTTTTTCTTTCTCTTTCCATAAACATTATCAATTTTCTCTCACAAAATTTTCCTGGTTCAGAAATCAAATAAGTTTAACACATCAAGGCTAAGATGTCACAGGAACACTGCCATGTGCCTCTGCAGAGGTGTAGATTATGTAGTCAGTTCAAGTTACATCTGTTTTTTATGTAGTGTGACTTAAAAAAAACAACAAACAAACGGAGGGAAGAGAATACTTCATGCCCATGTACTAATGCCAGTATAAAATCTACATCCCAAACGTCTGTGAAAAACCTTGCCCCTGTTTGATAAGTTTTACTCTAAAAGCATCAATTATCATTAGTAAAGTGAGTATCTTAACTGAATAGGTCTGGAAAACTCAATGTTTGTACACATGATGAAACTAGCAAATAATAGATAATCTCAATGTAGGAGGCCCAGCCAGAATAATCAAAGGTCACATCTGCAACACAAGAGCTGTGCTAGTACAGGGGAGTTGGGAAGGTTGCTTAATACTTTTGCCTGTGACAGCAGGATGGAAAACATTCTGTGGGTAAAACATCCAGACCAAAAGTTCACCCAAAGAACTTTGCACTCCTGAGTCAGGTGCTGCAGGGCACAGGGGTAACACACACATACCCCCAACAAAAAAAAAAAAACAAACCTCAAAGCTGCACTGGAAAGGTCACCTCATTGCCAGCACACTCATCTGTGTGAACATTCAGCAAGTTAATCATGGCTGAAGCCCAAAAAGTAGATCAGAAAGGCTCAGTAATTTTAATTGGCTGTTTATGTTCCCATACAAGGAAGTCACAAGAGAAGTGTGTATTAATCACAATTCAGCCACAAATGACCTGCTGGAAATGTCTGAAGTCTATTTTGTTTCTGATGTACTATCTAATCTGGAATGATTATGACAAAGAGTCACTGTATACCTGTTTCCCTTCATCTTCATATCAACATTCTTTAGATGCAAATCACCTTTTCCTACATTTCTAGCACAGAAGGCTTCTGCAAAGATTCAAACCACCATGTCACTTTCATGAATTCAGAACATACCAGTGATGGAATTGCCCGGGATTTAAACCACCAAAAACTTAACTGGAATCTTATACCACAAAAAAGACAACCTGCCTTTTTTCCTGCTTGTTTTCCCCTCTCAAGTGTGGTCCTAGACAGAAGCCCTGTTTTTTTGGTTTGTGGTTTTTTTTTTGTTTTGGTTTTTTTTTTTTGTTTTTTTTTTTTTTTTTTTTTTTTTTTTTTTTTTTTTTTTTTTTCTTTCCCCCCTATTTTGGAGCCTCATACAGCATCTAAGCTATCCAGAGAGAAATGGGAATATATAATGCATTAGTAACACTGGAAAGGTTTCCAAGGGTTTACAGTATAGATGCTAAATAGACCATGATCTTTACTCACAGGCAGAGCCACAACTTTTGCTCCTTTAGCTGATGCTTCTCTCACCAGCCCACAGGCTCGTTGAAGGTTTTCTGATTTAACAGCAGATACATGGAGCTGAATAAGAGCCAGGCGGAAGTCTATTGGCAGAAAAGAAAAAATTAATCAGCAGAATTCCCCCAGGAAAAACTCTTCAAAATTTGAATTCACTAATGAGCATTTAACAAAAGAAATTTGCTTATATATTAATATACACACAAACCACTTCCAACTAATTTTGCAGTGTATGACTCTGGAAACACTCTCATCACACAGGGAGAACATTCAAACCTAGGCTTGATAATGGAACCATACATCGCCATCACTCTGTTCAGGTCGAAGACCACAGCGTTCACATGCTAGTAACACTTAGCCTAGGCAGAACCCAGCCCAACTTCTAACCTAAGATACCGTGTGACAGAAAGGGAGACTGCTAGTCACCTACACCTCCTTTTTCCTTCCCAGTTAGCTACGTGCTTTGCAAGCCAATCTTTTTGTTGTGCCCGTTGCCTGATGAGCACTGCAAGTCCAAAAAGCCACTGTCAAACTAATGGCCATAAACCCCAATAAAGATAACATCTTTGCTGATAATTTCTTTGCAATATCCTTTCTAGCCAAGCGACCGTTGCAAGTGTTATCAACGCTGTCTCTACTGTAGCTAAGTAGGATTTATATTTGCAGGCTCTTTTAGTACACAAGTGGAAGAAATAAAAAGTTTTGTGCACACCCCTTTGACTGCCTTCCATGCATTTCCTAGTATTTGGGCTGTAGCAAAACACATTCTGATCAGGTAGAACTGTCTCCTTTAAAAAAACCAACCAAACAAACAAAAACCCAAACAAACAAACCTATTTTTTCATAAAGAAAAGTACCCTGGTTTCAAAGCACCTCTCCTCTCTGGAAAACTCTGGTCATACATTCAAAGATCACTATAGGATAAAGAAAGAGCTGCAAGCAACACAGCCTTGTTGGTCAGGGAAACAGGAAGAACCAATTCAAGCGAAGATGAGATTGGGTCAGGAATATCTTTCCTCCTACTTCAGTTCTCACTTTAGTAGCTAATTTCTAGAGGTTAAGCAAATGATTAGCTGCTCACTTTGCCATTCTTCAAGTGAGAGATTCTTAATATTTGGTTTATTGAGAAAAAGCTTCACTGAAACTTTGAACAGATGTAACCACAGTTAAGCTTCCAGACTCACCTAGGTAACCATACTAGGAATCTGTCTAAAACTCTCCCATTTTTGTGGAATGGCTTTTAGCTCAGAGAAGTTGGAAACGTAAAGATTTACATTTCAGCATAAATTCACTTTTGGAAAAAAAAACAAAACAAAAAAACCCCACAAAAACAAACCACACCCCAAAAAACCAAAACCAAACAAACCCAAAAAAGCATGTACTAGGAAAATTTCTACCTCCCTCCTTCCCTATAATGTTTAAGAGACCAGGAAACCATTAATCTTATTTTCCCTGTGCCTCAGTTTTGGAGTTTGTTAAAGGGCAAAATTAAAGCTGAGTCACAAGAGAACACATGTACTCATGCCTACAGTTTTGTTTAAAACCGCTGAAAGTAGAAGTAACAGAAATAGCGAAGCGTGCAACAGTGCTGCAGACACCCAAGATCTTTTCTTCTGGCCTTGCTAAGCTGCCTCAAAAACTTCTTTAAAAGCAATTCTTAGGATGAGCCTATCGCAATACAAACCACGACCAGGTAAAAGTGTGTCCGAGTAAAATAACGGTTCATAATGTTTTGGGTTTTATTAAAAACATCAGAAGCTAAGTACGTCTGGCTCGTTGGGATGACGGTTCTTGACAAGCGGCGCGTTGCAGCAGAACCCCGCGATACGCGGCAAGCGGTTTCTACCGGTCTGCAGCAAGGTGAGAGTGCCGGGGCAGCTCCCGCGGGCACCTGCATTGTTTCACACGCCCCTCCAAAGCCTCCGCGACAGCTCCCAGGACTGAGGCCTGTCCCGTCCACCTTAGGGCCGGGGACTCCGGGGGACGCCGGCCGGGGCAGCAGTCAGCCCCCGGCCCGCCTCCGGTTGCGTCCCCACACTCGGAGAAGAGGGTAACGGCCCAGTGGGGACAAGGAGGGGCCGGCGGCGGCTCAGGTCGGCCCCCGCGCCACGGGGGAGGCGGTGACTCCTCGGAGAGCCCCGGGGCGAGCGGGGAAGCCGGCACTGCGCAGCGGCCCCTCTCACCGGCCGAGGAGCTCGGCTAGAGGGGCGGGTTCAACCCGCAGCGGCCCCTCTCCCCACGTCCCCGGCAGGGAGGGAGCGCGAGGAGAAAACCGTTCCTCCGCGAACGCCGTCACTCACTGCTCATGGCTCCGCGCGCCACCTGCATACCCCCCACGGTGCCCGCGGCTCCTCCCTCAGAGCCGGGCGGCCCGCCCGGGCGCATGCGTGCCGGCGCCGGACTGAGGGCTGCTGGGAAATGTAGTCCCGCCCCATGACCGGATGAGCGGTGCCCAAGGTGGAGGCCCGCAGCCGAACTCGCGGTGGAGGCGGCCGGCGGCTGCCGCTCTGCCCGCCAGCGCCCCGGCAGGACAGGGGAGCGCCTCCTCAGCACCACCCGGGCGGGGCTGGTTTAAAAACGACTCGTATACTACTTTTAAAACAGTCTGGCTAGTTCCTTGATCCGATTTCACAGCACCCCCCCACACGGTTCTGCCGACGCGGCTGGCGGGAGCGGTTCAGAGCAGGAACGAGTGGGTTGGAATTACCCCAAGCCCAAACCACCGCTGAGCCCCTTCCCCCTGCGTAACCCCAGGGGCTGGCAGGGAGCTGGGAGCACTCCTTCAGGGCCAATTCACCACCTGGCAAAAACACAGCCCGGCACCTAAATCTCGGTGCCCCGAAGCACCAGCACCCTATTTTCCCAGCCCTCGGCAATCCCTAGCAGCCTTACCTCTGCTGAGGGCTGGTCCCAAGAGATCTGTACCAGTTTTCAGGCAACTCGTTCACCTGGGACATCCCCACCCCCATCTTCTTTTACCAGAACCGCATCTCCTAAGGTACAAACAAATACGCTAACTGGCAGGCTGTTTTTGTTACTGGCTTTAGAGACCCAGTGCTCCTCTTAACACAGAACGTGGCTGCCACGTGTACGTATCTTACAATCTTGGGCTTTTAAAAAGCATGTTTGTAGAATTGTACATTCATGTTATGTAGAGGCAGTACTTCTCATCTCCACAAGCTGAAAGACCATGACAGCAGAAGGGGCAAAGGTAAAACAAAACGGGTAACCCTGGGCAATCAATCTGACACATGTTCACACAGAGGAAACGTGCAGATAGAGGATGGGAAGTGCATAACCACCATAAAACGCACCACCAGCGCTGCTCGCAGCAGTCACAAACCTTCCTTCAACAAACTGTTCAACTCGCCCCTTGGAGCAATAAAGGGCACACCTCACCCCAAAGTGCCCACGCCAAAGGCTGGCACAATTACCAGCAGCAGACAACTGCAGATGAGGAGGGGATGCAGCAGCTCCCTGGCAGGCCTCCCTCCTTACATCTGCCCATGGGAGTACTAACTACATATGTGAACTTTTATATTTTTTAAACCCCCACACCTTGCAGGGGTCCAGGTGCAAAGAAAGCTTTCTCCTGAGTTCACATGAAACTCATTTTGTGCAGAGCACATAATATGAGAGTAAGCAGTGAAGCAGTATCATCCCTTCAAAGTGGAAAGGGCAGGCTAAAAACCCAGTGTTTCCCATGGTTCAGAGAGATACGGTGTGTTTTTCCAAGTTTCAAACCAAAAATACCTGAAAGCACTAAATACACCCAAAAGAACAAGTTCCACTACCATCCCCCTCCTTCCTACAAAGGGGAAACTTTCAGTCATTCAGTAGACTATGCCTATACTGAAAAAAGGTCATTTGACAGTATCAAAGGCTTTCAAACTACAGCCAAAATGCAGTTGGAAGGAAAAGCTAAAAACACTGCTGAGACCCACATGTAAGGCCTAACAGGAACTAAACTGAAAAAACAGCAAGGTATCTTTACTTAAAATTGGAGAAGGCAGTGTAAATAAAATTGCAATTCCACAGTTAAGAGTATTTTTGATGGGTAATACTGTTAAAGTTCTCTACAAATTCTCACCCAGATCAGAATATAAAAGAATTTGTGAGACAACTGAAGAGCCATCAGTGAGCACAGCAGCACTGACCCTGTCTATAAAACACAAAGCTAAGAGCTTCCATTTGGCAGGAAAGCTTATTCTGAGTGTTTCTTTCCTGCTACAGACCTCATTTCTATCACCAAAATAATTAAAAAAAAAAACAAACAAAAAAACCCAGCAACATAGCGGCTGTCATCTTATATTCAACAATAGATACAGCAGTGCATGCAAAATTAAACAAGAGCCTGCAAACCTCTGGCAAATAATTAAAAAAAAAAATCCATGAAGATGAAAAGGACAGGAAGTAGCATACTATTTCGATTTTTCTTTTCAAAAACTGTCACTCCAGTACTATAACTGGAATTTCTGCTTAGCAATACAAGGCTTGTAGCAAACACGCTAACTACAGATATGTACACTATGAGGCAAAACTTGCCTTTAAAGTGTGGGTAGAGATGCATAAAACACCATTGAAAATAGTTTGGACTGAACCTTGTAAGATAAGGAGTCTGTTGATAACTTTCATGTTGTCTTAAAAATCACAAATAATTAGCTGCTTAATGGCTTGGCTTATATATTTCTACACAGAAGAGATTTAAGAACTGACTTACTGTAGCTTTACTTACTGTAGGTCTAAGAGGTCTATCTTCTGTCCTCAGAGAAGCATACACATTACTCGCTTTCCGTATTTAATACTCAAGTACACCTGTTTAACAACTGAATGCACTTTTCACAATTCCCCTTCCCTCTCACCCTCAATGACTAGGAGAAATGCCTTGTATCATTTTGCCAACATTTTCATAATATAAAAATATGATGCTGAGAAGTCTGGAATTTATGCAGAGTCCCCTTCTATAATTTGACTATTTGTTAAGTCATTTTGATCTTTCCATGAATGCTTACTATGGCTCACCCAAAAGTATTTCATGAAATCACTCTAAGATCCAAAATACTTACATTAAGATGTCACTGATAGTAGCTATGATCCATAATCGGCTTCTTCCACTCCAAAGATCAAATTCATTTCCATTTACAAAATACCTTTAGGAAAAACTGTTAATTGATTCAGAGAATTCACACAGTATGCAACTAAATGCTTTCTGAAAGAACAAGTTATGTTCAAATTGTACTGGTTTATTTACAACTGTAGTTTATAAACAGTAACACAAACATCTTTACATGAAAAAAAATCTCATTGCTGAAGTAGGCACAGAGTCAGAGACTCTTCAGGATATTTTCAGAAAGGAGTAGGAAGAGGAAAATGTAATACAATAGCTGCTGGGCAAAACTATAAATACATGAGCATTGGCCCAAGTGCAATTTCATGCAAATATCTTCAACAGTTCAAGTTCTATTGGTGTTTACTCAGATACTAAGAAAGAAAAAAAAAAGTAATTAGATCCAGAATTAAGGTGCCCTAGCTTGATTCCTAGTAAAATAACTTAGAATAACTGTTTTTTATAAAGGTCAGTTTAATTTCTTTTACCTCCTGATGATGTACCAATTCACCAAGTTTGAATCAAATACTCAGAAGACTTCACGCAGCAAAGCTAATCCCTATTACCTTTATTTCACCGTTTTTGGTAATTTCCACATCAGTCTACAAAGACGCTATGCCTTGGCCACAAGGACATTCCTGTACTGAGCTTTTCAACAAGAGAACCGTTCTTGGAACAAGTGGAAAGCTGCTGATAAACAATCACATAGTTGCCATCTCTCAAACATTAACTAATTCAGAAGATGTTAAAGAATATAAACAAATGCTTGAATCAATCAAGGCAACAAATAATAAATACATTTATCACAGGCATATAGCACTTGAATCTCTTCACTTTGTGTGCGTTAATTTTCTTGCTGAACACACCTTTGATCAGCACATGCTCACTTCTGTGCTGAACTGAAGAGTTTTAAAGGTCTAATTATTATCTTAAGACATTTTGGTTTTGAGGAGCAAGGGAATTTATTTTCAACCGTCATGTTCTGCCATGAAGCATTAACTTCAATTTCAATGGCACACACTCATCTTTACAAGAGAAACAGCCTCAAACTATGAAATATAATATTTTGCATAATTAAAAAAATCACAACCCTGTAGTAAAAGCTTATTGTGCACAGTTCATTTCGGTATTCAAAAATACCCTTACCACCAGTTCCAATTATTTAGCCTAGTAGCGGATAAGACTTTTTAAAAAGTTAATTTTACAAACTGCTTGCATTTTTTCCATTTATCTGCAGCCCAAGCCGGACTTAGCCTTTTTTAATGGGAAGGAACCAGTATTTCTAAGATTTTTATCTGCTTTGCTCATAAGCATAAGTTTTTAATCAGTCCTTAATATTACCGAGTAGGTAAAAATCAAATTTATAGACTGTAGGCAATGGACATACTTTACTTTCAAGGGACAGTAATTTAAAAACCATTCTATTTTCAAATGCTTCTCCGTATTTGGCAGTGCTTCATTCCTTTAACACACTGAATGCAAACCCAGCTGCATCCTCTCTTGCAAAGATGCAGATCACTCACATTAAGGCTGCATTAAAAATGAAACAAACTGACCTTTACAATAAACATTTCTTCAAAACAAAATATAATAAAAAAAATTAAAAATCCTGTTCAGAAATTGATAATAATTTACCCTATCTTAAGCCTGCTACTCAGGCACCCCCATCAGCAAACAACAACAAAAAAATAATCTCTTAAGTTAGTATTCAGTTTGGAAACAGTCAGCTTGTGTCCACATACAGTATCTTGGTTGCTTCTTCTTTATAAACCGTTGTCTAGAAAGTCTTTATTTATTAACTCTCCAAGGCATCCAATACTTTCATGATCTGTTGTTTTATGGCTTTGGTAGCATCACCTGCATTTGGAATCAAATACCTTAAAAAAATATTAGAAAAAGCCATCATTAATTCACTACAAAATTTGAGTATCAATTCCATAATTCTTGCTTTGACTTTTCCTCTGGCACAAACTAGGAGGGAGGAGGGAAATATATTAAAATGAAATATTACTGAGAAAATAACATTTATTTCCTGTTTATACTATGAAACACTTTCTGTATGCAAACTTAGAACTGTTGAGGAGTACTTCACAGACCATCCTGAAAAGGAAAAGTTCTTCATTAATTAACAATCGTCTAGATCAGGCAGTTCAAGATCTCTACAGATAGCACTGTCTGACTGAAGCATGGTAGTCAGTTGTTTTCTTTAAAAATTCCTATAGATAGCTCTAGATTATTTATTTACAATCCCTTCTCTTCTGGATTTGCTCCAGTTAACAAGGTGGTGATGAAGTAATTTAACAAGCAGTAAAGTTCTCTGCAACATTTTAATTTATCTTTGTCAGACCTTCTACCAAACTAATTTCATGCTAAGCAGCCAACAAGCATAGAACAACTTCACTAGTTAGCTAGGAAACTCATCTCCTGCTTCTTGTGAAAACAGAGCACCCACTGTACACAGTTCTCCAAGGCAGAAGATGAGAAAACATCCATCTGATGTCAGCAACTTCGTTTCCACCAGCTACACTGGTGGAAAAGAGCCCAACACACCCATCCCTCTGTCTTCCCCCCCAGTCTTAAGCATGCAAATGCTGAGCATGGCAATACCTAACTTTCAGGAACGAGGTTTCAGGGGTTCAGATTTTAGAGGTTAGGCTTCTGGACTCCTTGTACAACACATAAAGGTTAGATGTCTCAGAAGAAAGACCACTCTCAAACCCCGCTCTTCACAAATCCATACTTTAGGCTATAGAAGGTTGTCCACTTCATTTTCATTTAAAATATATTACAAAAAGAAAACACTTGCACCCACCCCATCCCCAATAACTGTCGTTGCAGACCACGAAGCTCCTCTCTGTTGTGTCTTGTAAACTCTCCTCATTCTGCTGGCAGATCTTTTTTCTAGCTGAATTATCTATTCCTAAATAAAAAGTATTACTTTTGAACTCAATTCTGCAAATTACAGCATGCCCCTGATTTCTAGTTGACACCATTCTGTATATATCATTACTACTTACATCTCTGCTACTGAGATGGCTTACCTTTCAACTGCCAAAATTTCTATGCCTGAAGTATTGCTATTTCCATATTTAAAGGTGATCAGTTCCGGGTGTTTCTTCTTGGATGTGATTTTGACTACAGAGTTGAGTGCTTGTCGAGACTGTATGTAAGCCAGTCCCTTTCGCGATGGGATCTCTCTCAAACAGTACATATGAGTTGCTGTTACTAGGAGATGACTTGAAGAAAAAAACATATCATAGTCATTTTTGAAAACAAGCATGGCATCCTCAACAGCATACAAAAACAGAGCGAGCGCTTAACATCACCTCAACACAACAGCTATGAGTGCCATCACAACCACCAGTAACATATCAGGCCATGCACAGAGAAGAGAAAATGCCCTCAGCCTCTCTCTTTCATCCTTCAGTCATACTCTAACCTGATCCCTCCATCTACAAAGCAGCAACTTACACCTGGAGCATCAGACCTAAGTTAGAAGGATGTGCTGGCACCCCATGATTGTCAATCACCATACAAGCACCAACGTGGAGACGCTGACCTGCCAGCTCAGTTTAAGACCCACTTTTGCCTTCTTCATGGAAGGAATGAATGTTTAACTAGTGGTGGGAACACACTAGTGAGTTCCAACTCAGTTTGGTAATCTATCATACACCACATAAAATAAATCCAATGGGAAAATTAATAATGAAAGACAAGAACAGAACATGATGCGAGAGAAAGCCCTATACAATTTTCTGTTAACCAGATTCAACAGGATTTGTACTTTGGGGAAGCCAAAATACAGCAAGCATCATGGTCTGCTCTCGCAGGATCAACAAGGTCGCTGAATCTTAGGGGCAAGATGGGTGTGTAGCACAAGGCACAGAGAGACAAGTAGACAAGAAAAACCAGAGCCACAGGTACTTGGGCCTACCTGGTCTTTAAAAATAAGCCTATACATACACTGAGAGTATTTTTCTTACTATCTTGTTCTGCAAAATAAAACTTCATACTAGGTTTTGTATATAACTATTATTCTCTAACACTGCAAATATAAGAATGCAAATATAGCAGTAACATTTTGTTCTAGATTGTTTTGTAGCTTCATTTCCTAGTTTAATACCAAGAATAACTTAATTGCCTTTTTTTTTTTTTTTTTTTAAATGTGTATCAAGCCAGACATTTTCATTAAGCTTGGGATTAATGCCAGTACCTGGGAAACATATGTCCATTTTCTTTTACTTCATTACAGGGGAAGTTATACTTCACATCAGGTTTATTTATCCATGTCTGGATGTTGACAACCTCTTTTCGATCATCATCTGACATCGAGGAGCTATCAATTTCATCTATTTTGAAGGGAGGGGGTAAAAAATAAAAGTTAAGTTTTTCACACATCAGACAACTTTTCAACTCACTTAAACCCATAGTATCTACACTGGTTCAAACCAAGGGCCACCTAGCTATAAACAACCATTTAGAGGGAAGAAAGAAAAGGCATGCATATCTGATATTTCCCTTTTAATTCTCTCTCAGCAGACAACTGTTTTCAGCTCAGGAGATTTATTAGGTTGGTCAGATTTGTCCATTCAGTAAAGTTTAATAGATCTCATTTACATGGACTCGTCCAGACTTTCCTTGAAGCCATGTAAGCTTTCTGCGTCTATATCATCAATATCTTGGTGCTTGGTAAGGAATACCAAAAACATGTCAACTACATGCCAGGAAAGCCTCCTCTTGTGGCTTATAGTTTCTTACACAAGAAGAAATAAACATCTGTTGATCCCTTTCCAGGCCAGGCATTATTTCTCTGGGCCAATTTTCCTCCCTTAAATTGCCTATTTAACAAAGCAAAAGTTCTCATATTCAGTTATGCCTCTTGTGAAAGCCATTTCATATCTTTCCTCAACCTTCTTATCACTCTCCGAACCTTTTTGTGTTCAAACATACTGTTTCTGAGGTAGAGGATCAAGACGCACAATATTCAATGTATGGGTGAACCACAGGTTTACACAGTGACATAATGACCTCTGTTTTATTCTCTGCTCCTTTCCTTATAATTCCTAGCATTTGATTTGCTTTTCTGACTGCTAATGAGCACTTACTTATTATAAACCTACTGCTCCTGGACACAGCCAGATCAGCCTACCATTTTGCATCTGAAACTAGAACTTTTTTTTTTTCCCCCCATGTTTCTCACCTCACATTAATTCATACTGAATTTCATGTGCCACTAACTAGCAAAAGACTCCTTCAATTCTTCAGTGTGTCCTTACTACCTTGAATAACCACGGATCATTAGCAAAAATTGTCTTTGGGTTCACTTCCTTTTCTAAGGACATTTAAGAGCACACTCAAAACTAAAGTTTTCAGCACAGACCTCTGTGAAACACCCAAAACTCCTGCATGTGTTAGCTCTTAGTTGCAAAATACTGTTTTTATGTCTAAATATGACTATGTTTACATAGTAATTTTGGTGCTACATTAGAAGAATTTAAGTAATCTAGTTATCTAAAACAATGAACTATATTAAATCCATAGAAATTACTCCCAGAAGTAACTTTGAAGGACACAACTTTAAAGTGTCTTTTTCAAAGCCAGCTTTCTATACTTTGTTAAACTATTTATTTCAAAGCAATTCAGAATTATAGTCACACTTCTGAAAAGGTTTTCACTGAAAAATTACATTATGAAATTGAAAGGAATGGAACAAAATCCATCCTAATTTCACAGAATCACAGAGTGATTGAAGATGGAAGGGACCTCTGGAGGTCATCTGGTCCAACTCTTCTACTCAAGCGGGGCCACCTAGAGCAGGTCACTATTATTATAGCTGATTGCAATTATTTAATACAAAAAGCTGCTAAAACTTAAAAGAAAAAATTATACAGAAACCAGTTCACTTTTTGCATTCTTTTGCACCAGAATAACATACATTTCACTTCATATGTGCGGCTTCACATATTCAAATCATTGCAGTGGTTCTGCTTACTTACTAAGTCTTTTAAAATAGTGCTTTTTAAAAACAAATGTAAATAGAAATTAGCAAACAACCATTACTGAAAATACAGTTTAGACAATTTGTCTTTGAGGATCTGGTTTTCTGAAACCACATAGACTTTGCTATACACTATGGATGCTAAAAGAACTGTGCAAACTTAAATTATATGGCATTTGAAGTACCGTCTTGTTAGTGTTAAAGCTTCTGCCTGATAGTTTCATCTTCAGATCCTATGAATCTCTTTCATTAGCTTCCTAAATTATTTCTTTTGCAGGTCAAAGATTCTTAGTCTAGGTAGTTGTTCCTCCCATGGAAGCCGAGTATGCCTTTTGGTCACAGAACAGTTACTTGTGAGATGATAGTGGCTGGGAGTGAGCTAACTGTACCAGAACAAAACCAGGATAGCAATAGGTCTGCACCATTCTAACATTAGCACTGGTCTCAAAAAAACGCCCAACAAATCTTTGTGAAGAGTGTGGAATTCCAGTTTTGCCTGTAATTTTTCAACTAGATAAAAAAATTAAATAAAAATTGCACTTTTTTTTTCCTACAGCACTCTGCATGCATATCCAGAGATGAATCAATTATTAGTAGATTCAATGCTAAAAAGCAAAATCCAAAGCACTGGAGAGGTGTGCACATTAGCCATCTTAAGTCTAGCTCCAATGATATTTTCAGAAATCCAGATCGTTACACTAACTGCCAACAGCACAGAGATTCAACCTGAGATATCAGTTTACATTTTGCTTACTGTCATAATAGAGGTACAATTGCAGGTTTACATGTACAAGACCAACGTAGAAAAACAGATCTTTACTACAGAAATAATAAGTGAACACAAACGATCCTCTGAAGTCATCTATTTCCGTTTCTTCCTGTCAGCTGTTTGGTGCCTACCACAAAATCTTTTTCATTTTGTCTGCTACTATGTATTTGAAGAGGGTGTTTGTTTCTTGGTTGGTCCTCTGCACCACCATAGCAAGCACGATCAATGAGAATTGTTAGAAAAACATCACGTTGTAAGACAAAGATGTAAAATACACTCTTATGATTTAGCCAAACTTAATAATTTTATCTAAATAAGCTAATCAAGGTAAGAGGAAAATCTACTGTACCAGTATCGTATTCTTCTTCATCTCCGATGCTGAATACTGGTTTTACACCACGGTAGGGTTTTCCTACTCTGTCACTGCTGCTGACGTGTCTGTTGGCAATGAAAAGGGCAGGAGAGAACATGGGATGGGAGAAGAAAACTGATGGTATGACTCCCACAATAATGTATTAGCAAAATGTAAACACAACTGTGCAACTGAGACGAACAAGAGAATTTCATGAAGCTGCCTGCAAGGAAGCTGTAACTGACCCATCAAGCCATTTGGTTAGTGAAAGCATGTGTTTCAGTTACTTGGCAAGGCTGACTACTGTTACAAATTAGGTGAAAAGAAATAGTTTGTTTCAAAAAGAACTTCTGGCCACCTCAAATAACAAAGTACATTAGAGACCTGAAAACTGACAACATGCTGTGAAGTTTTTAGTATGAAACTGAAATATTTCTGGACAGTCAGGGCAGCTTTACAAGGATGCCAAATGGGGAGGGAGTTAAAAATGAAGACCATTAACTAACATGTCTGGAAGCTCATTTTTTCTGGTTAATTCCTCAAAAGATAACAAAATACCTCAAGCACTTCAAAGTGGGGTTACTGTAAACCATCCACTGTAGTGTTAACTCAATACTTCCCGTCCATTATTTTTGGCATAAGCCCAATCCTGAAATCTTTGGTCAAGCAATTCCTACTGCTAAAAATCCAGCATCACTGGGATTTCTGCACAGATATTGACCTTAAAAATCACATTTAAACCTATTTCTATAGATCATATTAAGTGACACAAACACAACTGAGACTTAATGTTTGACAGTAACAGTTGCAAATCCTGAGATATTTTAAAGCTCTAGGTCAGAGTGCCATGATTACATGGTCACAGCTGTCATATTAGAAGTTCTGGCCCTCAGTTGCTGAGAATACCTGAAAATATGAGAAAACCAGAAGGTTCAGAAAGCCACAAAATAGGTAATTACTGAACAAAATAAACAGTTCATGATTTTAGCCTTTAGAATTGGCAACATGTAGCAGTTTAAAAAAACAAAAAACAACAAACCAAACATGCCTGTCCCTTTCCCTTATTTCAATTTCTATAACCTCCTTCCCCATAATGTGTACTCATATTTCCTATAAAACAGGAACCAGGGCTTATAGCTTAAGTACATTCACAAACTCCAGTCTACATGCTACGGTAGAATCAAGTTGGAGAGGAAACCTCTTTAGTAATATATAAATGAATGCTAGTACTTATATATAACCTAAAAGCATATTTAAAAGTTAAAAAAGAAACCTACATTTCTATGGCTACAATTTACTACTGTACACAAAACAAGGAAATGTTTAATAGGGAAAAAAAACCAAACCACCACCACCAAAAAAACCCAGAAATGCATTCTACAATGAAACAAAAAATAAACATACAAAAACATGCTCATTAGTGTTTAAGACAATAAGCATCAATGACACTGACAATTCAAGAGGGCAGTGCTTCTATACAGAAGCTTTTGTAAATATGCTTTTGCTACATATGCTAAATATGTAAATACATAACCAATTGAGTAATAAGCAGCACATTCAAATAGCGTCAAATTGAATTACACAGAGAGGATCTCACTGGTGTTTAAAGATCAAAGTTAGTCAAGACAAGAAAAAGTAAAAAGCTACTTTATAAAACCTGGTAACATCTTAAACTAGAAATGGATTTCCTTTAACCTGTTTGCACGGAAGGCCATCACTACATTGCTACAAATTGAATGCAATTCCTTTTAGTGGCAAACCTGCAAAATGAAATATATTGGCAATAAACACAAAGTGGACCTAACTGAAAGGATGGGAAAAGAATGCCATTGCAGGTTTTTAAGAGAACAGTCTAGTGATCCATAGTGTGAGCAAATTTATTATCTCCCCAATGAAAGAAGATAAGCAATGTAAGTGAAAGGAGCAAGTAAAATAACTGAAATGTAATCTCAATATATCGGAACTTCTTGGTTACAAATACAGATTCGAGTGTCTTTAAGTTACTGAAGACAGTCACCAAGTGTTTTAAGTTGGAATTTTAACACTTTCTTATCATATTCTAAAAACCGATCAACAAAATGTGGGGAGAAATCCCCATGGTCTTTGGGACTTCTAAATTAACAAAATATGTTATGTCCTGTTTGGGATACTCCCACTTCCCCCCCCCNTTTCAAAGACTCTTCCCCCCCCCCCCCCCCCCCCCCCCCCAAGAATAGTGGTTAACATTACTATTGGTTTTGCTCACACAACACCATTCTGTAATGCTTATGGGTAAATCCTATCTCAAATTATGTGCGAACTACTTGAAAGAAAAATTGGTCCCAAATCCTTGGAAAACCAAACAGCATTTTAAATATTCATTAATTCTTCCAGCACCAGTATTCATGCTTTTCAGTCTATGAGGATCAAAAGCTATAACATAGAGTTCCTAAAGTATAACCAAAGTTCCAAACTCATTATGCATGAGCTGTCCTTCATTTATCACAAGTAATTTTATATAAACTCAATTTACAATTTTTATTTGTGAAATAATTACAAGGCAATAAATCTGAGACAAATGTGAAGGGACTCCACATTTGTGTGAAACACAGTAGTTATGTGAACAAGATGAGGGCGAGTTGAAAAGCATATTTACTTATTAACTCAGCATTTTTCTTTTCCCAGTAATGAGCACCTCTGTTTCTATCACCGTGTTCAATCACCATCTGATGAGAAGCATAAAAATTCCAGATTTCCAGGCAGAATTTCCATATGGGTTCCCTGTTCTATCTAAGCTCTGATGATGCTTTATGAATAGTTTATAAGAAGTCCTTTTCATAGTTGTAGTCTCTCTTGTTAAAAGCTTAAGCCATAATTTGTTCAGTAATTGCTCCTGGTATCTTTCACTAGTGCAAGTCACTAATAAAAGGTATATAGGAAATGACAAGTAAAAAAAAAAAATTCCATCAAAAGCAATAGTAAGGAACAGAAATAACAAAGCAGAAACTAAGAGAAGAAAGCACTGCCAATACATTCTTTTTCTTCCTCTAGTCCCCTGACCAGTACTTGTAAAAACCAAGAGCTTTAAATATATGCAAAACCCCTAAATTAATATAAAAATATGTGAGCAATTTTGTCAGTGTAACCAATGCTTACAAATATTGCGATGCCATGCTAAATACAACAAAGGTGGTTTTAGTCAGACTGCTTAATTGTCAAGCTTACCGCTCCAGGCTTGCTCTGTCTGGCCAGGGAATATTGAAAGGTATTCTATAGTACATTGGGGCAGAGGACAGAACAAAAGAATTAAAAAAAAAAAGTTGAAAGGAAAAGTCTAGATAAATAATTGAAATGCTCTATATTGGCAATGTATCTTCTTCAAGGAGGATGCTTATAAATAAAAGCAATGCTTCACGACAGCTAGCCACAACAGAGGGAAATATCTGTAAAAATTCTATTAAAGTATGAATTTTCCATGCTATGTATGGCTTACATATAAGCCTGACACGATTTTTTCACACAACAAAAGCTACTACCAAGTGCTATTTAAGAATTTTTTTTCTCTAATTGTGAAATAGTAAGATTTAAAAAAAAAAATAAAAAAATCATTTTCCAACACAAAAAGAAGCAACATTCTATACCTTTTGATTAGGTACAAGACTCCAGAAAACTATTGTTTGCTTGGCATGTATTTTATATCCTGCTATCAAACAAACACTAGCTCTGTAAGGCTCTTGAATACCAATGTGTTAGCAACACACAACTCCAAACGCTGCATTTTAAAGTACTCTAAACCAGGCTATTCAATTAAAGCTTTGACAGATGAAAGCTGCTAGTCTTATCTAGTTAAGTATTTGGAATGACGACCTGCAACTTTCAAAGTGTCTTTTAACATGTTTGCACATTCTCATTCCCAGCTCTTCTTGAAGATACAAAAAATGAACAAGAGTGCATTCTGGGTTTGAAAAGCAGCTTTACATCAGGACTTAGAAAAAAAAAATAAAAAAATATCAAGATCTTCCAAAAAGTTAACCTGAACTTGACAAAATGAGGCAGTAAAAAAACCAAAACAGAACAAAACCAACCAAACAAAAAACCCCATCCAGAATCCTTGTGTCATTCACCCATTCCATTAGAATCAGGATGGGGAGGAACTGAAATAAAAGTGAAATAATTCTTGACTTTTAGACTGAATACAGAAACGACACATTATAAGTCATCAAACTAACCATGCAGTGACAAATTCCGCATCAACGTTCAAAAGAAAAGGCTGCTCACACTGGCCTTGCAGCACTAAGGCAGCAGAGTAGGCTCACTGCGTCATGATAAAATTGTGACGAGAGCAGGGGTAGGAAATCTAAAAGCTGAAACTGGAAGGTAACTTTTTTCCTAATTAGCACAGTCTTCACATTAAGGAAACAGCCTCCTGAAATGGGAAGTCATTCCTCACTGCTAACTCTTAGTGAGATATGACGCACCTGTCCACGGGCGTAGATGTATTTTCAATAAAACTAATAACTTTTTCTTTCACATTCACAGATTTAGTCTTCAAGGCAACTGTCATTTTATTCACCAGGGACTTTACTCCTTTCCCATCACTTGAACCATTAGGAGAATCACCCTGTAAAAGTAACTCCTCTCAGAATTAATCATATAAAAATAATGTTATTTCATCTCTTGTTTGTTAAGAAAGAAACTGACTACAAAATAGCAATCTACTTTTTGGTACTCAGTACATTAATTACAGCATTAAGTATTCTTTTAGAGTTCTATCAAATGACAGTAACAACAGGCATCTGAGGTAAAGTTGATCCAACAAAGCAAGCTTAGCAAACCTCATTACTGAGCAGTCTGCTATTAAAACCTTGAGATGAAGGAATTCTATTAATGATAAATTGTATCCAAATTAAAAGCCAAATTCTATGTACAACATAGCAGCTGTAGAAGAGATACAATTTTGAGCTTTCCTATAAAACTGGCATACAGTTTCAGAGTAATTTACTCCCAGAGTGAAGAGCCAATAAAAGTTGTCCATTACGTATACTCTGCTGGAGAATGAACACAGCAAGTTCTTCCTCTCAAAAGGATAAAAATGTTTAGGTCGCCTCCAACTAGGCAGTGAATATAGTTTCAAATTAAACACACAACTGAAAACAATCATGACTTGCAGTAATGCATTTTACAGAACAGAATAAGGAATATGAAGAAAAAATTCAGTACACCTGAGGCTCCCATCCCACTATACCACTTGAGGTTAAAATTCACTTACGTCAACAGAGGAGTTTATGCTACTTCTTGAGCCTGAGGTACTAGCAATCCAGTGGCCATACCCATTTTCTGGTCCTTCCACATTGATATCTGCTAAGTGCTGCTGGAGGGCTGTTAAAAGGCCATGAAAAAAAACCATTCAGAACTTCACTGGAATTAGTCTTCACTGGAATACAGTGAATGGAGACTAATTCACTGGAATTAGTCTTCACTGGAATACAGTATTTGATGAAAATACTGTATATCCAAGACTAATCAGTAACAATTTTTGCTCCATATGATTTAACAAAACAGATAAACTCAGACACCACTATAATCATCCCTGACTTTTCTCTCAATAGTATAAAAGCATTTTAGTAAAGAAAACAGTTAAAATTCAGCAGCAACTAAAAATAAATCACTGCTTTGATCCTAAAGATAGCTGTTATGACATATACTGACTAGTAATGCCTTTATACTCATAGCACAGATCTCTTCACTGTTGTAGAGCCTGATTGATTCCAGCAACATAAATTTTAGAACTAATGATTTAGGAAAACACAACAACAATTAATAGTAATTATGCAGATCTGTATGAAGATACTACTTCAATCTATAGAGGCTAAACATCAAGAACAGTAAGTTAGAAGGAGGGAATTTCCCCACTTCCTGTATTAATTTTTCACCATTCAGACATGCTGTAAGCCGTGACAGTTAACCACAAATGTGCAAGTACAGTGTTGATTTACACAAACCAAAAACCTGACAAGTGAGACGTATTTCCTATTAATTTAGCTGATTTCTAGCCAAAGTCTAATAAAAATATGAACAGTGTTAAGATGCCAAGTTTTCTCAAGGCAAAGCTCATTATTAACAAGCTTACCCATAAATCCTCCTTTGGCAATGCTTACATACTCCTTATTTTTCTGCAACAGAAAAGACATTTTTGGTTGAAGCAAAAACGTGCAGAATGAGTTTTACAAGCATGGTAATGAAACATGGGTTAATTTAATAAAAACTGTCAACTTGAGTAATGTAAAAAACAGTTGAGATTAAGAGGAAAATATTTTGCCATTTAGTTTCAGTGATATGTGCAGACACACTTTATTTCAGCTACTAATATCAACAGCAATTTACTTGTACCTGTAAGAAGTGTGCTAGCACCATGTTCATATACATATCTTCTTCTTCCCTGCCACTTCCCATGAAGCAGAGATGTTCCCCACCAGCTATGGAGCCAGACTCAATAGATTGTTTTTGTGCTTCTAATAGGGATTTTACAGACTGTGCAAATTCTGATGGGTTTTGAAGCATCTGTGGAATGAACAAACAAAAAGTGTTGTTTGACACGAACATACTATAACAACTTCTGATAAGATACAAACTTTGAAAATGGTTATAATTTTTCAAGAACAAACAAGGCAACATCAGCACTGTACAAGATACACACACACACACACCAAAAAAGAAAAAAAAAAAAAGACAGCCTGACCCAGACTTCGTGTTACATAAAAGAACACAGAGTGATCCTTTCCTTCCTCACTCCACCTTGCTCTGCCCAGGAAACAAATGCAGCTAACATTTGTTAGTTTATTTTTGCAGACACCAAATAATAGTGGAAAAAGTCTTTACAACTTCCATGTTGCGTTAAGTTGGCAGTATGACAGAGGGACTGATTTCCATATTTGCGTACGCTCGACCATAACATGTTCAAACTTTGCAGTTTTGAAACCCTTTAAAATATCTAGAATTTCTAGGTGCCAGTAAGGTCGTCCTCTTGGTATCTCCTCGCTAAGATTTTTCTCATTTACTTATCAAGATTTTGGAAAAAAAATTACAATCAGGAGTACAAGGAGATACGTAGGATTATTAGTACTCTCAAAAAGTTAAGGCTGTGGTCTCCTGAAGGTCCATTATGCATGCAAAAACAATGAGCTGCTATATGAAAAAGATGGAGAAACAAAGACTGTCTAAATACAGCTGAAATTTTAACCCACTCTTCTGGGAACGGCACTTATTTAAATTAATAAGGAAATACTAGCCTGTAACTGAAGGGGGGGAGGGGGAGTGGAGGGGCAAGAGAAGGGATTTTCATTATCTAGCCTTTACACTGGATTAAATGATGAAGTACAAAGTTACAAGTACACATTCTAATTGGAATTTTCCTAGAACGAAGTGCTGCTGCTTTATTACATAGGTGCTAAATCTCACTGCTTCCTCTAAGTCTACCTATACTTTCCCCATTGCCTCCCCTTAAAGTAAATTGTGCGTACTTTGCACATACAAGCATATAAAATGCACTTAAGTTCCATTAATGGCTTTTCATCTCAAAGATTATTCCCTACAATGTTTTCCTGGCCTTAAACTTGTAAAAACACAGACGAGCCTGGTGACATTCAGCCAGCATGGCTCACGAAGGATCCTAACCATACTAACTGACACACACCATAGAAGTTAATTCCAATATGCAATTTAAACACATACCAACTAATCACATCCAATTTAAGAATTGTCTTCATGGACTTTTTAATATAATACTAGGCTTTTAAACTGTTTAATAATTTATAATACTTATTTCTATTTTGTTGAATATGATGTTCAATTAAGGCTAGCAGAACACCCACATGCCATAGGGAAAGTTTTTTCCTACATAATTTTTGATCTAGGTTAAAACCCAGAACACTGTATGACAATCATTTAGGTTGGAAAAGACCCTTAAGATCACTAAGTCCAACTGTGAACCTAACACTGCCAACTCTTCACCACTAAGCCACGTTCCTAAGTGCCATGTCTACAAGTCCTTTAAATACCTCCACGTCCCAGGGCAGCCTGTTCCAGTGCTTGATAACTCTTTTGGTGAAGACTTTTTGCTAATATCCAGTCTAAACCTCCCCTGGCGCAACTTGAAGCTATTTCCTCTTGTCCTACCACTTGCTCCGTTCTCACTTGGGAGAACGGACTGATACCCCCCTCGCTACCAACCTCCTTTCAGGGAGTTGTAGAGAGCAATAAGGTCTCCCCCTCAGCCTACTTTTGCTTCCTATATAATTATACTTGTGCAAATAACACTGAACAATACATCATTTTAATTAGAGAGGTAAAGATAATATATGCAGGACCAAGCTTCTTAAGTAAGAAAGGTAAAAAAGCCTTTGTTGAGGTGTATACATGGAAATCATTCCATGCAGCATCCATAGACTGCTTGAAGTGAAATAGTAGGGAGTTAATCTGGAAGTGAACAATATGTCAGCTGAAGTAATTTGGGGAAAAAAGGACAGAGAAAAATATGATTTGAATATTCAGTTAGGAATTCATAATCAAATGGAAACTACAGCAAAATCTTTAATAAAGTAATTAGTCTGTAGTACATCTCGGTCTCAAAATTAATGTATTTCCTCTCTCATATTGTGCTGTAAAAGATTTAAAGGAGCAACTAAATCCTTTTCAAGACTTATGCTCCTTACCAGCAGTCTGTAGTAACACTGGCTGGGAAAAAAAAGCTACTTGTTAAAATTAATGACAACTTTCATTAGAAATTATGATGCTAAAAAGAGGTTTCTCCTCCAAGCAACATCTAGACTTTAGCCAGTTCTAAGCAAAGAGCAGGAAGTCTGGAAACCCAAATTCTAATGTCATTAAGGATTAAACTTCTCAGTAAAATGATGGCTCCACCAATCTCGTTTAGAGAAGCTAACTTTTGAAACCTCACCATATAGCTAGACCCTGCAATCCACAAACAAGTATAAACTAAGGATAATTTATTTTTCAAGACAGACATTTCTCTCTCCTTCTATTTAACTTAGGATTCAAAAAAATCAGTAAAGAAACAAAAAAGCATACGAACCAAATCGGAGTCTAAATGAAATGCTGTTGATAAATGCCCAGCATTGTATTGCTCTGCAGGACGACAATCCACTACAAAGAACCTTACTCCTTCCTGAAAGAGAAGGATTTTGCCTGTTAAACTTTTTTAAATCGTGTAATCATTGATAGGAAAGTACATCATTCAACTATATCTTAATACTAATTCCAATGCTACAGGAAACCCTCAAAGGGGCCAGCAGCTATTGGAAAAAAATCTTATTGCATTTGATTAATCTGAACTTCTACAGTTAACAGACGAAGAACAGTACTCTAACAGTGATTGCCCATTAATATACCAAGTTTGTGCATCAGAAAGGATTGCCCAAGTGCAATGCAAACAGTGTAATTATTTCACTTCTACTAAGAAGAAATATAGTGGGTATGAGGGCACACATCAACAAGACATCAGAAGGGACAACTCTGAAGTCCCAATCCATCAGTCCACTACTATTCAGCACAGCATATAATGATAGCTTTATATCCCACCAACTTACACCGGATATAAATAAATGCTTAACTTGGAATAAGGAAAAAAGTATGCATGATGAAACGGGCCTGGAAACTGCTACAAAAAGCCAGTAGTCAATAGGAAACACTATAATCTAGCTACACTATTATCCATATATTGGTCTTAAATAGTCTAAGTGAAGTCCTTGCATCTAAGTTGGCTGTGATTAACTACTACAAAAATAGGTTGAATCAATTTTTTTTGTTTAAAACTTTCATTGACAAAAGAGGTAATTCATAATGGCGTTCTTCTCAAAGGTACCGAGTAGTGGGTTTTAAATTTTCCTCTACAATAGCTACATTTGGGAAGGAATTCAAATTAGTGAGGTATTACTTTAAGCTCCCACTTCTCAGATTCAAACCAGCTGTATTAAGCTCCCCTGTGATGTAGCTCTAGTTGCTACAGCACAAATGTGTTGCAGTCAGCAGATCACTTACAAGAGAGACAGCTTCAAGACAAGAATACTTTTTCCTCAAATAACAAATATTCATCTGTGTTGTTAGCACTTTTTTTAATACACATAGTAGTAAGTGATTCTTTTCCTTTTCTATAAAATTGGGGGGCAGGGAGGAAGAGTAATTCACTATACTGACTCCTTGTTGCTGATTTGCTTGAAGAATCTCAGACACAGAAACTGCTAGACAGAGAGCCTGGCTCAAGTCTGTGTCATCATCTTTGAGGCCCAGCAAGCTGCTCCCAAAAAGACTGTGGTTGTCCTAATAAGGCAAGAGGGAAAGAAAAAAGTTAACTGAAGCCATTGTCTTTAGATGCAAAGGGTTAAAGTAAAACTATATCCACCATGTCCCAAACATTTAAGCCTGATACACTTGCATCTTGTCCACATAGTCATCAAATTTTTGATCAACTGAAATTCTTTCTGAAAGGCCTGAACTTCCATTACAAACATACTTGTTCACCACTCTGACCATGCCAACATGATGAAATACCTGTTTTTTTTGTTTTGGTTGGGTTCCCCCCTGGCCCCGCCACCAAATCTCACATAGCTGTCTACCCACATCAGAGAAAGTACATACAACCCAAAAGCAATGATTACCAATCACTTTAATTTCATGAATTCACTGAATTCAGATATCTTGAGTAAGGAAGAACTGCAAGAACAATGCGGATGATGACAGCTTTATCTCTGCTAAGTGGCTTTTTCCTGTTTGCTGTTGTAAGTACAGCTAGGACTGCTGTGCAGCCTACTACAATGCAATTATGTCAGTATTGCATATTTGCTTCAGTGTTTACAAGAACCTGTTTTTCAAAAGAAGGTCATCAGTCATGAAGTGAGAATATTGCAGGGAAGATTCTCTAACATGTTTCACTTGAACTTCTTATCTTTCAAAGATCCGAACAGTAAATACCACCAGAGTAACAACATGAAAAAAATATTTTAAGACATCACAATGAAATATTCAAAGTTACTGGCAGCAGGAGCTTAAACATTTACCAACGAGAAGAGAATTCCAAAATTACCTTCCTGAAAGAAGCTGGAGTTTTGCTACAGTAATATTGTGCCAAGGAGAAGAGATCTTCTATATCCTCTAAATCGAGATTGGCTGGTGAAGTTTCTAAGAATTCTGAGATATACAAACAACATAAGTGCCTGATTATTTCAAATGTAGAAAAGAAGCAGCATACATCATTTCACATCATAAACCAACTTATTTTTAATAAGGTATAATGCAATTAAGTTTACTGATTAAACACGAATGTTGATTCACACTCTAGGTGGAAAGAGAAGATACAGGAAATACTCCTTATCCATAGGAAACCTATGCTATGTGCTAGAAATTCAAACCTTCTATGCAAATTATTTTTTTTTACTGCACTCTTACCTCTTTATAGTTTTAGCTTTCAGAGCAGCCTTTTCTAAAGAGGGCTGACCAAGAGAATCCTCTAAAACAGAGTACTTAATCAAGTAGCAGTATTATATGACCAGGATGGTACAAGGGTATAGTTCTGCAGTATGTGGCAAAGACAAAATTCCAAGCACCCTCATTTTTAACTACTAGGAGATTATTAATTATATTGTATTATGCCATGTAAAAAAAATAAAATACAAAGGCAATGAATTAGGCTCAAATCATGTGCATACAAAGATAATAATCAGGAAAATGCAACAAATGCAGTAGATTCAAAGAAGCATTTGAAAGCTGCTGCTCTGGGCTTAGAAACATGGTGATTGTTTCAAGTACTCCAAACTGAAGCATAAAACTAGGTGTGAGAGTGCTAAAAGGAACCACAAGAAAAGAATGTTAAGGACAGGGCAAATGTGATGCAGCAAAAGAATAGTAAGAAAGGAGTTAGTGGCTGAGGAGACTCATTAATGAGAAAGTCACAGGGAAATAATTACATAATTCAGTTCTTTAGTAATTAAATAATCAATGGGGATTATATTGTATGGTAAACATTTCACTAGCATCTATATAAGAGAAGTACTTACTTATCATTTCTTCTTTATCTGATTCTTGTGCTAAGATAACGTCTCTGAAAACAGTAAAGTCACAGGCATAGATTAAGTCAGTAAAACCAAAATGAAACAAAAGTGGATCAGAACTGTGTCAGCAAGGAGTGTCCTAAGGAATTAACTATACACTTACTTTGCATTGACAAGGATGATTAACATTAAGAAATAAATAAAGAATGGATCTGCTTGCTGTAGATATCCATCCCATATTGCCTGAGTGACTTCATCTGAACAGTAATATGAGAAGAGGCTTCCAAGCTAAAAATATGGAAAATAGTGTGAGAAAGAGCAATAACCAGGAACAATCTTATCAGGATAAGACTTTTAACAGAGATAGACGATATCTAAAAGAAAATAAAAACTACAAAATTGTGTTAAAACATACAGTTGTACCATGCATTGAAGGATGATTCTACCCTCAAAAACAATTTTTACAGAAACAGTGCAGTAATGCTACAGATTATCTGTGAATAAATACGCCCAGTGTGAAAGCAAACTCAGCTGTACATTGTCAGCCTTGCAAATTCAACCAGAGATAACACAATCAGGCTGGAATACTGTTTAGCTCATAGCCACTGCTAAACACCAATTATACCAACAAGACAATAATAAGAGAATGTATTTGCTCATCTAGCTTAGCAAATAGGACTTTGAAAGGATCCTGTAAACAACATTCTTTTTATTTTTCACAGTAGAACCAAGCTAATTGAACATGGTTGCACATTAGTTTGATGACAACACTTACTTAACATTACATTATAATGCTTTATGGCTGCGTAATTAAACATTTGCAAGCAACAGAAAATTTTCATTACCATTTAACAAACTGTCTGCCTGTTCCCATGTTCCCATTTAAAAATACATCCTCTCTGATATACAAAGTTCAAAGTGGATAAAGGAAGATACAGGAACTTCTTTTCACACGAGAGAGAGATTTGCAATCCCACCTAACTCAAGTGCATACCAGCTGGCTTCACTGGGGTCTTATTAAACTTGCTGATGCATACAAATTTGGTATCAACACAGCTACAGCGCTCAAAAGCTCAGTATCTGGTTTTAAGCACTATCATAGAATATTTCAACACGTCCTAGTAAACTTTTATAACAGTAAGAACATCTATTCAATTCTGAGTCAAATGCAACTGTAGACAAAACGTCCCTGAACAATGAGGCAATGCCAGGTCTCTGAATGTTGCTTATGTATTTCTAATACATAGACTAGAGAAATACCTCTGTATAGACTAAAGTTTTTTGATAGATGAAACAAGGAATTTTTCCTAATGAATCACTGAACTTTTAATAAACAACTTCAAATAAGTTTGTATTTACTAAGGAAAATTATATATTAAAAACAGGAGATTCAGTAGTAAAAAAAGACCTGATAGTCTTTTTGAAGGCTGATGACTGGCAAAAGGCAGATTTTGCGAATATGGAAATTCTTACTGGACACATTTCAACATCAAAATTGGTAGCAGCCTAAAAATATCATCTTTAAAAAAAACCCAAACAAATACAGACCTTGCAGTTTAAGAATTCATTTCAGTCCTATTTTTTTAACTGAAAGTAATGGAGCTACAAATAATTTTACCAAGTCAATGGGTATAAAAGAAGAGCCTAGAAGAGGTCATGGGTCAAAGTCATCTTTATTAATTTACGGACTTTGCCTCTGCAAGCATTGCATCATGATTTTCTATCACGTATACCAAGTAGCATTGAAATCTGATAATTTTGCTGCTTTATGTTGTAGTCCTGCTACACAAACTTTAAAAAAAACAAAGACTGAGGTAAGCATTTTTATAACTACCCCCAAATCAAGGCAGTTTTGAAGTTAGGTGAGGAGGAACTGACCAATTCTTGAAGAGCTGTAAAATATATGTGCCTAAATTCTAAAAGGTAATGCACCATATGAGGCAGATATATCTATTAGCATAGAGGTTTTTAAAATGATTAGTAATTTGACTTTAAAAGACCCATTAGACTGATGCTTATCCATACCTACAACCACACAGCTGCCCACTATAAAAACTAACATCATGGCTTCTTACTTTGAGCACATCATTTGCTTTCTTACTTATTTCAAGTAGTTTCTAACATCAGTGTCTCAACATCCAATACAATAAAAATGTGACGTTAATAAGATCTTTTATCTTACGTTAAATAGCCAAAGACAAAACCCCCACACTATATTAACACATGCAATTTATTTCCATATATGCAGTTCTAACCTCTTGTACTACTCTTCCATAAACTGGCAACATGTACTTAAATTTTAACAAAAATTTATTTTTCATTATGTTTCCCTACTTTCACTTTATTACCCAGTTGAGTGCATATGAGTCTGGAGTCATCTTCTTAGTATCAAGAAAGGAGCAGAGTTCAGGCTCATGGTACTGAAGCAGCAGTCTAAATAGATGAAATGGTCTTCCCTTCATAAAACAGTCCCTAAAAAGTAGTATTGAAAATCATCATAAATCCCCCTGTAATATTTCAGTTGTCAGACTTACAGTAGCAATTCTTTATTAGTTCTAATTATGTAGTTTTGTACATTGTTTTTTTTTTTAATTCACAGGGACTCCTCATGAAGCCAACTTGCCTTGCCTCAAGAGCTAAAAAACCCCCCACCCAAACCAACAAAAAACCCACAAACACTGAACACCCCACTACATTAATAAGGCAGGAGAAAGAATGAAATACTGCCAATACTTGATAGAGTATATAATACAGAAGTTGTTTTAAAACAGATTTAAATATCAAAACAAGGCTAGCACAGTATCAATGTGTTAACTAATAATAGAATAAAAAAATATAAATCATTCTAATATGGCAGCCAAAGGAAACTTAGAAACTTAAGTAAACTTATACAAAACTTGAATCAGATCTCTAAACACAATTATCAGCCTTTCTCGAACAAGGGTATATCTATGGTGGGGAAATGGAAATATTCACAGCAAATTATATGTGGGGATTCTTTTTCGAAATTATCCCAAGAAATCTGACTTCCCATTAAGTTAACAAGACAAAAAGTGTAAAAAGAAGAAAGATATTCTATTTGTTAATTTAGCATAAGAATCTAGACTTGCAAATTACTATGAATGGTTAATATGGCCGATTATTCCAGCCAGTCAATCTTTACCACCTTTTGACTTTAAGAATGCATATATACCCAAAAATAAGTTTAAAAAGAATCTTTCTACATTTCTACTGACAATGTAACAACATTGTTTAGAAATTTTTAACTGTTTTGCTCAGTATTTTTTTATTTCTGGTACCGACAGTAATAATCAACACTATATAAATATCCAGTTAAAAAAAAAAAAACAACCAACCACCAAAAAACAAAATGCACACCAAAAACCCCCAAAACAACCAACCACACAAAATCAGCCCCTCAGAAAAACACTTATCAAGTATTGTGAGTTCCTGTATCTATCCACTACTGCCTAGGCTAGAAGCCCCATGGAGGCAGCAGACTCAGCCATTAAAAGGACTGGGGGGAAAAAAAAAAAGTAAGTAAAAACAAATAAAAAAAGGTTTAGCTAAACAGAAATAAATTGCCCTGGAAACTAACCTACATTTTACTTCAGGAGAGGATGGTTTGTTATTGTTATTGTGTTTTACTTGGGTTTTTGTTTTGTTTTGAAAACAAAAAACCAAAGCTATTTTCTACCCTCTGTTAGAGGTTAACATCACTGTAATGTAAGCAGATGTAATGCACTTTCCTCACCTGGTCCCTGGGATGAGACACACTTACATTATCCACTTGCAGCTTTTTAATTAGTTTACTACATTACAAGCTCTCAAACAAATCATTGTCTACCCAATTACATATCTGAGATGGTGTTTTATTCTACTTATAGCCTAAACAAAGAATACTAATGACCTAGGACTTCCATATTAACTGGTCATTAATTTTGTATAGTTCAGAAAAATCTCTATTCTAGAGGAAAGGCAGGAGGAAAAGACAGGTGTCCAACAGGATACTTTATACCCAAAGCCTTGAGAGTAAGTGTTTCCAAAGAAAAAAAACAGCAAAATCTCCCTCATCTAAAATAGCCAATTATGTTGGGTTTTTTCCTTCATTCTTCCTTTGACTTTGCTTTCAAAAAAACAAGACATAATATGGTCCAACAGATTATGCTGTACATTCCCCTCACCTGTTGACAATACTTTGCCAGAATAAATTCCCAATAAATATTTCATGATAGCTATAAAACATGAGAAAATGTGAATAAAAAGCGTATGATTTTTAAAAAAGGCAAAAAAGTTAAAAATGAAACTTTTATCAAATAGTGATAATGGTCCAGCAGTCAAAAGTCAAATCAAGACCAAATTGACCTAAGCGGACATTTGAAAGCCTACTATAAATTGCCTTTCTATGCCTTCCATTCTCCCATTGGGAGAAGAGGGAAAAAAAAAAAAAGAGAAAGAGAACACAGTCTACAACTCATTGAAACACCATCTAGATTCTTACAGAGAAACTCAAACACTAGACACTCTGAAAGCCTATGGCTGAAAGTATGTGAGTTACAGGACCATAATGCCACTATCCCTGAACAATTCACAGAGCCCAACAGTATTTTAAATCAGAAGTGGACACAAGCTGAGTCAAGTGACAGGACTGATAAATGTTTCCTGCCCCAACACCAAACGTGCACTTTTCATATTATGGGCGCACATCCAGTAGCTGGACCAGAATCTCCTCTCCAGGGAATCAGACTAAGATCTTTAATTACAGACTATCCATATGTTATTTCACAAGATCTTAATCAGAAGACCCTGTAGCCTGGCTGGAGTGTCATGGTGGCACTCCAAGATAAATAAAAAAATATTTTTTTAATATATATATAAAATATATTTTCTGTATATATAATATATACAGCATGAAACCCTCAAGTTTCGTAATTTTTTTATTTAAAAAATACTTCACTAAAAAAACCTCAATAGAATACAAGGAAAACTTCAACTACTTCTAAAGAGATTTTTTGAGACTTAATTAGTGCTTATGAAGTACTTTGAAGTGGCAAGGAAAGGAAAGAAAAAACGCTTTCACGTAACATATGTGAATTAGATAGTTCCTAAACAAATATTTCTGATATTGCACGAAATGACAGTTATTCTTTAAGAGGCACATCCAGTCTACATGAGTCACATGCTAACTCTTTCAATCTTAAGCCAATGGAACCATCTCCTGGACTTTAAACCAACAGGTGTTGATGGTTCAATTTATTATCACATGAAAGAATTTGACATCTTTGCTACAAACAGTGCTACTCTAGCCAAAATGAACATCCACGTGCTTTCAGAAAATACTTTTAATGCCAGTAAAAATAGTACATAGGCAAAAGAACAAGAGTTTTACCTTGGAATGAATTTATTCATGATAGCATAAAAGCAGTTGTACAAGTCACTGCGTGGCAATCGAAGGTGCACCAGAGGTTTGAGTAGATGTATCCAGCCAAGGCAAGAACTGTATTTAACATTGCGTGATTTACAATAAAAAGTAATAACAGACTCGATATCCAGAAGTAATACTGACTTCTCCTCTTCTGGCACTGACAACTGGTCTGAAATAGGCACAGCAATATAAATAGTATTAACAGCCTTTCAAAGAAACTGAATGAGATTATTTCATGGCACAATTGCACCAATAGGGATTGCTTGGAAGAAAAAAAAAAAAAAGGGCAACAAAACCAGACAAACAAAAAACTAGCAGCTTGGATTAAATGCTTACAGAAAAGCATCACAATGCAAGTGATTTTATAACCCCAGTAGGATAAGAATTTAAATATAATTTAAAATCACAACAACAGGACTAAAGAAGTTTGTGTTTTCTAGGATCTATATGAAACAAAGAGGTAGATTCTTTTAATGCACAAAATGCCCCTCTTCTATTTCTAACTGATGTGCTCAGAACATAACTTATGCTTAACTAAAATTCAGCTGAATTTCAACACAGATCAACACAAAACACATACCTCCAATTCCTCAAAAGCCCACTGACATGCAAATTTATGAAAATCAGTAGTTCAAAATCCACTAGGCTTACAGACTTAAATTTTAGTATTAACATGTAAACCACATTTTTAATCTCTACTTCCAAGAAATTTTCCTAACAATAGTTTAAATTTGGAGGTGTTAGGGTAACTACAAAAAGAGAAGTGATACAACTATACCTGGCTTGTAAATTCTATTTGGTACTGTTGCTAATCATGAACATATAATCTTATATATAATGTAGTACATTGTTTCAATTTCTTACAAATGTTGCAGGGTACTGAAAAGTAAAGACGTCCCCTACATAATTACACACTAATTCTGAACCTATCATTTATATTGTTACATTTGGACAAAAATTGGGACAAAAATTTGGTACAAAACCAGTTCTGTAATTAAAGTAGCAAGCTAAACACTTCTTAAACACTGTCATTTAGTTTGATACATACACACAGCTTACATTTTCATTAGTTCCAAAGCATCCTTCTGCATAGACTCTTTCTTACAAGGCTGACAACACTTCAGAAAAACTACTGGCATCCACCTCACTTGAGGCAATGAATCTAAGACATACTGAAATATGTCAACACCATACTGCAAATTATTACTTCCTCCATGTGATGAAATAACTGCTTAGCTTACTGTGCTGGTTTTGGCTGGGATAGAGTTAATTTTCTTTATAGTAGCTAGTATGGGGCTATGGTTTGGATTTGTGCTGAAAACAGTGTTGATAATACAGAGATGTTTTCATTATTGTCTAAGTTCAAACAATTTTCAGTTTAATATTAAACACCTCTAGATTTATTAAGTCTAATATAAAATACACATATGAATTATGTACTTTTGAAATAACATTGTTTTAATCCACTTGGATTATATCAATTTTACTACAGCTAAACTGACTTACAGTAAAAGAAGGAATAACCATGTTATGCCCCTGATGGGAGGAAGAGATGCCTACACACTACACTAAGCAGCAACGTAAAATTTCTAGCAAACATTTTTCTCCATCATTTACAAGAAGCCCATGAGTGTCATCACTAATAGAAATTTTCATTACCAGTAAAGTCTTTAATACTTTCCCAAAGCCAGTCAATATTTAGCATTTCCCTTCCTCTACCTCTCAGGAAAATAAAATAGTGCATACAACTCAAAGGCCATCTGAAGATTTACTTTAAATTTGGAGACTATTTCCTTTGCTAAAACATTGAAATAGAGAGAGATAATCCAATCCAAAATTGAAATCTCTAGATAACCTTCATTCTGAACTAACTTCCAATTTATTACTTTGATCAGTTTAATGCTGTTACGTATTACAAAATTTTTGCAATAAAGACAAAAGGGTCTTTATTTTGTATGTTATAAATACTAATTGGGACATTTTGCTATCTTCCAAAAAAGACACTGTGATTAAGTAACACAGTGGTTCCTTCCTTCACCCCCACCCCGCCCTTTCCTTTACAGGACAGGGAGAGAAGGAAAATAAGCCCTACTAGTTTCTAGAGTTAGAAAACGTAGAACTGCATTTTAATAGTAGGTATGTGTATATGCATGCATAACTCCAGTCTCTGCCTTAACTTTCAATTGTGCAAGAATAAAGATGACAGGTAATAAAATTGAAGATTCTCTTATTGATGCCGTAAGAAGCAGCATCCTAATTTATGAGGCAGCATTGACTCCATCAACTGACCATCGATACTAAAACTGTTGCATGGTGTCAGGGATTTGGCCATTTTTGGTGATGAGTTGCCAACCAGATCTTTTGGCAGCTCCTTACAGACATATTGAAATATTATTTCCAATGTCCTGGCAGTATCCTGCTTTCACAAACACAACCTTTTGGTTTTGCTGAAAACACTATTTAAAAATGCCTTTAAAAAAAAAGTCTTTAAAGTCCAAAGTATTTAATATATTTCTTCCCTGAGAGGTTATATGTATTTTGGTGCTATACTAGCTTTTCAGATTAAGTATCAGTCATTAGACAATTACAAACTTGATGACACTATAGAAAGAACATCTGGTTTAAAAGATGGAGCTTGGGAAAAAAAACAAACCAACTGTTTTCAACTCCTAGAGCTTTCTTCCCATTCAACTCTGACCATGCGAACTATCACTTACAAGCTAATACTTTGAACTTCCATGACACCATCCATCTCAGAGTCAAAGTACAGATAAGACTACTGCTTTCTTACAAGTTCTTTCTTATTTTCTCTGCCCTCTCATCTTCCTTCTCAAAGCCTCCTCCAAAATGTAAGTATCATTCAGGTTGTTTAATTCAAACAACAAAGCCCTAAGACAACTGAGAGTACAGAAGTTTTCACACAGGTGATCTAAACAGAATGGAACTTACCAATTAGGTCTTGGCAATCCTTATGGATTATACTCTGCTCTGGCAGGTCTAAGGAACCATCCCAGGATGCTAGGCTGTCCCCCTTTCCTACAACATTAAGCGCAATCTGAAAACAAAAATAGAAAACCCTCTAAACATTTAGTATCATTCCGTAGTTACGCAACTATTGAACTCAGTGAAGAAGAATATCCTAAAACTGAATCAACATAGATAACATATTAAAATTCCAGTACTATATCTCTTCTGTATAGATGCCTGGTAATTAAATAATTTATCTCAAATCAAACACAACTTCAAGTATTTCCTGCTTCTTGATTTAAGCTCGTATTTACCTTCCAGACTTTGGCCCTCAGATCAGCAGGCAATTGCCTTCCTTGAATGATGTTTCTCACAGTTTCAAGATCACAGCCTCCTTCTTCTAGAGCATCAGCAAGATCTTTTTCCCTACAATAATGATACGTAATGCGTTTATTAGAAGTTAATTATACAATATTTCTATTAGTATTTATTATTATGTCTATCCACAATATTTCTATTAACTAGATGTAGACTGAAGGCTACTATCAGGCGAAACCCACATATACATAAAGATATTTTACAAGATAATTTGCCAGTTACTGAAAATAAATATTTGCAAAATGTTATTTATTTCTTTATTTTTCAGGCTGCTTGTTCAACTTCTAATTCCATTCAATTTAAATATGAGAAAAAAAAAGTTCAGAGCATTTTTTGTTTGCTTTCATGAAGTGGCAATGTTGGAAAAATGTATCCTAAACATGTAATTTTAGTTGTTTACAGCTTGAGAGAAACAGCAAATTTTCACACGCACAGACAATGCATTCAAAACAAACACTACACCTAAATTAGATGTCAGAGTTCTTTTAAATAAAATACTACACGACCTAGAAACAGAAAACTTATTTTAAAGGTTTAGAACAATCAGCTTTTAACCCCATCTTTCCCTGAAATGGGAAAGGGCCTTTCAGTCAAACTCAGGTTTGCTTAACTATAAGGTTCTAGTACTGTAAGTGTAGACATGTGCACAAGACTGAATTAAAACATACAAAAATGTTAATAATAGTGTAGAAAGTAGCAAAACACACAAATTCACAAGACAGTCAAACAGTAACAATGTGTTAAGTTGCCGTAGTAAGACAAGAAAGGTTCTTAAGTATTATAGGTAAGAAGGTAGCATTCAGAATGATTACTTTACAATCTCTCTGATAACTTCTGCAGACTGTTTCAACCGTTCCATGCTGTCAACAATGAGAGAATCACATCTGATGATTTCAGGAATTTCAGTATTATGTAGCACAGCAGTGGCAAAACACCAGGTTCACTGGAAAAATAGCAATGGCAGTTGACACATAGGTCCTGTTGGCGAAACTTCTCCCTTATGTATCCTCTTAACTGTTCTCTACTATCTCTGACACAGGCCTTAAGAAAGGCTTTGCTTCATATACCTGCGTTAAACACACAGCTGGGATGTCTATAGCCAGAGCAAAACATAAAATGTGATTGTTTATTCAGGACATATATTCAGGTATGAAGATGCATTCCTTGAGAACAACACATCTATTTATACATGTGTAATAACAGATGTTAAAGTGGTATCAGTACAATTCTCAATTAATCCACATTACATACTATGTAAGTCAATTCCAAATACCCATGGAAAAAGAATGTCAGCTGTTGAGCTCTGTCTGCTTCTTGTATTTGCATATATCCACAACTAACTCCTGGATACAAAGCTTCTCAAGTTTGGTCTTCTGAAAACTGAACACACATATTTCTGATTTTCTAAGTATCACCCTTTTTGATAAACAGATTAAAATCTCAATCCTGTGAGAACGTATGCATACACTTTACAATATGGAATGAGCTACCTTTACCTAAGACTTCTCAAAGTATTCACAAGTTTGCAGAGTAAGCATTTTCCTTGCATTCCATCAGCCAGTTTCTTTGCCAGTACTTTTTGGTAGCACTTTAAATCATATTTCAAATATACGCTGGGGCACAACTAATGATTTGTTTTCAAGTAATTTTGCAAATTTGGGTAAAAGAAAGTAGTGTTGCAAAGATACTATCTTGCCTTGCTTTCTTATATTTTTAGTATTAAAAAAAAAATCCCTAAGACCTCTTATTACAGAACTACAAGCTGCATGGGTGAACATCCCTTTCTTGAGACAGAAATGGAGTGGAAAAATACACGTGCACCCATGCACATCCGTCACCTATCCTGTTGTCTGATTGTGTACCTAACAATCAAAGCTGGAAAAATTAAATCATCAAACCAGATCACCCCGAATAAAAATCAAGTATTGCCAGGACATTTACACAAAGACACCTAGCATTCAGCAGAACTGCATGAACTCTGAGATGATCTAACTTCAACAGAAGCCAACATCAAATATCAGCTGAAGAGAGCGAGATGCTCTTAGATACATTGCAGGTTTCTGTGCCTACTATGTACAACCAATAGACTACAGAGCAACAGCCAGGCCTTGAACTATAGCACACAATACACAGTCCGTTGCTACAAATATTACCCAAATATTAAATATGCACATGGAAGTGAATGCAACAGCTGCGTGCACATTGCATTTCAGATGGAAATGTCTTAAATTGCAATAGTTAAATTTGGTTTCTATGACCTGAAAAGAAAATTATTTTGGAAAAAAAAAAAGTAATCTAATATATACAAGACAACACTTAAAACCACATCTACATAACTTACAAAACCATACCTGGCAAAGAATGCTTCACAGACCCATGAATACTAATTCTACCAGTTACTCGTACCTAATATTCACAGCTTAAAGAGCTGTGCATGGGTTAACATCAAGATCAACTTCAACATGTTATCTGCAAATGTGTGCTTCCTCAGTTTGTTTGATAATACATTACTGTTTGAAAAATCTTCTTCCCCACTTCGTACACTGTGAAGATGATAGACATATCAGATTCTTACTTTATAAAGTGAAGTAGTAAAGCTAGCATTTGCCTATCTCCCACACGAAGAGACATGATGTATTACCACACTGAGTTATATGAAATAACAGCGGGTGGGGGAATGCATTATTCTATTATTTAATTAGCTATTCTTTTCCTCCATCAACTCCCAAGACTGTTCACAGGCTAAAAGTGAGGACTTCTCAAAGATTAAGAAAAGCGATTTTAATAAATATTCTATTCATGCTAACTTGCAAAGTACCATGAAAGCGATTTTGATACTATAGCACACATCCACCGGCTGTGTTTTACCTTATTTCAGCCTGTGCTATAAATGTTCCAGCAAACTGCTAGCAATCTGGATCCTTGTCTTTCATGAGTGAAGACCAGCTAGGAAGTTTTCCGTTCATATGCACAACTACTATTACACTTAGTTTGGAAAGAATGCAGTACTTCTCTCTCTAGGCAGAGTCCTCCAGACCTGAACATCCTTCTTTCTGGTCTACCATGGCTCCAGTGCCTAATTCTAGATGCTATTTCATATTTTGGTTAGATGTGTCCAAGCCATGGACTGAAAAGTTAATACCCATAAGACATACTGTTCTAAATGTCCTAATGCCCAATATTGCTATTAGTGTATCTGGACTAAATTTGCGTCCTTATAGAAGGATGTCTGAAATTCATGAAGTCCAGTGACATATTATAGTCAATAGGTAACTACCTTTGCAGATATTCAGCATGACTTTTTTTTTTAAAGCCAAAAAAATTAAGACGTGACAGCAAGTCAAAGGCATTTAAAAAAATTATCAACTGTTGGGACTTCAGCTTCAGGGTTTTTTTTAAGTACCATTTATTTTATTTATATATAACCAAGGTAGTTGGTAATAATAACTTATAAATACTAATGAAGAGATTAAGAAATTGCGGGGATGTGAACAGCAGGGAAAAGATAGTAGGAAGTATTTTGATAATTATAAATACAGAGGATAAGACACATAGTACTAAGAGAATAATAATCGATCAGTAGATGACAATGCCTGGAATGTATCTGCTAAAGTCATTACATCTGCTCATTTGTTTTTAGGAAAGAACAATCCCTTTGAACTGCTTTCTTCCAATTCTTGGAAAAAAAAAATGCTTCAAAAGTTTAAAGCTTTAATTTGGGATGGGCATACTTCTAATAGTGATTTGTTGTTTTCACAGCCCAACAGGTATCTTCTACAGGTACCAAATTCATTATCTAAAATGCACTTATCAGTCCAAACACAGATGATCACTCTTTCACCATCTACACTGAATCTACTACTACACACCTGCCTGTTAAAAGATATTCCTCAGTGGCCTAGAAGAGGGTTAAAACACATACTCCCACTTAGATTATACAGCTTCCCATATTCTGACCACTGACCTGATCTCGGTCTAAGACTTGAAAAGCTTCTTTAATTATTTTCTCCCAACCTCCTCAAGTGACACACTTACCATAGCTGCTCATTATATGCTCTAGTAGGCCACCACCGCTTTCGGTGTAAGAAGTAGTATTTTTTAAGCATCTTCACACATCATTCTTGTTTTCCCTAAATCAGAAGCAAGGCTACTACCAGCTGAACTCTTGCCAAGAGTATCACCAATTCTAGTTTCTACAAAGTTCTTGTCTCCTAGAATATAAAACACGTCCAGTCCACAAGTTTATGGGTATTTCTGATAATTGTAGCATGCAAAGAGAAAGACAGGCGTATATATCACAACACTGCCATCCCAATTATAAGAGCCACCTGTAAATAGCCACATTAGCACCAGATTGGACTAATTTATTCTAATATATTTTTATTATTTTTGTTACTAAGAAGGTAGAACTAAACTGTGTTTTATGAGCTTTTCTAATAAGCAGTAACTGCAAACAAGCTTTACTTAAAAGGAAACTGGCCAAGTGAATAGTGCCAATGACCATTTCCAAAGTCAACGGCTAATAACAATTTATTTTTATTGTCATCATTCTACCTTTCCACAGCAAAGAACCCACCACAGAAAACTATCAATATAAAAGCTTCTCCCTCGCTGCCATGTGCTTTTATATAACCTAGTTACTCTGGTTCCTACTTTTAATTTAAGATTCTCCTGACTACTGGAAAAAAGCCTCAACAAGAGCTATATTAAATCAAAAGTAGTGAAGAATGTTTGTTCTCTATTGAAAACAAACAAATCAATCCCTCACATTTACTTCAAAAATATCCATTGTATTCAGAACATCACTGAATATTTTGTTTTAATGGCATTCTGGAGAAAAACATTAATTCCCTGACAATCTTAACTCTATTTTTTCCTCAAGTGTATTAATTTCACATTTAAATGCAAAGCTTTTTTTTTTTTTTTTTCCTCCTTTCCTTTCCTCCCGTGTGCTTTCAGAAGAAATATCCTGGCTCCAAGCATTAATAAGCCAGATTCCGAGCACAGAAAAAAATATATATCTACTAGTTTTGTTACCCTGTTGCCTGAAACAGTTGGAGAGTATTCTGGGACCCATAAGATGAATGATTCCAATGCAAAGTTAAATGCATGGGAACAATTCCATCTGTGGTTAGAGTTATATTTAGTCAGTTCAGGTCTTAACTTTGAAAGTATATCTCTTAAAATAAAAATACTACTTGGTCAAATTCGCTGAAGCTTGAATATTAAACAAACAAAAAGGTTTTAGAAATTTATTCATAACTGTTTATATCTTTATCTGTTTGAGAACCTGTACAAGAAAAAATAAATCAAAATAATTTCTTTCCTTGATACACGAGGAGAGAAGAAATTATAACTTTCAATTACAAACATTTTAAGTAAGAACAGTCCAGCTTGTTTGTGTCTACACATTCTATTGACTAGAAGTATTGTATTGACTAAAATTACGGTTAAAATAATCAAATACGTATACCAAAAAATAGAAATTAAGATTTTATGTCACAGCTTGAAAGCAGCCTGCCTCCTTTGTGTTTCACAGTATTCTTAGCTTTGGGTACAGATATGTCTTCCAGCATCAAACATAATACAGCCAGAAATTTCTCAAATTAATTTTTCAGAATATGTCAAATAGCTAAAAAGAAGTATTTAATAAACAAGGTCTGACAGATTTTTCTGATCTTTAAATAATAACTGTTGATAAACTTCCTGTATTTACTGAAGAAAAAGCTGACAAACTCATCTTTCAATAACTCTATATGGGAAGTTTGAGAGATGTATGTGGGTTTTTTTTAAATTATATTGTACAGTGGCAAATTTACCTGTTTTTTTGTTATACAAACCACCGAGCAGTCAGTCTGGATATTGAGGGTTTTAACTCATCATTAATTTGTGCCCCTCTCAAATCACTTACACCAGCACTACATGTGAAGTTGACACAGGAAAAATAAAAAGGGCATTTTATGTTAATAAGCATGTCTAGATTCCACATACTCAAGGTGCTGTCACAGTCTCTGAACACAAAATTACATGTGTCTTCGAGTCTCCCTAAGGAACTGAATAGACAACAAGGAATCAGCTGACAGTTTTGTTCCCAACACAGTTCAGGTGTACATACCCATCATTTTATGTTTCAGCTGTGTTTTTTTTAAAACATGAAGTATTATTGTACAATCCTATATACTTCAAAACTATGATAATGTAACAATTTACACCAAAAAGCTAATTAGAAAGCTGCATATTATACACAGAAAAACAACAACTTTTGAACAGCAGTTATGTGTACAAAACAACAGTTTACATCAGGAAATTAAAAAGAAAATATTTCACTGAAATTTGCTTAACACCCCCCCCCCAAACCAAAAAGCCATGTGAAATTTCTAAACAAGCAATAAGGAATACAACTTTATGTTATTCACAGAGTACAGGTCTACGTATTCTGGCATACGAATGTAGCATTTAAGCATAAACTTCTTGAACTGTTCCCATAGAGACTTCCAAAATCTCTTCTAACAATGGCTCTAAAGCTTGCCTTCTCTAGTAGTACCAGCATATCAAATTTACTATACTTACATTCTGAAGCTCCCAGTCAGAATGGCAACAATGCAGGCTATGCCTTGAAATATGTCTGGAAACTGCACTTGTGCCTCATTCTTAATCACAAATTTCAGTAGTTTGTTGTGGATCTGGGAGATTGTAATATTCTTTCAACATTAGTTATGAAAAAGGTTTGAAGTATTTTTTCAGAGATATTTCAACATGGTTCAACGTGCAGGGTTGTATTTCAAAGTGCCAGGACCTCACCACCAATGACTCTGTCCTTAACTTGGTAAATGCCCGTAGAGTCAGGTCTGTATTTAGAAATAATGCCTATGCAACACTGTACCTATAGAAAGTGCTGCATAAATTCTGAAGTTGTAACTAAAAGCAAAAAAGAGACTAAAAAACCTACATCAATTCATTTTCATTTGCCTGTAAACTATACTTGGTTGTTTTATCCAAAAGCTATAGTTGTAGAATCAATCTATACAAAGAACAGATACCTGCATGTGTCTCAATTCTGGCTTACAGTAGATAGCTAAGCACAAAGAAGGCTGAGCATAGTTAGCAAGAAACTTTGAATTTGCCACATAAAACAAAGCCTAGAAGCAAAAACATCAGATTGGAAACGATTATAAAAAGCAGGTCTGTAAGGTAATTGCTTGAAAAGCGTATACGTGGAAAGGACAAAGAGCACTGCTGTGGCACAGAACCACAGAAAGAAAAGAAGTCACATGCAATGCAAAAGCACAAAATGAGAAAAACAAAGTGAAGATGCACAGGAATGGAGCTATGGAGTGCTGTAAGAATAGCTTCAGTATTTAAATACAACGTTTATTTAAGCCTGAGCAATCTTAAGTGAATACTCATGCAATAAATACTAAAATCACATCACTGTTACCATTAAAATGATCCTATACACGCTCCAGAAATACTCTCTATTCTTCTCCTAGAGGTTCAACGTAAAACCCACTATAAGTAAATAGCTGCACCAGAGGAGGGTGGCAAGCAAAATCATTCAGATAACAAGCCAGGACTTATTGTTGCCACCTGTGCTTGAGTAGGTATGCAGAGAAAAGGGAAGCTGAACCGAACAAAGCAACTCCACTCCAGGCAGACAGGCACACACATCGAGCAGCTCCTACCGCGTATTAAAGCTGTCATTTTAAACCGGAGCAACCGCCTAGCTCCAGGCTGAGCACAGCCAAAGGACGCTCCGGCTGGCCCTTGTTTTGACGGCGGTGCTTCCTCTTTCGGGATCTGGGAGCGGCCCGGAGACGCTCGCCCCGGTGCTCACCAAAACTCCCACCGCCCTGGGGCCTGCCGGGCCCGGCGGAGGGCCGCAAGGGGGGTCGCCCCCGCCCCCGGGAGCTCCCCCGGCCATCCCAGCTCCGTAGTGCCGGCCCACGGACGCCCCCACCCTCTCCCGACGCGCGAGGGGCAGGCTCGGCCCCACTCCCCAAACGCGGCAGGTCCCGGGGGGAGGGGGCGGAGGGGAAGCGGCGACGTGCGGGGGGGAGGGAAGGTTCAGCGCCTCTCGCCCACCGACCCCTCTCCCTTCGGCCCCGCTGCAGGGCGGCGGGAAGGGAGCAGGAGGAAGGCGCCGACACCCCCGTAACTCACCAGCTTCTCGACGACGACGGCGCCTCTTCCCCTTCCGCCATAGCTGTTGACGTGCCTCCTCGCTCGGCCGTAAAGCGTGTTCGGGGGGTGNAGCTTACCTATGCTTTTTGCCCTGGGTGGGTTTTTTTTTTTTTTTTTTTCCCGACACCCCTCCTCACCACGAGCTAGCTCCTGTCCCCGTCTCTCCCGTACTGTCGTGAAGTGAGGGCGCCCTCCGCAAAGCGCGGAAGCCTGGAAGGGCGGTGCCTGCATGAGGAGAAGAGGCGGGAGCCGGGCGGGGTTTGTCGCTGCTGTAACCGGGGTGAGCGGGTCTTCAGCAGCGGCTGTGGAGAGGCTGCGCTTATGGGGCTCCCCCTTAGGGAGCAGGAGCTGCCCCGCCGCGGGCCCGGTTGGGCTGACAGAGCCTCCCCGCAAGCAGCTGGGGGTTGGCACCCGGGTTTCCCCGCCCTGAGCGGGAGCCGCCCCTCAGCGCGCCCGGGGAGGCGGTGGTAGGTGCGGGGCAGCCTTGTCAGGCGGGCCGGCTAGGGAAACTCGCCGCTGCTGCGGACTGCCTTCAGCTCCCCGCCTTCTCCTGTGCTGTTTCAGGTTGGGTGGTGGGGGAAGGCCCTATCCCCAGCACCGACAGATGCCTTCTTCTAGGAGACTTAGGAATCGGTTTCCCTGGCAGGGAAGCCAGTCTGTGAGAAATTTGAATATTTTCGGTTTTTATAAAGGTGAACTGCTCTGCAATGTAGTCGCTTGATTATGAAATGACATCCCCTACAGTCAGTATTTTGGCAGGCTGTAGTCCACAAGTTGGAGAAAAAATTCACAAGTTTTATACAGAAGCCTGTTTCCAAGGGCTAAAAATCATCTGGTAATGTTCATGAGAACAACACTAAACCTCTCGATCATGCACGTTCCTTATCTACCTATGCCCTCAAAGGAATAAAAAAAAACCCCAAAACCAACCCCAAAAACTTCCATGAAAGTTAAGAAAAATGATTCCAGTAATTTACACATGGGATAACAGTGCCACCTTCCGATAAACTCATGTCCTGATACTTGTCTGATTTATTTCCACAGCTTGCTCCGGGATGTGCACGTTCGGACTTTAAGCGGGACCGCTCCTGTGAAAAGAGGCACACGCTTGCTTAGCTGTGCGCAGGATCCACTTCCCAAAGAGTCAAGAACTTTCAAAGGTAACACACAGTGTTTTCCTGTATATATTTGTCTCTCAGAAAAAAAAACAAAAAACAAAACAAAACAAAACAAAAAAAAAACCAACCCCAAAAACACTTAATCAAGAAAGTATTTTACAGCATCAAATCAGATTCAGGCAATTAAAAGAAATTAATATTGTGAAGGAGAGGGTAATATTTTTAATTCCTTTCCTCTTTTTCCCGCTTGATCTATCTGTCTCAAAAAAAAAAAAAAGCCAACAAATAACCCCCATACATTTTAAGCACTTACTTTTATTACTTAAGGAAAAAAAAATAGTAAAATGTTCATGAGGCATCATTTTCCTCCAGGCCGCCTGGAAGTGCTAACAGCGGGGGCGAAGGGAGCACCGCACCGGCACAGCCCCTCTCAGCGGCCCCGCCTTACTGCCCCGCGGGCGGTGCCAATGCGCAGGCGCGGCCCCGGGGGCGGTGCCAGGCACGGGCGGCGCGCGCCGGCCCGCCCTCCCCGCGTGGCGGCAGCAGCAGCTCTAGCAGCATGGGGGACACGTTGGAGGAACCGTGGTGGGAGACTCCGTCCGGAGCAGGCGGCAGTCCAGGTACTCATCTCCTAGAGCTCGCTCCTCACGCTGGGCTTGAAACAATTTTCCTGAGGGCCAGCCCCCTCCTCCCCGGCCCTCCTTCCTTTTTTTCGCCCCCACTTCCCCCCTCCATCTGCCCCCTGCCTTTCCCTTCTCTGCTTTTAATTTGTTTGTCCTGATTTTCCCTTCTCACTCGTTTTTTCTTCCTGTGTTTACTTTTCTCTGCTTGCTACCGATGGCAATTTTCCTTGTAAACAAAATCTCTGTACCCAGGTGAGGTCTAATCTTAGACCGTACAGATGCGGGATAGTTAGAGGATGAAGCGGCAAACGAAAATACCAGTACGTAACTACAGGAACCCATTGAACAAAAACACGTTTAAGCGAATTTTAAAAAGCGGAGGAGGGGTGGGTGGGGGGAAGGAGGTGAGGGAAGAAACCCGCTTGTTTTGAGTTCAGAACTCAGCGTCCTCTGCATTCATTTAGTTTCTAAACTGTGTTTTCTTCCAAACCGAGTTTCTTTCATGAAAGGATGTTGCATAATGTTTGTTGATTTCCATTACCGACATGAAGTTACTTTAAGTTCTGAAAGGCCTTGGAAACAGTAAATCCATAGTAGAGCCTTTGCAGAGAAAAATATCTGTGGTACTTGAAAAGCATCACCCACGTGCTCACTGGGGTGTCTCACATCACCCTTGCCGTGTTACTGTAAAAGGACAGGAGTTAAACAGCTCTTCTCTAGCCATTGCTTTTTGGACTATGGAACTATGGCTGATTTGTCTCTTTTCCTAATGATTATACTATTTGAGTCCTAGGCTTGACCTTTTTTCAGTGTGTCTTAAAGCACTTTACAGCCTGTGGTTGCATCTGTAATGTTGGGATTTAATGTGGAAATTGAGGTAGATCTAGGCAATTAAAATAACTTTAAGACATTATAACGCCCTATTTTATTTTTATATTGATTTTTAAATTGTTTTTTAAAAATATAATATTAGTAAGGGATGGCAGTTATTGGGAGTTATCTGCATCTCTGGGAAGACTCCGAATCTCTCAGTGTCTTGACAGTGGTTGCTTATTTCCTGTGAAAAGGTACTTGGAGAGTAGTTTGAGAGCAGGGAATATAAAAATTGTATGTATGTAATAAAGAGGGGTCACAAGCCCTAATAAGGCTCCTGAGCATTCCATGTTTATTTTTAGTCTCACGTAGGTTCCCTAAGCAGTTCAAGTTCCCATGCTAAATGCTCCTCATTAGGAATTTTTCATTCAGGAGTCCTAAATATCTTAAGAGCCTACCTGCACATTCTGCCAACCAGAGCTTTCATTTGGGGTGGGTGGTGAGCTGATTTTTATAATATTGACAGGTTTTGTTTAAAAACTTGATACAAAGCAGGAGTTGGATGATAAACTTTTGACGCGATGGATAAACCATCTGACTTTGAGATGACACTGTGAATCACAACTCTTCCAGTTAGGTGAAACTCCTTGGGATTTTTACAATTGCATTGTTGAGCTACTAAAATAATTCAGGTGGGAAGGAACCTCTGGAGGTGTCTAATCCAGCCCTGTGCTAAAACCACTCTCTGCACTTTACTCCAAGAACATTCTTTGAATGTGTTACGAATAACAATTACAGATGAGTGTTGTGCAAACCGTGTACTCTGCTGTCCATATCCCACCTTCGTGAACTTGTCGGCAGGTTCTTTATGTGGAGCTGCTTGTTGTATTAAGTTGACACAAGCCATTGGTAAAGTAAGAAGAGATCTGTTACTTTTATTTTGTGTAGTTATTTTTCATGTACAACAGATGTAAAATCAAATGTTAATTTGTACTGCATCTTGTGGATACTGTAAAATGCTTTAAAAAGAGTTGACATGAAATAGGATATCCAGGTTTACAATGCACAAGGTAAGTAGCAATACAAGAAAATGATTGCCCATTAGTGAGCACTTTTGACAGACTTGATCAAGTTTATTTCTGTGAAACATCAAGTTTTGTTAACAAAATGTTTATTCTCCAAGCATCTCTGCCACAACTGTAGGTGCAAAGAAGAATAATTTGAAATGTACTTTTTAAATACTGGTCTTGTGCCAAGTCCTTTAAGAACAGCCCTAGAATAAGTCCTGACCAATGGAATATTCTTCCTAATAACTCAGCCCTCAAAAGTGTCTTAGATTTTAGCAACTTGTAGTTAGAAGAGGCTACTTTTAACATGAAGTGCATGAAAGATGTTCAGAGTGGCTTAAAGGGTCTGAAAACACAAAATATATGTCCTAGTATATGGATATATAAGTAATTCTTAATTTGCTTTTGGCCACATGATTGGAAATAATTTTTTTTTTTAGAATCCATATTAAAGATTAAAGGTAGTTACTCTTACTTTGAGACGTGAATGTTTACCCTGCTGCAAGTGGTTTATAGATGTAAAAAAAACCCCAACAAAACCCAACAAAAAGAACCCTGAAGGGATTAGCCGTCTATTTACCTTGTCACATGACACAAACTAAAGAATCTTGCCCAATAACTACTTCAGCAAACCTTTAACTTTGAGAGGAGATTTGTGGAGAGAGTGGTTAGGGATTATTGTCTTCTCAGAGTTGTTTTGCGTTTCATGTGTCCAAGTCATTTAACTGCAGGGCTTCCTTCCTTCCTTCCTTCCCTTTTTTCATTTCATGTCACAACTGTGTCCAGTCTTGAATATAGTTCTTAATGCAATATAAAAATCATAAGGGAGAGGACAAGGAATAGTAAGGGGTTTGTTTAGTCCTGGTGGAAGACACTGACTTTTTCCTCTTCTCTCCATGAAAGAGCACTTCTCACAGCACTAGAAATGTCTGTATCTTGCCTTTAGCCAGCATGCCACATCTCCCGAGCAGTTTGAGGGAGAGGGATGGACTTCTATTTTTCAGAAATTCTTCCAGTTTCCTCTTTTTCTGTTACCACCCCTTGTCTTTCATTCTCCATGCTTTCTTTGCCTCCCTTAATCCCATAAGAGCGTAGTATCCCTGTTTGTCAGTTTTAGATCTTTAAGTAAGAGCCTATGTGGGCTATGTCCCTCATTGGTAGAAATTAATTGTGTCATCCCAAAACAGCAGCAAAAAACAGAGAAAGCTCTTCTATGTTAGCAGTACAAACAGGTGAGAAGTATAATATGGTACCAGGAGGATGCTTTGACAGTACTTGTGGGGTTCTTTGTGGGCTCTAAAGCAAAGGATGCTGTTGTGTGAATTAATTTCTTTTGCTGGAGGTTTTCTTTTCTTTCTGTAGACTGGCAATAAAGGGTGCCAAATAGCATCAATTTGTAATATGTGATTTACAACTACCAAGAAGTGAACTGCTCATTGTAGCACATTCAGTGGGAGTTTTGTTGCTTAATCAGAGCTGAGATCTGTTGGTGGACCTGTGTGTGGAGAGGTTTGTATCTTTTTTTTTTTGGCTTATCCATGAGTTGCTGTCCCTTCTGATGAAACTTGTCCTTGTACTGAAGACCTCTCTGATAAGCATGCCAAGTTGACAGCTGCTTTTTGAAATTTATGTTTCTTCCCAGTTACATATCTTCATCCTGCAAGTTGCAGAACGTGCAATGGTGTATGTCTGTGAACTTTATTTGGATCTGAGCATACATGGCTTGGAGCCTCAGAACTTTGTAGTTACCTGCAGCTTTATTGAATAAAATTTGAAACCTTTTCTTTTTAACATGGAAGAGTCATTATTTAATTTTTGCATTTTGACACCAATGTGTCTTGTAGGACACAAACTGAAATAATTTTTCAGTAGACTGATCTTTTTAAACTTTTCCTTTTGTTAAGTACTCGTAGAGAATTTCTTGTGGAGCTGTTGAGGGACGCATAGGTTTCTGTTGTGAGTTTGCAAAAATAGTCACTCAGCAGTGCTAATGCGTTGTACTGTCTTAGTGGTTAAGTTAAACTTTTAGCTGTGAAATAAAAGGGAAAAAATTGTGTAACTGAATGCATCAAAATATCTCCTTGCTTCAGTAAAAGGATCACGATTCTGGCTATGGCATTGTGATCACCACCAGCTTTTGCTTTATTTAGGAATTAGGATTTGGCAGTTCTTAAAGAAAGACCTATGTGAAAGGAGTTTTCCCACAAATTATCAGCTGAGCCATTTAGACTGTTGGAATGCACTCTGTTAGGGGAAGAAGAATGAGGGAGACATTAATACCAGGGAAATAAATTAATTTTTATATTCTAGAACAGTAACTCATATTAATTGGTGTTATAGGATTGCTATTGGGGGTTCCTTGCAGTAGTAGTATCTTGTTAGTTTTAACTTTCTGAAGTGAACAGTGAGAAATTTTCTTGTCAGAGCAACGATTGCTATTTTTCAGAAAATTGAAAACAACAAACCTAGATTCTCTTCTAATGTTTTGGGATTTTTGTGTGTGTTGGCTGAAAGGAAACTATGAATTTTAAGCATTTTAAAGAAGTTATGTTTTAAGAAAAGCAAAAAGGCAAATTCTGTCATGGATGAACTAGAACTAGTGCAAAGTGTTAGTTCGGTAACAAAACAAAAAAACAAACAAACACCACCACCACCCCAAAACCCCCCAAAAAACCAAAAAAAAAAAAAAAACCCCACCAAAACTTCACTAAGGGTTATGAATGCAGTTACCTTTTTTACTTGAATGTAAGCAATTGAAAGAAAGGACAAAATTGTGGAGGAATGCAAGAACAAAATTGTACTTCTGTGTAAGTCACAACTTACTGTCAAGCCTGACACAAATTTTGATCTGTTCCAAAATACTGTTTAATGAAATCTACATACTATAGTCTAAATAGAATGGTGAAAGTTTATACAGCTAATACAAACAATATCCATCTCAATTCTTGCATCTATTTTCCTAAGATAACATCTGCACAAATGCAAGTAGGGCTAATCACATTAGTTAACTCATTGAGGAAAGAACTGTTCATCTTCAAATCATACTTTTAAAGTGATGCTTGGCACAACAAGGAGTTATGCATTTCTTTGATGCATTATAAAGGAACGGATTTCTCCATACCTCTCTTCATTCTGTCTTTACTACTGAACATAGGATATCCATACTGAAACACTTCTTGTTTAGACCAACTTTAAAAACAAAACAGCACCTCCTGCAACCCCTCTTAATTTGCTTGACCATATGTTTTTATAAATCCACTGAGACATTAGTATTATTATTTGTGGAACATGTCAAAACTGAATTTATAGTAGAAACTTATTTGCATCTCAGTGCTTCTCTGCTGTGAAGGCCAATTTCTGGGATTGCACCAGGAAAATGGGAGCAGAGCTTGGCTCCTACAAACATGCAGTTACTGTTGGTTCCTAAGAATTTGGCTCTCTTGATGTCCTGTGATTGGTGTCCATTGATGTGCTGACCATGTGGATGGTTTCAGACTTTTCCCCAATAGAAACAACTACTGTGGTGATTCAGATTGCTTAAATCCATTTTAATGTCATAGACTATAAAAATTTATTTACCTTCTCCCTCCGCTTTGAAGACAGGTTTTAGACACAGTCCTTATAATGCGTAGCTTTCCAGAACTGCTGTCTTGCACTGGTTTGTTGAGATGTCCGGCAGGAATTTTGACAGGTACTTTAGTTGTGCTCGTAGGCTTTGGTTTAGGGATCCGAGTTGGAATTGAATGACGGAACACATCAGTAATCTTGAAATAAATGGAGAAAATAAGTCATGCATTAGGGAAGAGAGCTGGATTGTATGTTTAGCTTGTCAGCGTCTTTTCCGCTTTGTAAAACTAAACGCATTGCTCTGAAACTGTTTGTCTGAAATTCCTTTCCTTGGTAATGAGAGTGTAGCTTTGTATTTAACTTATCTACTTGATTGGTGAATATAAAAGAATCTGAATGGACTGAAATCCAGAGTATAAGTAAGAGGGGTTTTCCATCCGCCCTCTGACTAGGGCAGCAGCCTTAGGGGCTGAGCGATGCAGTGCAAAGGCTGTAAGCTGTGTGACTTCTTGGAGAACTTCATGTGCAGAAGCAAGTATTGATTCAGTCCTGAGTAGCAGGCAGTACCTAGCTCATACTTTACTGTGACAAATCATTCTTTGAAAGTGACCATGGTGTACATAAAATGAATGTATTTGTAAGAGAGAATTCTCCCTCCAGAATCCATCATAGTCATATTTAATTGCAGAGAAGTAACTAGACAAAAATAAGAAGATAAAAATAAGCTCTGAAAGGGGGTGCAGACCTGTAAAGACGAGGTTGTTTGAAAGGCACCATATCTGAAATTAGGGTTAAACACACACTACCCATCAGAAAGGCTTTTTACATCACAAGCCTTTTAATATACATTTTATAGTTGAGCAACAGAGTAAAAGAAACCAAAAAAATTAAAAAAAAAAACAAAACAAAACAAAAAAACCCCCATAAAATGGAAATGGTGTTCAAATGAGGACAATAGGAAACAGCATAGAAACTTTGGTGAATTAAGTATGAATAAGAGTGAGCTAGATCGAAACAAGTTTTGAGAAACAGCTTCCTACTGGTCATAAAAGCCTGCCTGGAATAAGTATTTATTTTAAAAAAAGTATCAGAATTCAAAAGCCTGCCATTTGGCTGTAGATGATTGTAGTTCTCAAAATTATAAAGCTGAGCCAACATCAGATCATTGCATGTGCTCAGTATGGGGGAATTTGGGGAAAGTTTGCACATCACAGATGGGATTAATGGGTCATGAGTAAGGAAAAAGAAAAAAGCAACCTGGGCTAATTGAAGATTGAGATCAGACATAGAAAGAATAGCAGTGCTCTCCCTGAACAATGTGGTATTTTCCATAGAGTTCTGAAGGAGATGATTTTTACAATTGCTGAATTCTTACTAATGATGTGCAATCTGCCACTGAAGTTGCTGGTCATCCTAGAGGGATGTGATGCCACTTTTAGAGTAAAGCTTCACAGAAGATTCGTAAGTATAACTACTGAACTGATCAAACTGTAGAAATGACATTAAGAAACAGCATGTTCACCCACGTGGTTACAAATTTTGTGATGGGAAAACATCCGCGCTTCTTGTCGGGGATAATATTCAAGTATGTGTTAGTCAGATATTGTTATACAGGTATATGATGCCAGATTGTCTAGTAATGAACTAGAGGGTGTCTGTGAATGTTCCCAGGCACAGGAACTGTTAAATTGTCAATAGTGTTGAATTGTTTAAATGGTCCGCGACCTGAATCTAACTCTGAAACAATTCTGAGGCATAGCTTGGGAGTTAGCCCAGAGGAGGATTCATTTTGAGCAGTTCATTTGTATCTGGCTAGGCTGTTTTGAAGGCTCAGAAAGTTTTTTGCAGTTTAGGTTGACCCATGTCTGAGGGACAGATGTAGATGCCTTTAGCTTACTATTATAGATGTGACCATGTTATATTACGATTTGTCAAAAAAAAAAAAAAAAAGAAGAAAAAGTGATAGTGATCTCTAAGAAAGGAATCTTGGGAGAGCTAAGTTTCTGTGGAAAAAGAAGGAAAATTATCATGGTTAAAAAGTGGCAAGTGGACAGGAACCAGAGCATGTAACCAGTTTTCATAGTATAGTGGAGATACCATCTGAGCCTCACTGTGATATTCAATGTATTCATAAACTGCGTGGGAAGAGAGTTAGTACTGAAATAACGATGTTTGCATATGGTATAAGAGGGAGAGTATTAGAAGCAAGAGCTGACAGTATTTCATGGTATTGAGTAACAAGGTGATAAAATTTCTGTCAGTTCAGTGTTAACAAATGAAAAATAATATATCTAGGTAAAACTCGTTCACATACAGTAGTAAATGACTTCTGTTGTTACTCAGAACACAGATCCTGGAGTCACTGTAAATGGTCCTCATTGCTTGGCAACTGGCAATTGTAAAACAGGTAAGGAATTACTAGGAAAAGAATAGAAGAACAGAAACCCCATAATTTTTTAGTGTCTAAATCCAAACCATGCCTACATTGTGATGTTTTTCAGGGTTTTGTCCAAACAGCTCAGGAAAGGGTATGGCAAAATGCAGAAGAAGTTAGCGAAGATGAGCAGTTATGGAATGGCTTCTGCATGAAGATTAACAACATATGCTAAACCTTTTTAAGTTTGGAAAATAGATTGGGGAGAGAAAAAAAAATCATTAGATTTCTTCTGTTGATTTATAGTATTATAGTAAATAGGGGTATTCTCTCTAATAACATGCTTGAGAGGGCATCCATTGAAGGTGGTGTAAAGATCAATAAAAAGTATTTTCCCTTCTTGGTGAGCTATGAAACTTGTTGGGACAAGTAGTTTTTGAGGTGATGATATAAATTGGTTTGGAGGCAGCTTAGGCTGATTCATGGCATCCATCAAGGACTGCTAAACACAAAGATGTGATGTAGATTTCAGCTGTGGATAGCCATAAGCTGTAGACTGCTAGAGGCTGGGTTTATTACTCTGCCTGGTATTTAAGGGTTTTTTATGAGCGTTTACTGCTGGTCACTACCAAAGATGAGATACATAGATCCTGGGTATGAATGTGTATAACTTGTTATATCTTATTATTTTCAAAATAAGAAAGTTTCAGTTTGTAGCTTTTTGGGTTTTTTAATACTTTGAGAAGGGAAAGAATTTGCCTTTGAAAGTGAGAAGGAAAAAGGAAATGCGTTTTACTTTGCTCTGTGTTCCTTGAAGACTTTACCTCTAGGTGGCAGCAAAGTTTTTCTTTTGTATTGCATCCCAGTATTTCCACTGAAACCGGACTGAAACTTGTCATTAAATGCTGACTAAAAGAAATTAACGTGCATTTTCATGGTGGTCTTGAATTTTAGCACTCATATTGTTTGCAAGGGGAAAAAACCCAAACCCTAAACGAAGCCCCAGACCAAAAAGCATTTTGCTTCAATTACCAAAGGCACCATGTAAAGAAAGGTTCAGAGATTCCATAGGGTACAAAGTGATTGCAAGATTCTGTCTGTAGTTGATTAAACAGCAGTGTTAGTACTTCAAGAAGGTATTTGTAGGGCCAAATTTTTACAGGTTTTGTGCATCTAACTGATATTCAGGCTCTCGGGTCTTATTAAATTCGTGGAAAGTTTAGGTGTGAAAATACCCCTGTTCTCTGGCCTATAGTTTGTGCCAGCTTCCAGCTCATTAAAATCACCATTTACAGGATGGCCTTCTGAGCTGTCAGGTTTTGTTTCGAGCAAAAATTTTTGGTGAGTCAAAATTATGTTCTGTTTTGCAGTTCTGAATGACAGTATTGAATATATATAAATTATTATTACTTTGTGCTGAGAGTTGCATTATAACTGATGCCCTTGTCAAGGTTTGGTCTGCTTATAGCATTTGTATTGATCTCGTGTGTGTGTGTTGCATTTGCTTGTAGCCACAATAACAGAATTGATGCGACTCTGGGCATAGGCTCAAACTTGAGGATAACAGCTGTATTATAGGGCTTTTCGTATGCAAATAAACTATACCAGTTTTAAGTTTCTGTGCCAGGACAATTAAATTGCACTTCAGTGGTTGTACCAATCTAACTATATAGCTGTAACTTCTGTTGTAGGCAGGGATTTATCAAACTGTCCTTCTAGTTCTCTTCTTCCTCATTCAGCACTTAAAAATTGGTTTCTTTTTCCTGCTATAAATTCTAGAGAATAAAGGCTGAATAACCTAAATTTAAGGAAAACACTTGTTGAAACCTAACTTTTTGAGTTTATTTACATTTGTAGCTAGATCAAGAACTAGACTTTGTTTATATTTTTAAAATTTGATACTTGACAAAATACAAATCTTGGATGTGAGATGTAAAAAGAACATTTTGGGTCAGCTGACTAGATCAATACTTAAGCTGCTATAAGCTGTACCTGTAAAGAGGGAATGGCATTATGTGAGACTTGTCTGGAAAGCACTTGGAAGTAACTATATCAAGTTCTGCGTTGGTTTAGTTGTATGTGTACTGAAAATTCTTGTGCAATTTTCTTAGTTCCTTGCCTACTACTTAGTGTAGAGGCATGTAAGCAAATACATTGGCTATGGCATGCTTGTGTGTTGGGATGTCCATTTTGGGATTTGGGCGGACCTGAATGACTAAGAAAACCCACCTATATATAGATTTTGAGCTTTTTCAATTTGATTTTTAACTATTATCTATGTATTGGAAGTCTCCGTGCACACCAAGAATCTCTTAAAATTTCTTAAAATGTGGGCACCCTTTCTACCAATTCATTTTCTCTTACCAGATGAATGGTTTTCAGTCTCCCATTCTTTTTTTGACACTCATTTATGTTCTGAATTTGCAGGCTCTGTGTTCATTGCTGTTTAGTTATGGCTCCTTGAGTACCCCTCTGTAGGCCACTTTTTATATTTGCTATCTTTCTAAGTGATAGAAGGGGAAATAAGATACATTTATCCTTCAAAAACCAAGTGGAGCTGCTTTTCATGTTCTGGAGAGCCCTTGCGAGTTCCCATCAGTGCTCTCAAAAAACCCCTTGAAACAAAATGTTACCCAGGAGTTACCTAGCTGAGTAGTTGTGTGGTTTTCTTAATGTATCTGAACATGGTTAAGTAAATATTGACAAATAATTACTGCAACAACAAAGACAACACCCCAAAGACATTAAACTAGCCACATTTTTTGAACTGAGAAGAGTATGTGGTATGTCTGTAAATATAACAGTATCATATTTGTTTAAAGTGTTGGACTCAGAAAATACCAAAGTTTTTGTCAGTAGTGCTTATGGTTGTAGAAATAAGCAGTTAAAATTCATTTTCAAAGCAAGCAATGATCTAAAAATCAAGAAAGCTGCAGTTTCATAAGGAGCTTTTAACTTGCTCAGTTTTAAATTAATTTCTGAAGTAGACATCAATCACCTGTAATAAGAAGTGGCAGGAGAAAGGGTGTTAGAGTGAGAACTAGGAACGCAGCAGCTGTTTGTTATTTCATAGTAGATGACAGCAGGTACTACAGGGATGGAGGCAAACACTCCACCATGGGTGACAACTGTGGAATTTTCACATGTGACTGTGAAAATAGTCCTCCTTAATTTCAGGAAGTCAACTGTGAAAGTGTGCTCTGAAATATGAGGATATCCATACACACTTTGGGTTTGGTTTTTTTTTCCCTCCCATGGGCACAGAGGTGGCTCATCTGCTATTTATATGAGCCATCAGATATTTTACTTCAATGCTTGCTTTCTGGGGAGCGGGCTAAGGCAGGTGTCTGTGGGGGGTGTCAAGGAGAGAAAATATGTCTGTTTCTGTGCTGTTCAAGTAGTTCTCCTGCCTTTGGTCTTAATATTTTTTTCTTCTTCTTCTTCTCTGAAAGTATGATGTATACTTTGCTTCCTGTTTGAACTGTATTCATTTAAATAGCAGAACTACTAAACACTCCCCTCTATAAGTTTTCTTATTTACCTTTCTATAGTCATTGTAGAACTTGATCTAGGACACATAACTTTAGAGAAGGTTCTTTCTCACTGATTAAATTTTTAGGTTAAGAAATTTGACCATCAGAGAGTATAATTTTCAAGTTTAGTGAAAGTGGCCAGGGGATGATGCTGAAGATCCTTTACACAGAAGTACACATATCTGTATGTGCACAAGTGTGCTTCTTGCCAGACTTCAGTTTGTTCTTGGATGATTGAATGCAGTCAGAACATAAGCCAGGTCTGCAAGTGAGAATGAGTTAAGATTAAGTGATAAACCTGAATATTCCCTTTGGTGTCCAGACAAGACAGCTTCAGCTGAAATTTCTGGTTAGGCCTCCTCAATTGCACAGGGCATTCGGATATTTCCTTTTCTTTCACTAGGTCCTGGCATCTGTCTTCTAGGAATCCAGAGGGAAAATTCTCAGTTGCTCTGCATTTCCTTTTATGCAACCCACTTGTGTTCATGACTACATTGAGATGTGTGAGCAGTATAAATAATCCTTATACTTATATTGGTAAGACCTTAGCCAGAGTAATATCTGGCTTGGGGCACTGCATTGTCATGCCATTATAAACAGTACTGCTGATGGAAAATGATTAGTAATCTATACAGTTGTAGCCATTAAATGGGAGAGCAATTGGGTTTGTTTAGTCTGGAGAAAACAAAACTGAGGAAAGACATGATAATTGTCTTCTAATATGTGAAAGTCTGTTGCAGAGAAAATAGTTTTTTGAAGTCTAGTGGAGGGATAGGAAAGCGAATACTGGATGACAATTTAAGCAAAGGAAATTTGGTTTAGAAATCAGCAAGATTCTTAATGGCAAGGATATTTCAGCCCTGTTTTAGATTCTTGCGGTAACTGTGAAATTGTCATTGCAGAAGTCTTTTAGAACAGAATGAACCGGGCATTTGTTTGAAAGGGTTTAAGTCAAGATGTAGTAAGGAAATAGGCTGGAAAATGTCCTGAGTTCCCTTCTAAGCTCTACTTTCTGTGATTTCTACTCATTTGCTGATATTTGGCCTATTTCAGCACTCTTGATTTCAATAATATGACCTATTTGACAGAAAAATCTATATTAATATTAGAATTTTTTTCCATATGTGATATGATTTGCACTCATGTACCCAAATGTGTCACCATGGTCTTATTTCCTGAACACCAAGTTTAAACCTACTTTCAGGTGGTGGGGAAAAGAGGCATGGTTGGACAGAGTGGGAGGCAGAAGCTGTGTTCCTAATTACTGAAATTCTGTGATGTGCCTTGCTTTTCTTGGGACACATCTTTACTGGAAATGTGATTAAAAACATTTAATATATGAACATAAAATAATTTAAAGACTCACTTTTAATAGATAATTGACGAGATGCAGGGAAAGGTAAGGTTATGTTGTGGGTCAACTGCTCTAGGACAAGAATTTACCTGGGAGTGGTTGATCAACATCAGCATGCAGCTGACTGTTCTCTGAAATGAACAGTTGCTTCTTGTTAGTTCTCTTCCCTTTGCCCCTTGAAACAAGGAGGGATCTCCGGCACCTTGTTAGGGCACCTGACGTCCTTAAGAAGAGTAGTAGTATGGCCTTTTAAAATACTAAACACACTGCAATGTTAATTCTGTCCAGGAGAGGGTAGTGCTGGCATGTTAAATGTTTCTGCTGATGCTTAACTGTTGGTGTTTCTATATAATACATTATTTTACAAATCTGTGTGAGATCATCAGTTCACTTGGTTTAAAGCTGCACTGTCATTTGTTGAGTAAGATTCTTGGCAGCATGTTTTATTCTGTACAGGTTGTGGGCAGGTAGGGTATATGTGTTTGGGTATTTTTAAGTATGCAGTTTTTAAAGCTGTGTGGAACTGTGCTCATACCTACACACACCTTTTAACATGAAATGTCTTTAGTATCAATATTGTCTGTTCAAAAGCTTTGAATATATTTTTCCCACATTTGTTATATATATGTTGAAGAAGCATATGGGGTAACCAGGTTGGGCCTAAATGTGTTCTGCATGAAGGGAAAAGAACCCTCTGCTTTTACCATTATGGCTTTTTTTCCTGTTTGGGAGCAGGCTGTTTTCCTTTGTGAAGAACACATTTACAGGTGTGTTAATCAGAGTTCTATTTAAAAAATAATAATAATTTTTTATATATATAATGTTTTTTAAAAACCCTCTACTTTTTGTCCAGCCAAGATTGGTGTTTCTATGGGATAAAATATGACCTATAATGGCTTGAGTATGAGACAATCAAGGGTAAAGAATTCTAAATTCCAATAATGATTGAAGCTGCCTTGCTGTGATTTTACACAAGTCAACTTCTCTTCTAAAAGAGGAGTAATTTCTTCTTACTACCCCAGAAGGATGTTAATGGGACTGATGAATGTTTGTTGTATATTTGGAGTGCTTTGTCATGTAGTTGCATGCTAGATTGTATCTCTTCAGGCAATAGTGCTAGCATCTAAGGTGATGGGACCAGGGCTTTGTCAGTGATTCTAGTGCAGAGTGCTCATCCTTTTTGCTTGCCCATTCAGTTATGCTGCTGTAGCTCTTTTGTAGAGCTGTGCTGTTGAATGGATCCTGTTTTTTTTTTGTTTTTTTTTACAAATATTTGTGGAGTGTGTTGTTTTGGTTTTGTTTTTAAAATCCATATTAGTTTCTTGACCTGGTTCACAGTGCTGCCTTCCTGGAAAGTGATGCATAACTGAAAGGGCAGTATTTTGTAATGTGGGATGTGATAAGGGTAAGAGGGGAGGGGGCTGCTTTTGCCCATCCATATATGAGACCCTGTGATATCAGGCCACTGCTTGGCAAGTGGAAAGTCATTGATTAAAACAGGTCTTTTGTCTTGTACTCAAAATCTGTTTCACAATAGTACTGTGCTTAGTGGTCAGAGGAGAATCGTGTTCAATTGGCAGCTCTGATATTTGGGTGCCCACAGTATAGTGGGTTGTTGGGTGATGTGCTAGCAGGGAGAATTCAACTACATTTTGGGGCCAATGATTGCCAAGGTTTGTGAAAACACTTCATGCTTCTTAAATTTTTAAGGTTGGTCTTTTTTTTCCCAGCGATTTCCCACTTACAGTACTTGGTGTTAATTTTAAAACACACTCATGCTGTACTGGAACCATAAGATCTTTTTCTCTTCTGTTTCTTGGTAACACAATGTTTTGGTAGTTTTTGCTTAAGCCTGGAGATTAGGCAGTTGTCGGTTTTTGTTTTGCCTGTCTCAATATCTGTTTCCTAGGGACAAAGTCATCCTGCAGATGGTTACTCCATTTCCATCACCTAACCCTGCAGCATCCGTTCAATCTTAATCAGAAAGCAGTCCTATTACAACTGTTTCTGATTTATTTTTTCCCTGATGTGAGGCGCACGCCTTGTTAAGCCTTGTGTGAAATGTTTACATACAGATCTTTTTTTTAATTACAGCCTTACATTCTGTCCCCAGACACCATATTATCTACTGTGCTTTGCTGCTCCTGTAATTTTTGTCAATTCTATTTTTTAATTAGCTACTTGAGGGAGGTTTTTAAGTAACTTGAAATACTACCTCTCAGTTGATGAATGGACACTTTGTTCTTAGAATACCATTATTACTTCTTATTCTCTTTTCTTTCTTTTCCCTCCCTCCCCTTGTCCATCCTCCCTGTAGGGACAAAAATTACAAATATTTCTTCCGAAATATTTAATCACATAAAAAGAACAGCTTAAAAATGCTGAGCACCCAAATGTTTGCGCTGCCCTTGCTTGTGTTTCTTTGCTCACTCACTGAAATAAAACTGAAAAGAGGAAGGAAAGTGGACTGATAACTTCTGCCATTTTTAATCGGTTTATTCTCCCTTTCTTTTCCTGGGGTCCAGGGGAAAGGGTAGATTTTTAGACTCAAGAGTGATGCTTGCTAAGAGTTTTGAAGAAGAGAAGGGACTGATACTATGATCTGCTGAAAACTGCTTTTATGCTCTCTTTCACAGTTTAATCCCTCTGATATATTCAACTTTGTGACCGTATTTCCCTTTAACGTTTAGTTCAATCCTTACATACCTGTCAGATTTTATGTTTTGGGGCAAATGCTGAAAACAAAAGTATCTCAGTCTCCAAATTAAACATAAATACTTACCATATATGGAATACTTGAAATTCCTAGAAAAGTTGCCTTACTTGGTTGAATTTTAATATGATTATGCTTGATGTTTTTATTCAGAGTGTTTAAATCAATTTGCAGACAGCTCATTTAATTTTCTCCTTGCTCTGCTGTTTTCTTTTTGTCTGCCAAGGAAGTGGGTGAATATTCCCACTCAGCGAAATGGAAATAACGTGAAATATGAACTGGTGATCTGAACAACCTCAGGTTGATGTGTAATTAGGTAATTTGCTTATTAAGCTACGCTTTCTCTTAGTTGTAATTTTATCATAAAATAACAAACTTATTTCTGTTCAAACAACTAAGTTTCAGCCCTCAACAAATATATCCAGGTGTTTATTTTCTCTGCTGTGTGCTTTGAAATAGATCTTGGGAATTGGAACAGAATGAGCAGGTTTTATTCTGTAAACCTTATTTTTAGTCAAAATAGTTATTTGATTTTTTTCATCTGTTGAAATGAATGGCAAAAATTCCACTGTGAAGTCAGTTAAGGTCTACACATAGACAACAGAGGAATATAAGCATCCCTTAATGGAGGTGTGTTTTTAAGAAACATAGCAAGTTCACTTACAAGCGATGATGATGCTTCTTATTTAGAAGTTAATTGTCATGAGTGTTTCCTTTGTCTTTTGTTAATTGGACAGTCACTGGTAAACCATGTATTCATAATAGCTTGGAAATTGTCCAAAGGACCAAGTGTTCTTATTGCTATGCCCTGATTTGTGCTGTTCTTTTACAAGATGTTGTAATAGATGGCCAGGTGGTTAATGATTAACACATTTTTGTGTATTTTGGAAGGCAGGTATAAAATGAAATGTGAGGGGGTTTTTTCTACAAGATTTTAAAGGCCAACTGAAGAAAATACTAGTGCTTCTGGAGGACAACTGTTAATCTTTTAGTTTTTGGAGACTCTGGTGTCTGCTAGTACACTGGTAAGCGTGTACTTCAGATGCAGTTATTCAGCATCATGTTTGTAATGTGTCCCTGCAAATATCTTGGGTATGGATCAGCAGGATATGCAGTAGAAGTGCAGAGAATGTGTTTTGGATGGACTGCTTTTTAATTTTGAATGAGCCCTGTCTGCAGTTAAGAATGTGTAACCTGAATGTAGTTAAGTAACTTGTTTGTATAATTAGCACACTATAAAATTATCATAGTCTTGACTTGCCTGAGTGCTGGCTGCTGTCTTGATCAGTAACTTTTGCTGAAGTTGGTGGAAGCCAAAGTTTGCTTTGCAGGATAAGACCGTGTACTTGTTCTGACCCAGATATTAATCAGATCTCGCTTTTGCAGTCAGTGGAGATAAACTGAGACAAAACAAGTGGGAAGGACCTCTTATGAAGCCCAGTAACTTCAGGAGATGTTGTATCAGCATGAAATTAAGTTAGGCTTGTGCAGGTCTGCATCTTGTTTTTTTAAAATTGCTGCTGCTCAACTGTAATACATTTGTTACAAGATATGTGATACAAATGGATAATAAATGGTTAATATTTCTTCTTTCAACTGTTAATTTTACTGAGAAAAGTACATATGTGTGGTGGGCTTTGCTTGTCAATAGAAACTGTTCCTTCTAAAATCAGTTATTACCTACAGTTGTAATCATTTAGATTCTCGTCCATCAAAAGGACTTAAAATGATAAAAGTACTGTTGTTATATGAAAGCATGTGCCAAAGTCCTTTGCTGAATCAGTTGCTAAGTTATACTGCAGAAATGTATGTTTGTTTGTTTTCTAGATAATGTAAACAGAATAAAGATATGTGTTGAGGGACTTTCTGCTTACTTGCAAACTTTCTTGTTGATAAAGAGGTTGATTTTTTTTTTTTTTAAATAATCTTCCCCCCCAGCATAAGATACATAGGCAGTTAACTCTTTAGAATAAGCAGCAGCTGTTCCAATTTACATTTGCAATTTACAGCTTTGAAAAAGAGACATTTGAAAGTGCATTTCAGGTCTATTGGGCTGATTTCTGTGTGAAATTGGTCCACTACTAGCAGCATTTTCTGGGAGGTGAGGATTGACTGCTTGGCACACATGTGAAGGGCAGAATAGCTTATGTTTCTGTCCTTTCCTTAAGCACTAATACTGTATCCATCACTGAAATTCCTTAATCTGTTTTGTCCATTGTGTTTGGTACTCCTATTTACTGTAGTTTTAGAGGTGTACATGTTTGGAGAGTTGGTCTAGTACCATTTCTTAATGCTTCTGTCAGGCTTTCTCTGCCTGTTATATGAAAAACATGGTGTGCCATAGTTTGCTGATCTTGATTCTTTTTCAGCATACCTGTGTGATGTATATGGTATATTAAACTGATGGATAGGAGCTTAGATGAAATTTGAATATTATGTGTGAATCCATTCTTCTGAGTTATCCTTTAAGAATGTAAGTGTCGCTGTGTATTGTTTTACAGTGTACCTAAACGATAGCACTTTTTCTGTTGTATTGGAAAAAAATGCTTGCCTTGTTTGTGGACAATAATTTTGTGATGTAAGCTTCTGAACTCTCTTCACTTGCAAGAAAATTTTATGGAAAGGTTTAAAAAGAGTTTTAACGAAACATTTAAAAAAAAAAAAAGATGGGGAGGAAAAGGGGTGGTTGTGCTCTGGAACATATCATGTATGCATCGTAAATTTGTAATGAGGTACAATACATAATATTTTGAGTGTATGTATGTGATGTACTGATAATTATTTGAAATGAGAAAGCTAGGAGGAGTTGAGAAATAGCAGGGAAGATAATGACTTCCTATCTGAAGTTAGCAGGCAACATTATAGCATAATTCAAATTCTACTGTACATGCAAAAAAAAATACAAACCACACATAACAAACAAAAATATTCTGCAAGCAATGATAAAAATAATCAATTATTTACTGTTTTTGTAATGTTAAAATATTTTACCAGGGTAAGTTGCAGTCAAAAGTAATGTGAGTTATTTGGAAAATGGAAATACATAAAGATGCATTTATACAAGTGCAAGACTAAATATTTTACATAACTGTATTTCAATGAGAAGATATACAGTAAGTGCACACTTGATAACACTAAGCAGGCAAAACTTAACGTTAGTTCGGTATACTGTTGTATAGTTCATGCACAGATCTCTCCCAAAGTAAAGGGGCTGTTCCAAATAATTCTTGCTGGGATGAAAAACAGGGTGGGTTGCTGGTAAGCGTGTCAGCATGGATGGGGGTCAGTTATAGACATTACTTACTGTAATTTGTGATTGCCGTGGGAGAGGAGTGGCTGTTGGTGTGATAGTAATACTGCTGGTGATTTTATTGGTGGGCTTACTGGGTAGGCCATTGGCTAGTGCTGGAGTTCTGTTGTCTTGCACTGGATTACAAGGGCTGATGGGCTTGGAATTGGTGAGAGTTTGGACGTAAGGACTTCCTAAATGGATGTGGATTTTGTTATCCTCAGTAGTTATTACACTTGATCCTGTACTGTTAGATCTCTGAAACTGCCATGATGACTGCCTGTCTGGGGATACTCTAAAAACGGCGTGTTTGGCTCCCATTTCCAAAGGCTCTGAGGAGAGTGTTTGTTCCTGAGAACTTGAGCCTGGTAAAGCCAAAGGGGACATTGTTCTTTCAGGAGTTAAAGAACCACATGATTCAGGAGTTTGAGATCTTGCAAAAGTAGCCATAGTGATAGGAGAAATTACTTGCTCTGGGCTCATGTAACCTTCTGCTGCTTTTGATTTTACAGGTGTTAAGGAGGCATTTTGAATAATGGTTATTCTTTGCTTTGGAGTGCCACAGTTGGGTATAACTGCTGTGCTTGTGTAGGAGTGAGGACTTTCAGCGGTAGGACTAGTTATTTCAAGTGTTGCTGTGTTCTGTCCATGGTCTGGAGTTACTTTTATGTGAAGAGGTTGGCCAGGTGTATGGCTTAGCACTAGGTCTCCAGCCTGTGCACAGTTTCCATTTTGCTTTGTATGAATTTTTCCATTTTGAGGATGGCTTTCTTTGGACTTCATCCAAGGGATCCATAATTTTTTGTTCACGGCATTTGCAATGGATGAGTTGCTTTTGAAAGACACTGTTTGTTCCTCCTCGTTGTTGTCTCTGTCCTCATTATCGCTGTCTTCATACAGCTGCCCATTTATGACTGTTCGCTCTAAAGGCATGAGGGTTTTGTAATCAGGGGGTTCATTGTCTGCTGGATCTGTCTGGACTTCTTTAGAAAAAACTTGCAAATCAGAAATTCTTTTTCCATTGAGACCAGGCCTGAAGTTCTTGCTGAAGCGTCTGTACCTCTCCAATTCTTTCGTGAGGCTTTCCATTTCTCTTGCTAATTCCCTGTTCTTGTTTTCTTGCTGGAGGAGTTTCTTCTGTAAGACTGTATGATCACCTCGGAGGTGACAGATTAGGTCTTCTGTTGCCATGTATTCATGAATTTTCTCTTTCAGTGCATCTACTTCTCTGGAAAGATGACTTGATTTAGCTTCCTCTTCTTTGAGCTTCTTAAAAAGACGCTGCTCTTGATTGGACTCTGCCTTTTCTGTTAATTTATACCTAGCCACTTCCATTTTCACAGCTTCCAGCTCCTCTGATAGGAGCTTGGCTCTGTCCCGTTCATTGATATATCTTCGTTCTAGAGACTCAAATTCATCTTCAGTTTTCATAAGATCATCTTCTATGGCCTTCATTTCTTTCAGCTTCTGCTTAAGCCTCTCAACTTCTTGAGTAAGCTCTTTGATTTTGTTGTTCTCCTGCTGCAAGGAGGTGCTGGATTTAGTACCCTCCTTAAGTTTATTTTTAAGAAACTCTTTTTCGACAGCTTCCAGTGACTGAAGTCTTTTTCTTAGAATATTCACTTTGGAAACAAGATCACTTCCTTTTTCCTCTTCTGCTTTGAGTTTGTTTTTCAGCTCATCTCTTTCTTTAGTAACACTGGACATTTTTTCTTCTGCATCAGATTTTGATTTCAGTGCCTTTTTACTTTCCTCAATTAGTTTTTCTGTAACAGACATCACTTTATTTTGCTCCACCTGAAGCTGAGAAGTTGCAGTTTGCAGCTTTTCTTCTGTTTGCTTTATTTTTTCACCCATAGTTTTTCTTTCATCCACAAGCATCACTGTTAGACTCTTCAGCTTTGTTAAATCTTCTTTAAGCGTAAACTCAGTTTTTTCTAACTTACTTTCAATTGCTTCAAGCTCACCAATTCTAGCTTTTAAACCATCCAACTCATGGGACAACTGCTTTGTTAACATTTTTTCTCTTTCTAGGTTGCATTTCAGGGAGTAGCATTCCTGTTTGCTCTTGTTGAAAGCATCTTCTAATTTCTCCAGCTCCATAATTCTTTTGCTGAGTTTGTCAACTTCCCCTTTAAGATTCTTGCTCTGCGATGCTTCTTTTTCTAACTTTCTATTAAGTTCTCTGCACTGATCTTCCATTTTTATGAGCTCTTCATCTTTTCCTTCCATCTCCAGCAGTCGTTTCCGTAGTTCTTCTACTTCAGTCATAAGCGTGGAGTTCCCACACTCTCCCTTATTTATCTTATCCCTTAGGTCTTGCAGTTCTTCCTCTGCTTTTCGTAAAGATTTATTGGTCTCTTCCAGCTCATCAATTTGTCGGCTGAGAGCAGTTAACTTTAATCGGAGCTGACGATTCTGACTGTCTTCATTGGTTAGTTTGGCCATCATTGCTTCTTGGTCTTGGGAAATCTTACTGCTTTGGGCTTGAAGTTCAGCCTCCAGCCTGCTGGCTCTCTGTTCTTCTTCTCGAACTTTTGCTTCAGCAAAAGCCAGCTTTTCGTGTGCTTGTTCTGCAGAAGTGGTTAATTCTTGAATTTTTTTACTTTGTTGATTCAACTGCTCAGTGAGTCTTTGCTGTTCATCCACCACCATTAACGCAAAGGATTTCAGTTTAGTCAATTCTTCTTTCAGTTTAGCTATTTTTTTGTTGCTTTCCTTCTCTTTTTTTGCCTGATATGCTGTTTCTTGTTCAAGAAGCTTTTTCAGTCTGTGGGAGGAAATAATATTTTATTTTGTAGCCATTTTAATGGGCGTTTAAAGACACACCTGAAATCACGACATCTCTGCCAGATGTGCATGAATATCCACTTGCAACTACAAGCAGGCCTCTCCTGGTAGTGTCATGGGGCCCACAAGCCTTGCTTTCTACGCAGAAGTTCTTTTGTAATGGACACTTCAATACAACCATTTAGACTTAACACCTTCAGTAATTATGCATCTTTGCATCTACATTTTCAGCTTTTTGCAGGTATCAGTGCAATACAACTTTTTGCTATTCTGCACTGGAACGGCTGTTTGCTGAGGCCAGCTATGTGCATGCAGGTGGTTTTTGTTGGGTGTGGGATTTTTTTTGTTTTGTTTTGTTTTTTTTAAGAAATGTGATTGTCATAGTGGTTGAGAAATTAAATCAGTGCAGTCCTCAAGGGCAGGTATAATTTCCAGCATCATAAACCTCCTAAAACCTTTAAGTCACTTATAAACCATCCTGATGTTTTATGATTAAACCTTATGGATGTTAAAGTATGTGAAGGAAATGTAGCCACACTAGGCAGTTAGGCTGCCTAACGTAAATTTTTAAGTAGCACATCAGAGCAAAACTAAACATTGTAGGTAAGACAATTCTCAGTGAAAATGCAGGCCTTTTGACCTTGTCTCATACACACACACGAAAATGTAGTCAGCAGATAAACAGGTATTCAGGTTGTGCCTTTTGAACTGAAGAAAGCACAAACATCTTACTGTTTGTTAGATTTTGATTCGGTCTTATATCCAAAACTTGCCGATATATGTAACTGCAACCCTGCTGTTACATGATTCTTGAAAGTTTTCATAATGGTTTTCCAAAATTAATTTCACAAGTTTATGTTGGTACTCGGTCTTTACAGAGATGGAACATACTTAATGTGTTAGACTTAGGATATGGTTGTGTCTTTATTTATGCAAGATCCTAAGAAACCTCCAAATACCTCAGATAATTAGGTTCTTTTGTAGATTTTTTTTTTTCTTTGTCAGGGAGATGTTTGTGGAGTCGGTCTGTGGTAGGATTAGGTTTGGCCAGCACATTTGCCTCCCTTCAATTAGATTTTTTCCATGGTCAACTTATAACTATATCTTGTATTAAAGAAAAGTTTGAAAAGCCTTGATTGAAGTAATAAAGTATTAGAAATTTTTGTCTCTCTGTTCATAGGTATGGTACGTATCCACTTGTAAACATTATGTGAGGGAAATGAATTGTGTATCAGGACTGTACTTGTTTGCACAAAATGACTGCTTCAGCACTCATTAGCTGAGGCCTGTTGTTATTTTTAGTTCCTTTCCCCCTCCTGAAATATGACGATGACTCTAGAAGTTGCCGCTGAAACATAAGATTCCTGATGCACGTTTGTCTCTGGTCACTATTGTGATGCCCCTGTCCAAGTGGTGAGTTTTTACAACTTCCCACTGACAAGTTCCTGTTGCAGCAATCATTTTAGTTTTGGAAGACTTTAGATAACAGCCTCCTTTGCACAGCTCTTTATTAGCTATTCACTGACTGGAGGCATATATTTCTGGGCATTTAATAGGCTGCCTCAGCAACATCCCCTTTGGCAGCATTGTAGTTTTTCTGCACTGTGAGAGGAAGTCCCTCCCATTCTACAGCTGTCCATCAGACTTGTCTGATTTAATGGTGATATGGTAAGAAATTTTGTAGTCATAGACTTATATACAACACCTCCGCTATGCTTACTGTTTTTGTTTAGTGCCTAAGTTGCACTATATTGGATGTTATGAAATGCTTTACATGAAAATTAACGGAATGGGAAGCAGCAATAAACTTTGATATCAAAGTTGATATCGAAGACTTAAAGCGGCCCCAAATTCTTTACAACAGTCAATTAATATAATGGGGAAAACAGTCATGAAAAGCTGTAAGTGGAGAGGGAGAGGTTTGTGCAATGGGCTTGAAGGAATGCTGCTGGTTGACAGAACAAATAAATGGGGAGAAGACTGCTCCATCTTCAAAGGCAGCTTTTTACTGTGGTGTTGGTGTATAAACTTTTGTCTACTTTTCAGTGCTACTTTCAGTTTGAGTTCTTTAGTTCAAAAATCTCTATTCCCTTCCCACCCTTGTCTCTAAATGCTTTAGTAGTGAAGTTCAATTGATGATTTACCGTTGCCATAGATATAAAACCATAACAGAAACATAACTAACAATTTCATTTGGAACAAACTCAGTTTTTGTGTGTGCATGAAGTTAAGACATCCTATATTAATACTGGGCTTATTAGCATTTGATTTATTTTAGCTTGCTTCACTATAATTTATTTTTGTAAGGCAAATTTAGCTGGGGCGATTAATACCTAAATTAATCAGTGTTTCACCCAACACTTTTGTATTAACTAGTTGATACCTCTCTTGCCAAATGAAACTGTAGTGTTCCAGTGACCGATGCCCCTTAAATTGCTTTAGAAAGAAAACTTAGACCAAATAGTAACCAAGAATTTTAATTTTCCTAGGGATGCTGTATTTTTTTTTTTGATGCAAATAAGATAATGGTGTATAAATAATAAATAAAATCAGTTGACGAAAGTTTGAGTGAATAATCCCAACAGCCCTTCCAGTGATCATCAGTTTATGTACAATTTGTTGGGGTTTTTTCCTTTCCTGTCATCTTTTTCTCTTTTTTTCTTCTATGACTTCATTTCTTAAGCTCTCTGGAATGCTTAAGACTTGCTTCAGCAAAACACTTGAGGTTCCAGCCCAAACTGAATGCATGAGTGAGATAGTCTAACCCAATCTCTGATCAAGTCTGTTGCAAGGGTTATTTGAAGGGAAGTGCCTAAATTATTGGTATCTGACCTGGATCACTGTATAAACTGAGAAGGATTTTCAAGAGATTCTGTTTCTTTGGTCATGCCAAAAGACTTCAGGGTATTTAAAAATGCTTCCGTCATTCAAAAGATAAAATTCAGTTTTAAGATTCAAACAGAAATACAAGCAAGTATTTCTAACCACCAGGATCTAATTCTTTTTTGAAAAAATACTTCTATAAAATCACTCCATTGAAGTTAAGTTACAGAGCATAGTGCAGAAGCTGAGTTAAAGGATTTTAATGTATTTCTAAAAATAAAAGTATGGTATATTTTTTGATACTGTGTAGTTAAATTAAGTTTTTGCATTTGTATGCTTATTCATATATCAAAACCAGTTATTCCTATGCAGAAATATTCATGTATTCCTATAAGAAAATGCCCTCAACAGTGCTGAATAGAGAATGATTTCTTGGACAGAGTTGAGATTGATGTTGTAAGAAGTCAACTAGGAGTCCATTAATATTTGTAGAAGAATTTTTCCTTGCATGCTAAATTCCCATTTCATGGTTCAGTAGGTCACAGCAACTGTCTCTGCATGCATGCACTTAGGAGTGGAAGGGGACTCTAATATGTTTAGGGGGTTTGGTTTTGTTTTGTGGTTTTGTGTCTCTCTTTTTTTTTTTTTTAATTAATTGCTTGGTTTTGGTCAGCTTTTTTGGGGAACTTGACTTCTGCAGGTCAAGGCTTGATTATATATATCATTTGAGTCAAGGCAAATCGCATGTTTAATTGAAGAAGTGCTGTTAACTGATAATAGTACTTTGTGATACTTTGCATACTTTTGTGACAGACTAAAAATACTTTGTGTTAACTTCATCCAAAATACTCTTTTCCTGAAGAAGGCTATCCAGAGTATTTGAGAGAGCAATTTTACCAAAAATATGCAAAGGTCAAAAAAAGTTGGCTTAAAAATAATTGAAAATAAGAACAGGCACAATTAAAAATAAGAACAGGCACTCCCCAATAAAATATTTTTATCATTTTCATTTCCAGTTGAGTTTCATGATCATGTAATTTCATATTAGGCAAAGGTAGGTATATCAGGCAAGATTTTCACAGATAGTTCCAAGCAGTTGACTTAATAGGACTACAAGAACCCTTTCTGAATCCAGGCCATCAAAAACAGGCATTGGAAGTTGTTTTTATGAACATGAATGTTAGGTAGTTAAACAGAGTCAGGGCAGTGTCTTACTACTTTTTCTTTGGAGCTTCTGTTATGACTGACTGCTTTATTGTGGCTACTATCATACTTGTTTGCAGTATCAGTTGCCTGCCTTTTTATGTCCTTAAAGAAATTGTATTTGTCAGCTCTCCTCTGTTCATTGTAATCGCTTTCCTCTATGCATACTATAGCTTCTTGGTGTTAATACCATGCATTCAGTTGTGTTATCTTGCTTTCCAGGTTTTTTTCCAAGTGCATATAGCTTTGGCTACACTACATTATATTTAGCAACATAATAACTATGTGTTCTATGCAAGACCTGAGGACTCCCAAAGACGTTCATTGTCTCCCTGATGTCATGTGACATAATTTTGTCTTTAAGTGGGATTTTCTGTTGTCATGGGGGGGACCTGTATTACATCGATGTTGTTTAATTTATGTTTTTACAGGATTCTAAGGGGGCTGCTTTTCCTTTGAGTTTCAGGGAAACTAAAGAAAGCATGGGAGACTGAGATTGCAATGCCGCTATTTTTTAATTTTTTTAGTTTGTTCTAGAATTATTATTTTTAGAATAATAATAAAAATGATGATTTTTTTTTTTCTTTAAGCAATCTTGTAATGCTAACTTTAGAAAAGGCTGAGTTCATTAAGGATGTAGATGAAATAGGTGTTGGTTTGTAAAGCTGTACTTCTATCTTTCCTTCCACCAAAGTATTGAGGAGATTTTAATGTACATCTTATCAATATGTTGATTTTTATCAGATCGTTCCGCAGAAATGACTGAGATTTTGGATGTCTGACTTTTTTAAAATCATAAAAATACATATTTTTATCTAGCTCATGTGCTCTTCACCATTCCCCAGGTAAAAGATGTGGCATAGTAGATATTCTACAGGTTATAACACAAGGAAGACTTGCTACTAAAGTTTTTGGAAATGTGCTTCAATTTCCCCCTGTACAATGCAAATAAAAACACGAAGCTGAAAGCTTTTAAATGCAGATGAAGTCATGCTTCTTCATCTGAGGCATTCTTCCCAGTTAGCAATAAGCCATGGTCTGGCCTTCAATAAGAGAAGAAACTTGTTTCATAATTTCTGGTAAATCTTACAAGTTCTTGCAATTTTGACACCAATGCAGTTAAATATTTTCAGAAGAAAGCCAGTCTGTCTGTGCCTTCCACAATTCATGGCAACAACATTTGGATTTGTTAAAATGGATTTCTGGTTTTGGAGCAGCTATGTTTTTTGTTTTTTCTTTGCCTACAATTCTGCTTATGTCTTCATAAAAACTACACATCAATATGTTATAGCTGCTTTTATGGCGCTCTTTATTGATGTTTCTTTTTTTTTCCCCCCATCATAAAGAAAGTCAAAAGCCTTTGAAATTACAGCAGCAACATCATACCGTAGCTGTTGTGTAATCTGTTGGCTTTATCTGAATCAGTCAGCACTTCCCAACATAATGCGAACACTTATTTTAAAATTTGTTTTCCGGTGTATTATTTATATATGTATATTTTAAATTGCTAGTTTATACTAGGATGCAAACCTCCACAAAGGTGTCTCAACTGTAAGAGACTGTGTATAAGGCAAATTTCCTGATAAGTAAATTTATTATAAAATGAAGACTTTTAAGGGGGGAGAAGGAGGTGAGTTCTGCTTATTACTCCACAAACTACCACAGAGTAATCACTTTTTTTATCTGATGCTTAAAATGCTGACTTGCTTTACAAGTCTTATTAAAAGTCATATATTATGAATGGTGTTGCCAATTCTGGGTTAACTTGGGCAAAATTGCAAATGGATAACCAGGTGTATTTAACTGTGATGCTGAATAAACATATGCAGGTAAAATATTCTTTTAAAAATTAATCTGGAACAGTGACATTGTTTGTGACCATGATTTCACAACTACTAGGCTGCTGAAAATTCTTCCTGGTGATATAGTGATACTGGCACTCCTAAAAGTTATGAAATCCTGTGTGAATTTAGTGACAGTAAATGGCATGAGAAATTTTTAACAAATATACATGAGTTAATCCAGTCTTGAATCTTAAATTAACATCGATTTCTAGTTGGAATAATTTTAATTCAGCACTAAAATTCAGTTTTGTTTTATCATGAAACCTCAGTTTAAGAAAATTATTTTTTTTTAAATATTCTGTCATGCCTTGAATGATATTCTTTTCATATCTAGATGTTCTTGGAAATCACCTATCAAAACATCAGTCTTGTGTAAAAAGTTTTAATGCTTTCCGTGACAGTAACTGTTCAAATGCACAAGATGATAGCTATTAATTCTGTCCATTCATTTGTAATCTTGTAATGGTAGCCATCCGCAATGTCTGAGATTATGATAGGAAGGTGCAGGACTTTTAGGTGGGAGTGAAGAAGTTGCTATCTTTTGAAATTGTTGGCATGTTTTTATTTGGGTTTGTTGTTGGGTTTTTTCCTTGACTGCATATCCTGAAAAACAATTGTAAATGAGCGCTGACCTGACAAGACCACAATATTAATGAGCTTTACTTGAAGTTAGCTTAAAACCTCTGTGTCCCAGAGTTCAGCTACTAGAAAACATGGCACAATGAATTGAATGCTGGACTCTGATGTGTCACTGTTTTTGAGATACACTCTTCTTTCTTCTTCCCTCTTTCTAGATTTAACAACTATTTCAGTTATTCTTTGAAGTCAGTATCTATTACTGTTGGCATTTCAATGGCGTATAATTGTGCATGTAGCGTGACTGTTAATCCTCTTCTGAATCTAAATGCATCAATAACTGAACTGGCTCACGGGGAATATGACTTGGGTTTTGTTGGTTAGTAGTTTGGGATTTTTTCATATTACTGTAGTGCATATTCATTCCCCCACTCTGTCTGTCTCACCTTCTCTCCACACTGCCTGTAAAGTCGGAAATAAAGCAAGTAATTTCAGATGCAACACCAGAATTTGGAACTCTTCAAATTTACGTCAGCCAGGAAATTATAGTTTTGCAGATGGAAAGCTTTCAGAAGGAAATGGAAAGATGAACCACAAGAGATGTGGTATAGGGGTCAAAGCAAGAAGACTGAGGCAGAACTTCTCAGTTACTAATCCAGGTTCTGCTTTTGTCTTTTCTTCAACAACTAAAATTTTGTGCCTGAACTTCAGATTTATTAAAATGGAAAGACAGCATTGACTTACTGTAACAGATTATTTTGACAATTAAGAGTAACCCAAAGAGGTTTTAATAGTATGGTAACTATGCAAAATAAACCAAGACAACTATTGCATTTTATAATTTGTGATTTTAGAAATTACAGTGTTATTGAAGTGATTGCATTTGATATTTGGTATTGTATGATAACAAGTTAAATTGATGGGAGAGATCCTGTGTCTTTATGAACCTGAGTTTTGTCTTAAACATATACTTTTTAAGTATTACTGCTACAACATTATTGCTTGACCACAGTTATTGAGCTGTTTTTAAAATCACCAATGTTACAAAACACTCAGTGCTACGCAGATAAACAGGTGGATGTGCCTGCATTGTCTGTTCGCAGCATCAGAACCAGTAATTGTTACCATTGCAGTCTACTTCTAGGATTCAGCAAGTGAAAAATGGTAGCAGGAGTTAATTAAGCTCCTGAAAACTGTCTTTTAGAGCTGTGCCTGCCTTCCCCTCTCTTCCCTTGCGAAGATTAGGCAAAACAAGGGAGTGCAGCTTGTCCAAGTTCTGGAAATTTCTAGTTGGGTACTACTACCACTGATTACCCCAGCCACGTGTGTTTAGTTTGTGGCAAATGCTACTTAGTTATCACTGCCATGCTGTGTTTACTGTTGATGGCAGTGTAGTAGTTGGAGGGCTAGTTTTTGTTTTGGCTATTTAATCTCCATCATTCTAGTGACTGAGGAGTTTGTAAAAGTTCTGATTCCCTGAATGAGTCAGCTGCTTCAGCTCTTTATGAGTTTGTAACCCTTAAGTAATCTTTTTACACTTTTCAGTTTAATGATAATACTTGTTTTAGATTAAGAGAACCATCTGAGTTTTCTTTAAGCAATTTCAATAGATAAATCCTGTCTATAATTTGATTGTGGGTTTTTTAATTCTGTATATAACATCGCAGTCTGTAGGTTCAAGGTGGACCTCTGTTTTATGGGTGCTTTTTCTGGGGAGCAGTTGGGAAAATAGGTGCTTTTCTGGTATCTGATTCACTTGGGGCAGTGCTAGTGCTGCTGTCTTCACCAGAACTGGGCATAATTGTGTAAAGATCCAATTCATACAAACTTTTTTTAACTTCAATTAGTTAATATTTTTGGTATGACAGAAAATGGCATTCAGCCAACAATAACACATCATGTTACTCAGAGGAGACTGGTTAGTCGTAAATGTCATTTTCCCATAACATTTACAGGAACTGGATGTTCTCTAAAACAGTTTTAACACACATTTTATATAGAAATAAATGTCTGGGCCCCCATTTTCATCTATGGGCAGAATAGGCACTGTGCCTATCTCTTATGCTAACCACGGCCTTATTTGTATATTATCAGTTATCAGCAGTGGTAAAATTTATAACTTTCTGTACTGCCATGCGCACTTCCTCAGTTGAATGGAAGGCATCCTCCTCATTGCTGCCAGTCCTAGAGAAGTTGCTCAGTCATACAGTGGCCACTTGCTTTTAGACAGGTGGAAGTTGGCTGCGTTAGTATGTTCTCCACATGCTCAATGCACACAACAAGAATTTATGTGCTGAAATTGTGATTAGAACCACATAGATTAAACATTGTAAGTTAAATAAAGGTACTTTAATACTGAGTATTAAAGAAGGAAGACTGGGAGTTTGCCATGGTTTGGAGGAACGGGGCTAGTTAAAAACAATTAGACAAACATTCCTCAGAAATGATGTAGGTGGTGTCACTGCTGTACAGGAGGATAAAATTCCATGACTTCTTGAGGGTCCTGTTTGTACCCATAAAATCTTTATTATACGCATACATCTTAAGACAAAAGTAAGCCCTTTTTCTGGTGTGCTTTCTTACTCAAGTAGCTCTGTGGATGTGTATAATAAACTCTTGAGTGTTTGAGGATGGGGCTTGGGTGGCACTCCGTTCCTTTTTTTGACAAAAAACGTGAACCTTAATTGTTACTGCAAAGTTAGCTTGAATTATTTAAATTTCCCTTCATGCAAGTTTGTATGAAGACACATAGTTGAGGATTTCCAAACAGTAAAAGTACTTTAATGAGATTTGTTGATACAGTTGCAACTTTTTCTAGTAGCCAAGACTGGAAGTAATAAGAGCAGAAATAAGACTAATGTCAGAGATTTCACTTTGAAGCCAAATATGCATCTTTTTCCCCTAGACCTGGTAATGTGAGTGTCTCCATTTTCTCTAAGATGTACTTGGCCAGTACTTCATCTTAGAGGACACAGGTGAAAGAAAGATTGCAGCAATGCATTGCAGCATGGTTAACTAGCTAAAGATGGCTTTGAAGCTACAAGTGATGAAGAATTCTGCTAGTTTCCTGTTTTGCAGTATGTGACCTTCAGGAATTGTATTAAAACTGTTTCCGATGGATTACAGATTGCTTTTGGATGCAGTTCTAGGTAGTTCTGGGGATTTTGCTACCTGGGAGATACTTCACTTTCTTGCTGTCTGTCCTAATCCTGCTACATGTCTTGCTGTTTGTCTCCTGTACCTGAATGTGTTGGGACTTGTAGTGTGGGATGTTTGGAAGTTGCATTTTCTCTTGTCTCAGTAGGACCTCGGGCCACATTGGCCTGGGAGTACTTGGTGAATCACCGAAAGGTGCAAAGTCAATGAAAGTTTGTGTAAAGTGTGTTAATCCTTAGCATAGGTGCTCTTGTTCAGGATTTAAGTTCACATGGTTTGTCCAAACTGATCCTCTGCAAAGAGTACTAACGCATTGTTTTAGACTACAGGATGGGCAGCTGTAGTGGAGAGCTAAAGATGGTAGTCTGAGAAATTTTTTTAATAGTTACAGTTCTAAGCAAGATTTATGTCATCGATTTAGTTCACATATTTAAATAACAGTTGAAATAACAAATAATTTAAGTAGTCTCTTCACCTGTGATGAATTAACTAAAGAACATCTTTTACTCTCAGATCTGTTGATTATGATGTGTTGAAGTAAGATTTCCATTTTCATTTTTCTACAGCCTTGGTAGTTCACTGCGTTAAAGATCGAATACCCTGCTTAAGCATAAAAAAAAATAATCTGGTCCTTTAGTCATATGTCCAGTCAAAGTGCCAATAACAGGTGTTTTTTTTTGTTTTGTTTTTTTGGTAGCTGCTTGCATGTGTGTTCAGCAGCTAGAGTAACTGTTGCTTGCTTTGGAAAATAAATGTTTCTCTATTTCTTAGGAAAAAACTAAATTGTTAGGATGAAAAAGTGGATTTAACTAGTTCTAGCTATTCTGTGACCAATGGTTTCTTAAACTCTTTTAAAATTGGTCTGAAGAGGCTTCCTAAAGCCAAGAGAGATACTTACTTTTCCCATCTCTAGTTGTTTACCAGTTTTCTTTCTTTCTTTCATAAACTGTCATAGAAAAAGGTCTTTTTTAGGAAAGAGGAGGATCATGTGCATGTATGCTTCCCCTGCCCCTTCATACGAAGACTTTTATACTCCAAGTGTTCCCTGTTCTTCTAACAACTGTTAATTCAGTTGAACATTCTCTGCCTCGTTATTGTACCCCAAATTGATTTATAACTCAGTATCATTACGTGACCGAAGGGCATTTGGCTACGTGCCCTATTTGATCTCTTTTCTTGCATCTTGGCGGATGATCTGTGATGTTTAGGTTATATTTTCCTATTTTCAGATGTCACTCAGAAAATGAAGGAGCTTTAGCATGCTTTCATGTACAGTATGTTTCAGATGTAATACATTTTAGCTTTTATCATTAATTTATAACGTGGTTTCAAATGCTGAAAATAAAAAGATGCGATTATCTCTAGACAGAACTTGCTAGTTATTTGGTTAATTGCAGTAGCCTAGACGATATGAGAGGGTCATTTACAGGTTATAAAATGTTACCTTGTCAAATTCTGATTCCCCCCACCCAGTTAATCCTGGCTGAAACAGGAGAATTTTGCTATTTACAAAGATGTCAGTATTCATCTAGACCTTTAAGCAGAGGATGGGAAGAAAGCATGGGCAAGCAGACACTTTCCAAAATAGCTGCTCCTTAATATACCGTGTTACATTTTTCTTCCCTCCCTCGTTATACGGGTTAGCAAAATATGTAAGCTTGAAGATTCTTGTCAGCTGTTTGCTGCTTTCTCAAAAGGGAATTGATGTGCGCATCTCCTAGCAGAAGCCTAAACATTCTTCACTGGTTGGTGTTGTCCCCGCACCACCTTCATAGACAGTCTATTTTATCTGTCTTGGATTGACCTATATTGAAGCTGTACTTGCTGACTTCACTTCGGAGGCTTTTCATCCCCCTGTTCTGCTTACACATATGCAAGCAAATGCACAAACCCATTTATATGTTAGATACGTTTTTAGAAACACGTATTTTAGGAGAAGCTTTAAGCCTGCCAAGGTTCATGGTGGCCTCTTCATTGAAGCCAATTCAGTATTTAATTTGGGAATGACATGGGCTGCTAGTGAAAAAGACATTTTTCTTTATATGAAAGGGATTATGGTACTATTTTGCAAGTTAAGAAAATGTTTCAGCTTTGAGCATTAACAAATTGCATTTTTATTTCCACCTTCCTACATCGAAGTTAGTGTGTTCAGCATTGGATTTCAGATACTTAGGTCAAGGGTTAGGTGTCCCAAGTGTGAAGCTGTTGTACCCCCAGGTTCAAGTGACTGAAATTTAAGAAAAAAAAAAAAAAAAAATTAGGCTCATATGAATTACTTTTTTCTAGGTAGTGATCGGAAACAGAATGGCTCTACTGAGGTTAAGAACATGCTTGACTGGGGGGGGAACATTTTGAAGTTGAAAACAAAACCAACTGTAGCATTTATTAGACTTCTGAGAAACCTCTGTGTAGCTAAGTAGAATGGAATAATTTGGAATGTGGTGGGTGACATTAGTTTAGAGTAAGCCAAGCTTAATTGTGATAAAATTTTCTAATTTTCTTCATAATTTGACTTAATGACTGAAAGTTATGCAAATTTTATCAGAATAGCGATTAAATCCATAAAAAGTTGATGGAATTCAGTCAGCTTATACTTTCTCTATGAAGGTTTTGTTCATGTGCTGAAATTCAATATGTAATTAAAATGTGAGTTTTATGAGGGCATTACTTTCCATTTTTAAAGAGCCTTTTGTGTTTTTTCTCATGGTAGTAGCAGCATGCTGCTTCATTTTAGTTTTTAAATTTTTTCCTCTTTCTCATTGCAGTAGTTGCTATGCAAACACTAGATAAGCTTTGTGTCTCCGACAAAAGAGGACAAAGTTTGAAATCCACTCTCTGCAATGAATTTGAAAGGCATTGCTTTGAATATTAGGTTTAAGGCAGATCTTTAAGAACTCTAATCTATCACTTCTTTTAAGTGCAACTTTTGTGTTCCTTCCCAGGCCTTTGGAAGCCTATAAAGGACAATGAAATCTGGTTGATGCGGTGTTTCAGGTCCCTGAAATGTATGCCAGATTAATGTTTTTCTTCTCAGAAATATTTAATTTTTTCCATCCACATTTTCAGTCATGTTCACTGAAGCTTTGTGTACCCTACCTGAAGTATGTAGAAGCTTCAAGCATGAGCAGTTCAGTGGTTGTGGGTTGCTCAGCTTGTATGAGCATGCAGTGTGAAGCAAAATGGCTCAAGTTCTTCTTATTTACTTCAACAGCCACTCTCTGGTGGTCATCCTAGGTACCCTGCCCAGCTCGAGGCTTAAGTTAAGCAGTTGTGTTACATGACTGTGATGTGCACGGCGAGCTGTAACAGAAAGGGTGAGTTCTGCAACAGGCAAAAAGTATGTGCCTTTATAAACATGGATGACCAGGTTTATAGGACTTTGGCTTGTGTTGAAATGTTGTCTAGCAAGGTTGGTTTGAACTTTCACCCCCCCAAGCTTATTGAGGAAGGCTGCTGGATGTTTGCTCAGCTAGCATTCATTTATTGTGTGAATATACACCTCTTCACTGTCACCTCAGTTCTGTTGTTCTGGTGAGGAGGCAGTGCTTTGGGAGGTGTTATTTTTGTACTGCTTTTAACTGGAGGCTATGGGCTGCCACAGAAAATCTTCAAATATATTTTCCTTGAATTTCTGAATGCTTGAGGAACATGAGTTGTGAATGCCTGAGTGTGCTCCATTGGTCCATCAGCGTGAGTGCTGTTATTGGACCTTTCAGAAACAACATGGTGCCCTGGATGTGCAATCAAAGCGATTTTTGTCCTGCTGACAGAAAACGCAGTAAACCTCAAAATCAGCATAACATACTGCAAGGTGTTAAGACTCAAAATGTCCATTACTTCACTTAAATCACAAGACTGGGTGCTATATTTAGAATTGTTTAGCAATGCCTCTTACCCTCTTGGAACTGAGTAATACATTTTAGTGCATGGTTGAACTAACCAAGCTTTCAACTTCAAAAAAAGCTCAATATAAACTTGAAGGATGCCATGGCAGAATCCATTCAATATGAGAAAAACAAACCTAAGCAATTAAAAATAATTTATTTTTATTGGTGAGGCATAGTTTCTAAGCTCAAATCAACTTGATGACAGGCTAAAGTATTAAGGGGAACTATTAATGAATCAGAACTAGAAATTTATAGGATGCTTTTTAAAGATACGTCTTCCTACATTGTAAACTCCTTAGGATTCTTTGACTGAAATATTTTAATTGCTTCTTTAATGAACAGTATTCAGATACTACCACACCCAGGATTTGAGAGAAGCTGTTTGCAGGAGAGGTCCGGAGGAACAGTGGCTGCTCACTTGCCCGTGCCAAACTACACCTGGTAAAGAATTTTTCCTGAAGAAAAATGCCAGTCTTCTAAGAACTGCCACAGAAGGAAAACTCACTGGGAGTAAATCCAGGCTTTTTTTATCCCATGACCGTGGCAAATGTGATCATTTATCACAGTATTAGGTAAATAATATGAAACTGCTTTTACTTAGCAAAAATCAAGCAATAATTTGATTTTACTAATGCTGACTGGGAAAAAAAATGAGTGTAAGCTACATCCCTTCGTCTTCTGGGTCAAACCTCTAAAAATTGGACTGTCAGCAGTTACACGGTATCTGTCAGTGGAGGGAAGGGAAGTGACGGGGAAGGAACAAAGGGTCAATATAGCTTGATAGGAAGTTGAATTTCATTTCTGGAGGATATACGTGTTCTTAAAATGCTTTCTTTTTACATTGGATGTTGTAAAAAGTTACAAAAATGTAAGTGAAGAAATACATTTGTTGAAGACTGAATTATGTGATAATTCTTTTCCTTTACTGTCTCTTTTTACTGTTAAGTGATGCAAGCTAATGTTTTAATTGCTTAAAATTAGATAATCTCAATACATATTAAGAAATCTGATAAAACAAAGGAGTGTAATGCTGGGGGTAGGGGGAAACAACAGTGAGACATTTTAATCATTATACCTCAGTCTAATTATTTTTTGCTTTTACCAGTATAAATGACAGCAGAATTGGTGCTGTAAGTATTAAGTGAGGAATGTTTTCCCTTTCAATCTAAGGAAGACAGACTATGAGAAATAGAGTTCTGGCTTTTGATAGATATTATGATCCATATTAGGCTAGCAGCATTCACAGTACAGATGGCACTTTGTATATTGTTAAAGCAGGCATTAATGATAAATGTTACCCCCTGTTGGATCCGGAGGAGCTGAAATAGTTTTTCTAGTTACTGCCTTTATCAAATATATGCTTATTCCGTAGAAATGTGTAGCATTTCTATGAATATTTTTTCTTCATCATATTATAGTCCTTTGACTTCAGCTTATCCTTTCTAGTTGGACACATTTTTTGAGGTCTGTTACTTAATTTTGCTCCATAACATGTCTTTTACATAACATAGCTAACTCTTCCACTTTCTAAATTGACAATGTATGTATTATTGAATCAGCTGGATATAGAATATGTAGGAAATCAAGTAATCATTTATCAGGAAGGAGATCTAAAAATGCTAGGACATAGGTTGCAAGTCTGCAGATGTGACAGAATAGCGAGCAGAAGATGTTGAAGGGGGCTTAGGATACTGATCTGGGGTGTTGGTTTTCAACTATAAACTTACATTTGTTCTGGTTGCTAGGATTCTTTTCATTCTATATGTACTATACAGTGCCCTCTTCCCTGATTCTATAGTCAGGCAGACTAAAGGCATCAACAGAAGTGCAAACTTTGTTCGTTCCAAGAAAGATTATCTTGGAAACATGGATGTGACCTTTATCTAAATGCCAAGGTTAATAATACAGAAATACCTGCATTACCTTTGAAATTAAATTAATGTCTCTATATTTACTTTTTTAGAAGCATGTGGAAAGTAAGTACTTAGTATTTTCTTGGTGTTTAAAGCAAAAAAAAAAAAAGTCACAAAAATGTTCACACATGATATTTTGACTCAGTCTCTAAATCCATGTATGCTTGATAGTACAGCAATGCATATGATTGTATCAGCTTTGATTTTTATTAAGTATATACTTGAACAAGGATTTTGCAGGATTTAAAGCATCAAATGAAGGGGAAAAACCCAACCTCTTTCTGCTGTCCTAACATTTAATGCCAATTTAATTTCATATTAAAGAAAATGAAAACATACAACAATACCATCTATTTTTAAGAAGAGTTTGAGTTTAAAGATCTTAAGGAGTCTAACTCTTCTAACACTTTAAATTGCACACAAGACTCTGGAGAGCAATGGTTAGTAGTCTGAATGTACAAGTAGGACAGTACAATTGACTTAATTGCAGTGTTCCTATAAACAAGGATTTGACAGGGTTTGGTCCTTAGTCAAGGGAGAGGACAGTGTAGTTTTGTATGCTAAGCAGATGTGAATTATAAACACACTAAGGCCTAATCGTTAAAGGTGTTTAGTGCCTCATCAGAAGTGCTTTCCATTCTCTGTTTTTTGGAGTTAGTAACTGCAAATATTGTTCTGCATCTTGTAGAATAAGCCTCGAAGAGACCAGTGGGTTTTCTGATTTTGAAAGCCTCCTCATTTGTTTGATGACCAGGATTTAAACTTTTTTTCATCAAAATCTGACAGTTCTGTCCTCTTGTGATTTGACACTTGCACACAAGACACGGAAGAGGGAAGCAGTGTGTAGGAGTTGAAAAGTTTGTTAGTAATTAAACTAGTTACAATTGTTTCTTTCAGACATAGCATAATCTTACTGCAAAGTAATGTTTGTGGCAATTCATACATCCCTCTGTAAACTGCAGTAAAAGTTGTTCAAAAGTACAGTAAATGCTTAGAGACATATGTGCATACATGTCTACTAATATGTAGCATATGCATATAAATACAGCATAAAGAGAGGCAGTAGCTCTACCTAATATCTTACAATACAGTTGGACTCTTTCCACAGCTTTAAATGCAGTCATGATTTTATCCGACCATTTGGAAAGTGTGTGTAATTCATAACTACCTCCGTCTTTAACATTAAATTAATTCCTCATCTGTTGGCTCTTTAGGAATTGTTTAAAATACAGTTTTTAACGCTTGAAATATTTATCCTACTTCGGAGTAACCAGGCATCCTCTAGATCTCCCGGTGCTGTTTTGGGGCATTTCATTCCTTCTCAGTCCTCACCCCTTTTTTTGGAAGCGACTTTTAAAAAGAAGTATCTCACTAGGAAAAAGCAAGAAGTGCCAGTGCTTGCCAGAAGTAGTTTGCTTCCCACCCTCTCCCTTACCTTGCACTCCTGGACTATAGAAATCCTGGGTCAGCTATTGCTCCATGGTGTGAGGCGTTCAGCTGTAGCATCAGAGATGTGAGCATTCCAGCAGTCCCACTAAACAATGAGAGATAGGCTCTTTGCATGCCCCAAGCCTATGGAGCATTACGTCATTGCCTTGCCATATAAGGCACTCTGTGTTGTGCAGACTCGTCGTGTCTGACTGGTGTACTTTAGTGATAGCCAGAACTTAGCTTATTAATGTGTTCTGGCTCCAGCTGACGCTCAGGACTGTGTGAAATATTTCATTTGTCTACTAGTTCATGGCCAAGAAGAATGTGCGGAAGGTTTGGTTTAGGGCAGTTCCTTTCTATTATTGATAATAAAGTCGTTAGAAGTTGCTAGCTTACTAGTTATAATGTTTTCCACTTAATCTTGCAGCATAGAATTTAAAAAGGAAAAATTAAATTGAAGGTCATCTTCTTTAATTAGTTGCTCTAAAGGAGCTTTTTCTTTTTTTTTTTCTTACTTTCTTTTTTTAATATGACAAAAAATGTGAATTTAACTGAACTCCTCAGAGGGTGATATGAACTTCGAGCCTTCCTTTTTTTCTTTTTTTTTTTTTTTTCCTCTGTAAAGAGTCGGGGTCCTCAGAGGATAGTATTTTATTTCCTGATGATGTAACTACAAAACAATTCTCTAAGTGATGATGGGAAGGCCAGATGAAATCTGATTTTCTTTTTTTTTCTCTTCAATGTTTTTCCTACAAAACCCTTTCCTTTTCGTATGTTTGTGTTTCAGCTAACACAATTAAGCAGTCCAACCAACTATTTTTAGTAAGAAGGTTTTAAAGAAATGAGTCGTTTGTTTTAATATTTAGGAAAGAGGCAGGAAGCCAAAAAGTAGGATTTAGATTGAAGAGCTTAAAATCTATCTCTTGTATTCCCTATCCTTCAGAGTACACCCTGAATAAACATTGAGAACACAAGGAAGAAATACTTGAAATAGCCACAAAACTTGTTGTTGAAATTCCACTAGGGGTTAACAGGAGTTAATGAAACTCCTTTTGTGTTGATGGTAAATTAGATCGGGTAAAGGTGTTCTACACTATTTTGTGTGGTGCTGTTAAAGTAGGTGCACCCACAATTCATTTATTGGCAGCATTTGAATTTTAGTCTTCCGATAAACTTCAGTATAGCTTAAGCTGTCCTACTGTCTGCTTTTTGTGTATTTTATCATACTTGAGCATAATGGTAATGTAAGGCAATTTACTTATTGGGGGGTATGAAGACAAATGGTGATTAAAGTGTTTGCATTTCATTAAAAAGACAGACATCTCTTATCTACCCTGCACATGTTTACCCTGAGCGTAGTCTGAAAAAGGTACTTATTCTTTAGTTGGAAAATTTCAGCAAGCCCATTGCACTGTGACTGGCTAAAGAGTTACTCAGAAGCGTTCTACTTGCGTGTATGGATGATCCTACTGTGTCCCCTTGGAAGTTTCTGAGCAAGTTCAGATTTGGGTGCTTGATCAGAAAACTTCCAAATCTATTTAATAGTGCAATACCTGTATACTGACCTTTTCAAAATTATTTTGGAGATAATGAAATGTCTTATTTGAATATTCCAATGGACAGACCAGGATAATATTTTATTTCCTATTCTAGGGAGATCTAATAACCAAATACATGCAAAAATATATGTAATAGTTTTTCCCAGAAGTATTGTTCCAATGTGGATCACTTGAATTACATAAAAGCTCATCCAGGTGACCTTGGTATGGAGAACATGAAGTTGACTTCATCTTCAGCTACAAATTCACCCCTTCTGCTGGGACTGTGTTTAAAAAGACAGGTGCAGATCCAAGTTACTGGCTTAGAGCAGGCTTTATGAGGATGCTGTATCCAGTTAAGATTTGCATGGGGTGTCAGGTAAGGAGATCTGGGGAAGGTAGCTAGGAGTTAAATGTGCATGTGTTCTTATTTAAGTGCGTGTGCAAGCATGCAAATGTTTAGAGTGAAAACTACTGTTTCTGTATTTTTCTTTGTTTTTTTTCTTTCCTTCCCTTTGCAATTTCCTCCCCCCACCCCCATATTCTCCTTCACCTGCAAACCCCCTATCTCTCTTATCTATCTCGTTAAGAAAATTGCCTGCATTTTTGTCTTCCCACATGAAACGTTGTAGACTAGACACAGCTTTGAAGAAGAGAACTTCTCAAAAGCTTGGAATTAAAAATCCATCCTTACAGTCCAGATCTGTTCTGGAGTTGCTAGGATCACAGCTCAGATAGTGCTGGTGCTAAGTTTATTGGTGTTCTGGGGTCAGGCTGGAGCAGGGAATAGAGAATGCAAATCCTCCTGTTTATAAGCCTGGAGATGGCCAAAGTATGAACTTCTAGTTTTTTAATTAATTCTCCTCTGTGATACAAAAGTGCACATCTGTGACCTTCTACAAAACAGCTTTATCAAAGAGCATCAGCTGTGTGTAATGACCTGACTTCCTTCTCTTGTATTGTCACAGCTTAATAAAGGACAGAGTACAGTATTATTCCAAGCCCTGATAAGGAACTATATAATTAAATATTCCAAGTTTTGGATTACTATAACATGAAAGCTTATTTATATCTACTGGGAAGGTTTCCTTTACGGCTTTTTTACAAAGGGTCTCCAGTATCTGTGGGTGGAATCCTGGTGAACTTCACTGAAGGGGGGGGGAAAGCAGATATGCCTGTCTCATTCTCCATTGGTCTCTGAAAATGAATTTGGTTTCCTTAGTTACTGGACATAGGCTTTTTCAGAATTGGTGCAATTGCAAGTATTGTGACAGCAAAAGAAACTGTGGATTTGTAGACACTAGAGACCAAATGAAAACCATATTAGATCATTTGGTGCATCCTCTGACAACCCAGGTCTGCTCCCTGCAGCCCGCTTGCAGTGGTTTTTATCTAGTCTCTCTGCTTATCGTTTCATATCATTATTTGTGCCCACATTTTCTCAGGATTTTACTTGGAAAAAATAGAAACTGGAAAGATGGAAGATTGTAGCAGACAGAAAAGATAAGACAAATAAGCTAAAAGATGTTGAGGGTCTTGTTGAGACTTTATCTTAAACTATCCAAATTCCTCCCATTACTTTCGTTGTTAAACTACTCTTTCCTTTTTCTTCCCATGGCAATTCACAGCAGCAATTCCAGTGTCCTTAAACCCATAACCTATCTATTGCAGCATTTGACCCCTTCCTTTTGCCATTTTGTATCTAAGATAAATAAAGGAAATTAGAACTTGGGCCTCAGTTCAACAAAGCACTTAAAACATAGTCCGGTGTATTTTTGTTGAAAAAGGAAAGGACTTCAGCATAAGCCTGATTTTAATGATATATTGAAATACTTGGCTGAATCAGACTCTTGATCACATTTATTTCATGTTGATATTGTTGTAGCTCATGCTTTTGAAATTCTCCACGGGGTCTAAATCTTAGGTTATTTTAATATTCCAAAAATAGACATCTACAGAGGTACAAATACTGTCAAAGCTTTTATTAGCATTTTATATAAAACCATTTGCTTTTTTGGAGGTGGTCTGCTTAAGCTTTGCAAGTGATACTGCTGAACTGAAATACATGTAAGATTGACAAGTTGAATTTTAATGGCTTGCATAAATGGGATCTGATGTTCAATGTTTTAATAACTTATGTGACTTCAAGGATTTCTCTCCAGTGTATGCTCAGCCTTGTCTCTGAAGTCTGTGGGAGTTTTGACATTAACTCACTCTTTAATTATTTCTTGGATTGATAGCATCCTTCAAAAATTTTCTATTCAATTTGTCTTTATTACTTCTCCTAGCATTGTGGTTGACGCTCTCTTAGATTTCATCAGTAAAGAGTGTTTTCATGTTTTATATCCTAATGCATAGATTAATTTCCGAATATTACAAAGAGAAATAGGGAGGCTCTTATGGCTAAGCGACAGTCTGAAATGCACTTACAACTAATAAATTGCATGTGGAAGGCAAGGGGGAGAAGCAGAGGAAAGTTCTAAAGATAACATTCTTTAGAGTCATGTGTCTTACTATGGACCATGGATGGAAAGAGATTCATATCTTCATTACTGTGTGTTTTTAATTTTTTTGGCACCAGGAAGAAATATTTTCCCAAACTCTGCTATTGTTTTCAGATTCCATTTTTTTCCCTCCCTTTTTTTGGCAGATACAAATAAAATTCCTAGCCAAATATTAGGGATAATTAGATCCTTTTTTGTTAGGCGCCGCCTTGAGAAGTTGATGACTGCATCTCTTAACTACTAATGACTTTTCTCCTAAGGAGAACTGTTAAGTGCTGCATATCTGCTTGTGAGATGGTTTCTTCTTGTATATGGGACCAAGATACTTTTTTTTATGAAAAAGACATCTTTTGTGCAGCAGAGCTTACCAAGAACAAAGATTAATAGAATTTAATTTGTATCCCTTCCCCTAGTCTATGTAAACCATATATAGCCAAGTAATCTTTTCTCCATAATGAAATGAGGTAACGTTCTTTAATCTATGAAAACTCTGCACAATAGTGTATTTAAAGCAGCAGTTTGGGCTTGGAGGTTTGTTTTGTGGTGTTCTGCACTAAGATTTTTTATTATCCCCCCCCCCTTGCCTGCTGCAAGTAAGCCTGGGCTATTTCTGGAAGCATGACAGCCATTTCGGTATTAATGCAATAGCACAAGTGAGTTGTAATCATGTGAAGACTGTTGTGGTGAGGTACCTTGGAAGGTACTAAGTTCCACATCTATGAACATGCTTGGAAAGAACATATTTTAAATGCCTGTCTTTAGTCATTAGACCTCAGAAAAAATATGTGACACTATGTAATTATTTGCCTGCTTTTCTTCATCCATCTCCTTTGAAATTCAGTCAAAGCAAGATCCTTCTTGTAGAACTACAGGGAAATGGTGTGACTGAAACATTTTGGCCTTCAAATCTGACTCCACATGAATCCCTGTCTTAGCTCTTTTGTATGTGTTAACCTAAGCCGTGAATTCAGTCATTTTGTTCAAAGTGATTGAACCTCTTTCTGAGCTGTCAAATTCTTATTTGAATAAACACACAGATTTAAGTGAACTTGACTCAACTTTTTGCATAGACATGAATTGAACATGGTGTCAGTGGAGGATGCTCCTTTCAAATCTTTGATGTAGATGAGGGGGAGAAGTAGATCAAATTGCAAATTCCTTCAGTTCCTCTGTATCACTGATCATCTCTTCCCTTCTGCTTTTCCTTTCATGTCTATTGTTTCTTCACTTTGTTGCTGGGTGATGCTGTTCCACCAATACCTCAGAGTACAAAGCCAAGCATGCAGGTAGAAGGGATTTGGAATTCAGAGCCTTTCTTAAAGAATGCAAGTTTTACAGGAGTCACTTGAGGCCATGGTCTGCTTTGAGAGCACAAGCTTGAGGCATACCCTTAAGTGAATGTGGACTTGAATGCAGCTTAGGAACTGTAAGAACGCTTGTTGGAGCCATTGATATGATGCATATAGAAGTACAAAGTTGTTATACTTTTTTCTTTTTTAGTGGCTAAGTAGAGAGAATCCAGGATCAAAATGTATTGTGAGTCTTCCATTTCATAATTCTCTTGAGTGGGCTTCTCTTGCCTCCTACAGATTAACCCAGTGAAAATGTAGCTGTTGGAGCTTATCTGAAAGGTAGTAAGGTTGTAAAAGAATGACAATGGGTGCTAAGGAAGGCAAAGTTTGCAAGGAAGGTATTTTTGTTGGGCTGCCTGCAATAACCAAGTAAAACACAAACCTGCTCTTGGACCCACAGGCCCTTCTTTAGGTCTCTAGATGCTGACATTTATGTTATGAAATCTACATAATAAGAGACATTTTTTTCTACTTTGGTAATTTTTTTCCCCTTCTGGATTCCTGCCAAAAAATCCCCCCAAACTCACCAGTTTAAAAGGCTTTCCTTAATCTTTAAAATTTCAGTGGCCATACACTAGTCCCTGTTTAAAGCACAGTACTTCTAAGTTATTGGTGATTTCAATACCTGTTCGAGGAATCTGTATTGAAATAATGCAGAAGCAAATATATCCCATATAGACCATTTTAGATTGTGAATTCCTAGGGATGTAATATAACTTGTAAAACTTTGATTCCTTTGGGATTCAGAATTGCTGAGCTATCTGATAAATTCATAGTTCAGAAATGTGACTTAGTTGTGTGGTTCAATTCTCTAGTCTGGAAAAGTATTTACAGAATTTCTTGATCTCCTAGTGTGTAGTCCTATGTAGTTCTTTGTGTTAGTATTGCCCACAGCAGGTACTGTTCAAGGAGTCTCTTGGGCTTGGGGAAATGTGTTTAGCAGATTCAGACACTCCATAGCTGCAGTCTGCAACAAAAAAATCACAAAACCCTTGAGTGAGGAAGGGGAATAAATACAAAAGGGTATTAATTTGGCGCTTTGTTTATGGCAGCCTGCATGAGATATGTCAGCATTAAGAACTGTTACCTTAAACTTGGCAATACAAAAGTTGTGTCATTATCTGGGAAGATTTTTATTGATCTCATTTCTCTGGATGTTATGTCAATAGGATGGACTTACTAAGAAAGTCTTTCAGGAGGTGAATTAAATGCTTGAATAACCTATGGATTGCTTTATGCTTGAAAATTGTACTCAAGCACAAAGCAGTGATTTAAGGAAATTCTCTTCTAGCACCTAAAGGAAAGACAAAAATTCCTTTTTAGTCCCTAAATCCTATACTCTTTAAACAGTCTTCCCTGCAGCCTTCCCCAGTGCTTATGGTCTGCTTTATTTTGTGGGGTTGTTTTAGTTGTTGAGTACTTTATTTTTAATCTGGTTTTGTTCAGTTACCTATTTTTAGTTCTAAGGATGAAGTTTCTGTTCCTTTTAACGTTGTCTCCCCTTGGTAACATGGTTGAAAGCACTCTGACAGAGCGTCATTTCTGGCTTCTATTTGCCCTGGCCAGTGAACTCAGAAGCTCGTAATATGAAGTTTAATATTAATTAAATGAAAGATAGTTATAGTCCATAAGAAGTTGCATGTGTATTAAGTGTGTGATCATGATGAACTGTGTAGAATCGATTAAATGTAGAGATGTATTGGATTCTTTGTCGTAGTGATACAATTTCACATAAGAGAAATCTGAAGTGGCTTCTTTTGCTATGAAGTCTCATGGTACATTTGATAATTGTTAATAATTTATCTTACAGACTGTGTTTCTTACTCAAGAAGAAAAAAACCAAGCTGATTTCTTAAGTGGATGTATAATTTCAAGTTGTTCTCTTGCATATCTTTTTAACATAGCTGTATTTTCATAGCAAGGATAGTACAACAAAATATCATTAACCTCCGTACTCTTTGGTGACTCTACAGAACAAAGATTCAAGCATGGTAAATTTGTTAATCTTTGGGATGTTCCCCACAGTGTGTCTCTGTCATCATCCTCCCACCTCCTCAGTAAATACGTAAGTGTATGTCTAAGTAACTATTTGTGTATAACTCTAGCCAGCAGCAAGGGCAGAGGGAGAAAAGCCATTCTAGTTAGCGTAATATGGTACTTATGATACTGCTTGCAGCCTTTTTGTAGAAAATGATGACACTTATTTACTTTAAAAGTTAAAAGTAATACATAAAGAAGTGTCTGGATTCCATGTATGATAACCAGAGGCCTGGAACTAGAAGTTGCAAAAGAATAAGTGTTTTCTGAATTCCTAAGGTATGTTGTGTTGGTTAAACAAGACCTGGTTGTGCGTGACCTCTTAGAATTTGATTAATGTTGACTTTTCCTACTCTTAAGATGTCTGTGTTTTGGGACATGTGAAGTTTATTTGTACTTTGATGCATTTTTGTTTTATGCTATTTTCCTGGGTTTGTTTATTTTTATTTCAGAATCCCCACAGTAGATGAGCAAAGGCTATTCTCACATAAAACAAGTCAGTCCTTCTTGATATTGCTGCTGAGTAAAGAGGAGCATACATGGATCCAACTCTACCAAAATAGGAGGAGTTATTTTGCTGCAAGCCTAAAGTGTGTCCAGAGTGACATAAGGTTATACAGAGCTTGACAAGAATAAACACTTTATTTGAGAGTTATAAAATGCCTTTGACCTTGGGGCTTGGGAATGTAAGTGGAGCCTTAACTTGTAGCTATCTGTGTATATCTAAATCAATGCAAGTCATGCCCGAAAGACGTTGCTATGTATAGTTTGCTCAGAGGTCAGTGTGCTGGGTAGTTAGAGTTCTTGGAGCAGTTCTGAAGGGGATAGGTATCCCTGGAGCACAAACACTCATACCTCAGAGGCTTGTGAAAATCCTCAGCCTTGGAGAGCAGGATTTGAGCAGGAGCGAATTCTGAAATGCCTCCAGACCTTTTGGGAATTGCTCTGAAAAGTTTGCATATGCAAATGTACACAAACGAGTTGTGGATATTTCTGAGCTTTTATGGATGATGCTTTCAAAGGATGCTGATTTCTTCCAGCTAGTTACTCTTTAGCAGTGACTGGGGGCTGTTTGTGATACTGGTACAGCATTTAAAGCTAACGTATGTGTTCCACATGTATCGATGTCACAGAATTTGGCTTGTTTAACCAAACTGTGACTCATTACTTTTGCTTCATTATTGTGCAGAATGCTTTCTTGGAAGCATCTTCTCTATTTTAGGTATCTCTCACAAGCAGGAAAGCTGCCCATTTTTGGTAGTGAATTCTTGCAGGCTTCAGGGAATAGCATTAATATGTTAAGTAATACAAAGGGAAGATGGGAAATCATGTTTGTGGATCCTTTTACAAGTATAATAATTTATTTCTTTTCAGAACTACAGGGGAACAGGTAGACCAAATCACTCTGTGAAGTTGTGGGGTTTTTTTAACTATTACACCAGATTTAACAAGTCATTTTGCTTTTCCCTTCGCTTTTCCCTTCGCTTTTCCCTTCGCTTTTCCCTTCGCTTTTCCCTTCGCTTTTCCCTTACCTTTTCCCTTCGCTTTTCCCTTCGCTTTTCCCTTCGCTTTTCCCTTCGCTTTTCCCTTCGCTTTTCCCTTCGCTTTTCCCTTCGCTTTTCCCTTCGCTTTTCCCTTCGCTTTTCCCTTCGCTCTTGTGTTACTCTGTGCTTGTCTCTGATGTTCTTTGAATGCATCTAGGAGCAATAAAGGAGGCTAACATTTGGCAGGTGAGGTTCCAGTTTGCCTTTGTCATGTTGAAAGAAGAAAATCCATGAGTGGATTATTGGAAAGTGGAGGGAAGACTATGTGAAGGTGCCAATGGCTGATGGAGTGACTGGGAAGGAATGATTACAAGGCATTTCTGGCGTTTGTACTGGAATGCAGGGAGGCTTAGGATTGCACTTTTGTTCCCTAAGGGTGGTCAATGGGAAAGGGAAGAGGTCCAGAATCAGGAAGTAGTCCGAACAGTCTCACATGTGTACTTTTCACTTTGGCAGTAAGCTGAGTTTAGAAAAGAAAGTGGCTGTGTCTTGCATTTCTGCATGGAATTATCTTAGGAATCTTTTATTTCAAATAGGGCCAATTTATTGCTGTCAATTGCATGGCATTGAGGATAGTGAAAATGGTCATCTCTTTCACAATGAAAAAAAATGTTCACTTTGTTTTCCAGTAGAGCTTTGGGATTGATCTGTTTGTCTGTCTTCATTCTTCTGACCTTGACATTGTTCTCTCTCGCACGCTCTCTCTCTCTGCATAACAACCTCTTTAGTGAAAGCGATTTACTAAGTTGATAATAGAATTTTATCGTTTTGTTGTGTGATTCTTCTGGTGAATATTTGGATATTTTACTTTTGGTAACCTTTTTTTTGTCTCTTTTAAAAAAAACACTTCTTCATTGGCCTGAAATAAGAAAGCTTCTATATAAAAAGCCTCATGAGGTGACAGTCCTTTTAAAACTGTATGTGTGCGTCGATGGTCTTATGACATTCATAGGCTATTAGTGTTTCTACTTTGAATAATGAATGTACTGGGTATGTGTTCACTTGCAATCTTTGAATGTAAGTCCCAAGTTAAACACCTTCATAACTCTTAAGCTACAGGTGTATTGATACAAGTTGGACTTCTACCTCTAACTTCTAAGAATTGCACAAATCCTGTGTGTGTTCTTTTGACTGCTACCTTTTGCTTAGAGTTACCTAGAAAACATTTTTCACATTCTTATTCATAAATACAAGTTGTGAGAGAGTTTTTATTCCATTTTTTGAGAACTTGTTAACTTCAAACAAAAGTGGGTTGTTCTGGGTGGGTTTTTTGAGTGACTAGTTTTGAAGAAAATTATGATTCTGGCTTTGGTATTAGAAAGTTTGTAAGAGCTATAGAGTAGACAAACCAGAAAGGGAGAGACAGCTCTCCAGCAGTCTAATGGTTCTGACTGAAACATGCTTGGGCTTTTGAATTGTGTGGTTCACAATGAGCATGCTCAGATGGTTTTTTACTTCCAAAGTAACATTACATCATCTTATTTGCAAAGTCACTATGCTATAGTTGTCTTTACAACCAAAAGAGCTCTCAAGTGGGATATCAAATAAGCATTACATAATCAGAACAGTCTTTATTGGTTGATTGTACCCTTAGGGTGGGATGCTGAATGGTAGTTGCATATGGAAGACGTAATCTTGCAAAATTAACCATTTCCTAGCCATCCTATTAGCTTCCTAACAACTATGAAGTGAAAGAATAGACTGGGGATAGGATTCGCTTGGGAAGGGTGTAGCTGAAGAAAATAAGTTTTTTAAATTGATTAAGAGTTTGCCTTCTTTCTGTGAATCTACTTAAATGTGTTGAAGCAAACAAAAAGAACCAGGAGCGTTTTACAGATATGTTTATAAACTGATTTGCTGAAATTTCATGTAATGTAATTCCTGTTGTTAATGAATTCAAAGGAGGCAGACCAATTTCCCCTCAGTCTGTGGTTTTAATTTATTTGAAAATGATCCACTTAAAAATACTGGAAAGAAACTTTTTTGGTTATGGAATATTAAATTTGTCTTTCTAATCTAATTCAAGCACTTTTTAGAGTTACTTGCTTGTTAAGGACCATATGTGCAAATTATTGTTATGTGTCTGGCAACTTTAATCGGCCCAGTTCAGAACTAAGCTGGTTTTTANTTTTTTTTGTGAAAGATATGGTATGGAGTTTATAGTTCTCAAGCTATACGAAAATCATACCAAAATTTGGATACGAAAATCATACCAAAATTTGGTCTTTATTGATTGTCGTGGTATTTTGTGTGATCTCAGTCTCGTTTTAATGAACTTGGACTTCATAAACCTAGTTTTAAATAAAATAAGTCCCTACTCTGTGGTAGATGAGACCATATTAAAAAAACAAAGCAAAACAAACAAAAAAACAACCACTTAAAAGTCTGAGCTTTATGTTATGATGATCTACAGGTGATTTCCCGTGTTATCTTAATGTAGTTTTTATGCATGGATTCAGGGTAAAATTGCATCAAAATTTCAAATTAAAACTGCTAGTCAGCCTTCTGGTATGTGTACTTTTTAGACTGGAAAGTGTTTTTTCAGTGAAAAGACTGACTGAAGCCACGGCCATGGATTTTTCTTCTCTCTCCCCTCTTGCCCTGCTCCCAGGCTAAATTAGGCACCAGTGTGAGTCATCCATCAATATTGACTTTGCTCTTGAAATATATTTGCTGAAGAGTGGGAACTTGTTGGCAACTTTTTTGTTAATGTGCCTGTCCCAAAGTATCCTCAGAAATAATAAATTTGATTTGATTATTTCACAGAATCCCCCAGTTCTTCTCTAGATCAATTCCAGATGGTCAGTGCTCCCATAAAATCTTGAAACAAGATACAGATTTTGAAAGTGTTGGCCTCACTATTTGTCTCAATACTTCAAGGATAACTGGGATGTAAGTGTGTGTAATACTTAAGATCCTCAAGTGGAAAGGAAGGCACATGCTACAAAGACTTATTTAAAACTTCATTGTATTTTTATCCATTCACAGCAGATGGTGTAGTTCTTAGACTTTTTTGTTTTGTCATTAATCCACAGGACAGAGCATGGATAAGTACTTAGTAGGCTTAATTAATATAATTAATATTCAATTTTTCGATGAAATAACAGTTGGAACTTGCATTCATTTTATCCATTGGATGGGCAATAGGTGGGTTTTTAGCAACCTACCAGCTTGTTTTACTTATCAGCAGTTCTGTTCAGAAAAGTTTGGGGTGTGCATGTGTGACATTTTCTCCTTGATAGTTATTCATGTAGACATCCTTCTGTTTCAGTCTCCCAGTGATCCTTATACCAGTTGTGGAGCAGACATTGGGACAAAAAATTATTAGTTGCTTTGGAGAGCTACAGATACATGTTACTGATGTACGTTTAGGAAAACAAGATTGATTTGGTGTTTTGCTGGGTCCTGTCCTATGTCCGTCATGTCCCATGCCCCCCCTGCCAATGCCTCCCCCCCATCTGGATTTTGGTAGAAAAACATCAGTCTGTGGGATTTCTCTCTTTTGGCAGTGGAACTTGCCACGTGACTTTCCTACCTTTTGGCCTCTCTGGCATAAGCCTGAATATTCCTTTTTATGCAAAAGGACCAAGGAACTTTTACATCCCCTCACTAACAGTGGGTCATTTGAAACTTTCTGGGACCCAGTATTTACTGCTTTACCCTGCTGCCTGTTCCTTTTCTTTATATGCTTTTTTTGAAGAAAGTTAGAATTGAAAAACAAATTTAAACGTGTTGTAGGGGCCTTCTTGTTCATTTTAGCGATGGAAGCAAGTTGTGGAGGATTTCTTAAATTTTTACTGCTGAATCAGCATAAATATGACTGTTTGAGCTATGTTCTACTATGTTTCTGTTTGCCAAGAAATACAATAATTGCTTATTAACTTCCAGAAAAGATGAGGTTGATATCAGTAAGGGCAGAAATTCGTGGCACTGAAGAGGAATAAGAACAACTTAAAATCATTTCACTTTGAGGTCACTACTCTGAGAATTAAGGAAAAGCATTATTCTGCATGAATTGCAGTTGGTTTCATAGGACACCTTGGAAATAGCAAACATGAAACCCTGGGATGACAATTATATTTAAAAACCAGGTAAAAATAACCAAGCATGTCCAGGAAGAGTCACTTAGTAACAAAACAGAGTGTATAAGTAAGATGTGTTGGATAGTTTCCATTCTTAGAATGAACCCATGTCTTTAAGTAATTAACAACATCCTTACAAAATTTAAAAAACACCAAGTTACAGGCTGTGCATCTTATTGGTTTCATTATGTTCTTGAGAATTTAAATGGAGGCCTCTGATTATACAATTTATTAGAAGTAATTTTCTGGCATTGAATGTATGGTTCTTTTTTTTTTTTTTTTTTTTTTTTTTTTTTTTTTTTTGATTTTTTTTTTTTTTTTTCCTACAATTAAATNCTTTTTTTCTTTTGACGACTTCTGTCTGTATCTCCTCACATTAAATACAAACCATAAAAAGAAAACAAAAAAATTAAAAAAAGGAAAAAAATAATCTAATATTTCCACATGGTGATTTTGATGCTGATAATCAATGCGAGAGCATCAGAGAAAAAAATGGTGAAGGTATTAGTTTTATTTGAGTTCTTTTTAGTGTAGTAGCACTTTTTTATTTCATGAAAGATTGGGGGGGGGGGAGAAGGCGGGGTGTAACTTCTCTTGAAACTATCCAACACATCTACTTTTGCTCTGTGTTTGTCATTGAGTGACTCCTTCTGAGAACACTTGGCTATTTTTAACCTGTTTTAAAAAAATATTGATGGACTAACTTCCTGTTACCCCTTGTTTAATGTTAGCAAGGTTGAGAGGTAGCTGTTGGCATCTGTGTTAGTGGATAGCTTTTTTTCTGCTGAGTTGAAGAGCTGAAGATATGTATCCTATTGGCTCTCACTCAGCTGGATTTTCAGGGTGCCAGAAGAACCACCCTCAGGAGCATGGATGCCTTGGCATTGTGGGAATTTAAGTCATCAAACTGACTTGCTTTTTAGTTGTTTGTGCATCCTGTTTTTTCCCTCCATTCATCTTTTACTGTTGTTGGTTGGTGGGGGTTTTTTCTCCCTCTTTGGAGAATTACGTGCATGACTTTATCTTTTCACGGTCGTCTTTTGAGCAGAAAAAGAAGAGCATGGGTAGTGCTATAGATGTTTTTCGAGGTGAAGCGTGCACCCAAGCTGACACCGGGAAGCAGGGGTTGCAGGGAGAAAGGCTGCAAACCACTGGTAAACTGAGCAGGGAGTTTACAAGAAAAGAATGTTGGATCACCAGTGTTGATGCTTGGGTAAGCGATTCACAAAAGAATCTTCCATCTGGAAACTGAAAGGAGAAAAAGTTTATTTAAGGTGGCCTTTAAAAAAAAAATTGCTTCTGTGGTACATGGCTGCAGCTATATATTTTGCAGCATGAGTCATGGATGGCTTTATAGTTCTATGTCCGCTTGCATAGGAGGAATAAACTTTGGAGAATAGAAGTTAAGAGAAAACAGAAGTGTGAATAACTGCTAATGGTGTTCTCTCTGGCTCCATTCAGTCTGCCATTTCATCATATATGAAGGGGGTAATTCAGAGATTCCTTTCTTGGCACATAAGTGGCAACATATGTTTGAAACAGTGAGTGGAAACTGTAGGGGAAAAAAATGACAGGCATATGGCAATAGGAAGGCAAGGGAAAATTTGTTGCCCTAACGTTAGCCACATAATTGGTGCACTTAACTTCTGAGAGACTGATTTATTTAAAGACAAAAATGTATGCTCCATTTATTCAGGTTTTCTATATGTAGCCCGTGTCTTGTAGTTCCTTCATAACGTCTGTCCAAAGAGCTCTCTGAGGGAGTGGAAGGTGATGTGTGAGGTTCAGAGCCTCTCTGCCAAGGAATAGAGGGAAAAATGTGGATGCAACAACACAAACCTGCCTTCGTTCGTATTCTTATTTTAAAAGAGGAAAAATTCAAAACCTCCTGTGTTTTAATATTCAGTTTTGTGGAGTCTTTTACCATGTTAAGTTAGCAAGAATGTTTATGGCTTAATACAATTTAAGATTTACTGCTTAATGAAAAGAAGAGCTGTCCTGGAAACAGGCATCATCCAAATGATGTTTCCAGTGTGAAGTACATACTGAGGTAACCTGCTAACTTTAGTCAAAGAAGCATTTCTACCCTGTGCACACATCTGTGTACAATTGTAAGCAAAATGCAGTCTCTCAAACTGTATGTGATGTGGAGAAAACACGGGTACCTCTTTCTGTTTCCTCAGTTAATTTTGTGCCTTGAGTTAAATAATCAATTTCAAGTGAGAGTGTTGTTGGGAAGGTCAAAATTAAACCTTGTCCTATAGGGCTTCTGTTGACATGTAAAATGTTTGTTTAGGAACTAACTTTGGCCTGCAGCTGAAAACTGTTCAATCCAGAGAATATATTCGCAAAAATGCTTAGGAGGAAAGCAGTCTGTTTTCTTTCTATTGAAAAATGATTGATCAAAACCTGAGAGAATATCTCCCTCCACGTTTCCCTTCAGAAGTATGGCCTCCTTTCTGAAGAGTGGTGTGGCCTTTGGAGAACTGTAACTCAGCAACTGATCGGTTGTGTTATGGCCCATACTCTGAGGGGATCTTAATCCTTGCATGGAAAAGGAAAATTGACTAAATGATGTTTTAATTTTGTTCACTCTTCTCTCTGACCTCTTCTGGCTGTGGGATTTTATGGTCTAGTGAGGTAATTTTGAGATGGTAAGTCCTGTGTGAGATTATAAAGAAATACTCATTTATAAATTGGTTGTGTTATGCCAGCAATTGTAGCTTATTTTGGGGAGAAGAAGGACAGATGCTTTACCAATCTTACTTAAATTTGGGAAGTATGCAGTGTTAAACTTCTAAAAATAGATAAAAAGCCAGCTCTAGCTTTTTTCTTTTTTTTTTTTATTTTTTTTTTTATTATTATTATTTTTTAAAAAAAACCTCCATAATTAGTACTCTGTGTTAACAACTAATGCCCTGAAAACTTGAGAAATCTGAACTGGTTTCTTTACCAGAGTAAAAGACATCACAAATACTGTCAGCAAAAGGAATGAAAACAAATGTTTTGAAAAGAAACCAATTTATGTTGTTTTGCTTGTCACTCATGTTAGTAAAAAGCCAGGAAAATGCATCTGGAATTTGTAGAAATCTATGGAGTTGGTAAGGGGTTTTTTCTTACTTTTTATAAATATGCGAGGGGAAACATGTTTTTTTTTTTCCTTTTTGTTTTTAAACAACAAAAATTAATAATATATTACTTGGTTTGGAGGAAGGAGGAGACATTTTTAAAGATGTTTCAGGAAAATTATTAAATGTACTCTTTGGTAGTTTCTGTATGTCTTTAGTGTAAATGCATTCAGTTGTGAGACAAGGACTTGCATCCTTGTTACGGGCCCTGCCTACTAATTATGAATCTCTTTTGTTGAGTACTTTTAAAGATATTTGGTCCTTCTGCTATTCTGTTCAAGTCTCAGTTTCTGAGCAAGTAACTGCTAAGGAGATAACTACATTTTGTATCATAAACCCTTCAGCTGATTTGCATTTTTCCTTGAATTGGCCATCACATGAGCATAAAATGTTGTGAGGACTTGTCCTGTTTGAGGTAGAGCTTTTTGCTTTGGTATGTTGGTTAAAACATATCAACTAATATCCGCTGTCAGGTGGCAAAAGAGAGTGAGTGCGTGGCTCTTACATCATTGTATTCCACCACCATGAAACTGTAGTCACAAGATGTGACATTTTTATGGTGTGAGAAAACTCCAAATGTACAGTCTTTTTAAGCAACTGGGTTGCAGCATGTCTGTGTGCCATGACCGGCAACCATCCTGCAGAAGAGCAAATTTCAAACAGACGTGGGGGCTGCCTGCTGAGCATGGAGCGCACGTGCATGAGTAGTTGTGTCTTGTGTAGTGCTAACAACCTTTTCAGCACAAGTGAACTCATCTTTTTCTCCCTTCCTTTTCTTGTGTCCAACTGGTCCATGTTACTTCAACTTCCATATAGCGAATGCTGGATGAGAGCCAGCTGCTGCTGCCATCCCTCCCTGACTGAAGGCTGAAATCTGTGCTTTTATGCCACCAGGAGTCTTATGTTTTCCTAGTAAAGTGACATATACTTTTCTAGATCAGTTGAGCTTTAGGAACTTATTCTTACCAGGAGACCTGGCAATTAGTTGCCCTATAAACAGTTGCTCCTTTTTTTATGAGCTATTGGCTGCTTAAAACACATCTTTGGGGCTTCTGACTTCCAAAAATGTGCCCAATTTCTGCCTACCTTGTAGAGACATCAGATAATCTATTCAAGTATCAGTGGAGTGATGCTCATGTTCAAGTTTGTGAGTACATTGTTTTTGAGAAAATTTTGGCCAAGTGTGCTCCGTAGAACTAATTCAGGAGCAGTTTTGAGTATTTGTTGCAAGATTTGGATGGGGGGGGAGGGGAGGTGAAGAGGCTTGTTGTTTTCCATGCTCTGAATTAAGATCTACCTGATGCTCAGTTTTCAGCAGACTGCTTTATTTGTAGACTTAACTAGTGGTGCTGACAAAATTAGTATCTTCTTCCTGTATTTAACTTGTGTTTGGTTTGCCATCAAAACATTGAGAGAAAACCTTTTCATTCCTTCGACTTCTCAGTGCTAGAATTGTGGGGTGTTGATCAGAAGTATAGCTCTCTCCTTCACTTTCAGACCTGCTGATCTGAAATCCCATTAAATTTGCCACCCAGAATTTGAAATGGTGCATTCTCTTCATGCATCTCTCCATACCTTCCTTAACAAAACCTTATTCTTAGTTCACGCGATGCATCTTTCTAAAGGACACAGGAAGATGTCTGAAGATCTAACGTACTGTAAGGATGACCACCAACAATTGAACTGATTCTAAAAACAGTGGCATGATTAATGAGTGCTGACCTGCCTGCTATGTGTTGTACAGCAGTGGGTATGAGCTGTTTTAAGGAGAGTCATAAACTGACTTTGGTTTGGATATCACCATGATGTGTGGGTTCAACCTGCCTTTTCCAATGCTGAGAAGATGGAATGTTCTCTCAGCTGAGACTTCTAACAGGGGGTAGATTTGAGCTTCTTCAAAATTTAGAATTATTTAAATCCTTTTCTCCAATGTCATTGGAGTTGTTTTTTCAGGATTTAATATAGGCTGTGTTGGTTTGCTCTACTGGGATGAGTCTTCTCTAGGTCTTGAGGATCTGTTTTCTTGTTTACTTCCCCATCCTGCCTGAATTGCTGCTGCTGTTGTAGATTCGTTTCTATGGTGAAATTTTGCCTAGAGAAGATTAAGAATTGCGTACTCTGAAGAGCTCTCTGGATAAACTAAAGAGACAACAAATCTAATGCTTGTGGGCCTTTATTGCAAATGATAATTTGAAGTTTGTAAATATTCTAAGAGGAGGATGCAACATGATTATAGTGGAGATCCTATATAAATATTAGGTTTTTAAAGTCTAGAATGTCTTCTGGTGCTATTTTATACCATTTCCTTTTAAGCAGAATGTTTGTATGTTTTTGAAAGATGTAAACTCCTAGGATGTTAGCTAATTAGTGTGGAGGAATTAAAGCATATAAAAATAGCTTACATGTAGACTAATGAATTATATATTTCAACAATGTAGTTAAAACATAATAATTGAAACCTAAGCAGGAGTACCAAAGCAGGAGTCAGAATGCATTCTGGAACGGTGTGTGGCAGCACCAGGGAGTCCTCCTTGCCTCCTGATTCTCACAGCTTCAGTTGTTTCTTCTTCCCAGGCAATGTATCGTCAGTACAGTTTATAAGGACAACAAACCACGAGCTTGCAGGGTGTGTATTTCATACAGCACAGTCTATAAGGAACCCGGTGCCAGACCTCATCCCAAGTTTGTGCATTTAAGGATCACTTGAGGCTTTTGGTTGATAAATACTTCTTACCAACTTCTTTCTCCAAAACCTCATTTCAGATCAGGAGGACCAGTTTCTGACCATCAGGGTTGGGCATGGCCTGCCAAAGCACTTCACCAGGCTTTTTTTTTTTCTTTTTACTATCATTCCTCAAGGCAAGAAGTCCTGTGTGGGCTTTATGAATTGTCCTACTGGCCTGTAGCCTCTTCTCTGTGAAACAACCACATCTTTCAGGTTGGAGGCGTGTACATTGTAGGGAATGCCAATGTTTGGAGGCATTGGTTGGAGGGTCTGTGATGCAGCTGCACAACCTCTCATGTGATGTTAGGGAGAGACTAGGGTTTGAACCTTAAACAGCCTCGTGGTAGATTTTGTTGGCCTACTCTGAGAAAAAGACTAGGCACTTTTGTTCCAATTTAGTAGAATGGCTTATTCTGTTGCATTTTTAATTTGTTTCTTTGCTCTCTCCATAAGCCTTCCTGAGTTCTTTTTACAATTTGCTTTCTCCTAGATATGGTTCAAAGGCATTTAGAATTGTTTAAAAGAAGTTATTAGATACCTAGGAAGTACCCTTCATCATGTATAAGCAAATATCCTGATTGGGTTCAGTACTATTTCCAGCTTGCTGATATGATGCTATCAGTAAAATGTAAGCTGGCTGCATGAAAGCATGTGTGTGTACCTGTATATGTATACAGATACAGTCTCCCTTTAGTCCTGATGCGGACTTCTGGATAACATCCCAACTGCAGAAAGGAACGAAGTAAAGCTGTCCTTCCCGGGAGAGGGAGGGTATTGAAAATGTCTGTGAAAAGGCTGGCTAGAGGCTACAGAATAGCTTTGGTGGCTCTGACTCGTATTCCAGACCCTCACCAAAAGTTGTAATTGGAGGCTGTGAGGCCTGCCATGCCCTCTGTTGAGCTGACGGCTGAGATATGGGTACAGCTGCAACCAAGCAGATGCCATTTCAAAGAATCAGATGTTGCCTGTGTGACCTATGTATGTACACACCTTTAGAGTGGGACAAGCATGAATGGCACGACTCAAAGGATGAGGACACATGTGCAGTGAGAAGTCATGCCTTATGGCGAACCCTCCAGCCTGTGCCCCTTTTCTCTGCACAACTGATGAAATGCTCTGTTCTGAGAAGCATCGGTATTGTCTGCTCCTTAGAGCTTGTGTGGTGGCTTTGACTTCTTAAGGTGCAAAATTAAATAAACCACATTGAATGAACAGCCACTGTATTCTCTGAAAGGTGTTTATATGAAAAGGCCAACCTCCCTTTTGGGCCTGAGTAACACTTAAAAATAATGATAACGTTGAAATCAGAGCCTTCAAACTGCTATGTTAGGACACTTGTTTTAGTGTAATATCAGGACTCTTGACAATGACTGACATAGGATGCCTAACAAAAGTGGAGAAGCCAAACTGTAGGGGAAGCAGGGGCAGAATGGTTTGTTCTATGATAATGTCTCGTTTTGATTTCTAAGAAGAGATACATTTGATCTCAAAATAATGATTTTCCCTTCTTGTTCCTGCTTGCCGCTGAATCCTCAGAAACAACTGTTAACAATTTCAATGTCTTTATTTTGCATCTAAAGGCTCAGCAGAATTTCATAAATTCTTGGGCTCAGAAACTGCTGATAAACATGAGTGTCATAACCTGATTGTCAGTGAAAGAAACACAAACTTTTTGATGGAGTTACCACCTTTTTATGTTAATAGAGGCACTCTTTCTCTATAATGTAAGATAAACTAAAAAAACCAGGTCCTGCACTGCCTTTACTCTCCATTCATGATGCATTGTCTGTCATGTATTTGATTGTGTCATCTCTTAATATACAAAACAAGAAATACTGCAAAGAGAGTAGACGGATGAATGAATGTATAAATGCATATAGAAATTTTACTGAATATGGACACTTTGGTTCAAAGATGGAATGCAGTAAAGAACATCAGATGTGCTAAGCTGTCAAAATGTATCTCAATAGATGTATGTGTGAAAATATGAGCATGTATATATGCATGTGTATGTATATATATATGGACCTATGTTCATCTAATGCATTAATGTAAAATTCTCAAAAATGTGGTGACGAGAGGGGAGCATTTTAGCTTATGTCAAGACAATGTGCTTTAGTAATTTCACCATCCCTGGAGAGCTTATTAAACACTAAACAAAATGTCTCAGAATGTAACTGATTGAGTGTTTTAAATTATTCACTTTCACTTGGCTCTTGGCCAGCTTCTCATTGCAGAGGGCTGTGGCAAACAAAACCTGTAATTTACACTGACAATGATAATACACAGTTTATTCTGCAAGCTTCTCAACTCAGAGGTTTTATAAAGTAAACATTCAAACAAAGCTCAAGTTCTTAATGTAAACATGTTTTGTAACTCTAAACTTAGTCAAACAATTAGAAATCAAATGGTGATTGTATTTTTTTTCCCCTACCTATGAAAATGTCATTATATACTTTTTCCTTTCCGTTGCCGATAAATAAGGATATCCCAACTTGAATAATGAGAAAAGACAGCATTAATCTAAGAACGTTTTTTTTCTTTCTCACCTTTCTTTTTTTTTAACCACATGGGTTTAGCACCAATTTCCTAACCATTTTATCTTTCACTGCCAATTGTATCCTCGTGAGAATTGACACAACTTCCACCATACACTGCATATCTGCTTGTCATGTTCCACTTGCTCCAAACTCAGAGTGCAGAATGGAAGTTAGTGGGCTTCTATAAAATCTATAATTTCCAGATATTTCTGGGATTCTCTTGTTTGGGGTTTGGTGGTTTTTTTGGGGGTGGGTGTTGGTTTGTTGTTCCTCCCCCACCCCACCCCACCCCCCTTTGCTGAATTAATTTTCTTCTAAAAGGGCATTTGTTCCTCCTTAAGAACTGAAATGTGAAGTCTGATTGTGTAAACAGAAGTAGAATGGTAAGAAGTCTGAATGGGTAGATGCAGTAGAAACAGTTAAACTGGGTCAGTCAGTGGTCAATACTGGTACATGAGGGAAAGGTAGAAGAAACCATGCTGCAAAAGATAGTTTTACAAACATAGTAAACAGCCCAGTAAAGATTTATCTTTCAAATTGCCTATTCAAAGAGAGGTTACGGAAAGATGTAGTGACCCTAGCTGAGTTATCTACAAGTTACCACTTCTGGAGTGGGATTTTAGTCCATGTGAAGACACTTATCTCCAGTCACTTGAGTGGAGCTGTCATGAGTACATTTCCATGGACAGCACTGGGACCTTAGATGCCTGCCTCACAACGGAGGCATCTGAACAAAGTCACTTACTTTAGATGTCTTCATCTGTAAGCTGAATCACTCCCTTAATGTCAAACATAGAACAAAATTTACCTTTTACTTCTGAACATAATTTACAGCTACAGTCAAAAGCAGAGAGGGGAACATGAGCACTAGGAGGGCCAACTTTGCTCTTTGTTAAGTAAGCTTACTAAAAGGTGAGGTAATATACCTATTATAAGATAGTCTGTATACCTTGTATAAGAATGGAGAAACAGAATCATTATCTGAAGAGAACGTGAAGGTTAGGATTCTTTTTGGGCTGCAACCAAAAATATGTCGTTTACCATAATGCCTGCAAAAATAAGTATTCATTATAGAGCTGATGACAAAAACCAAAAAGGAATTAAATTGGATTATTTTAATACTAAGGAGTAAAGTATCTGAGGACAGATGGATAAACTAGAATATATTTTTTTTTTTTTTAAGAAAACCAACCCAATGCACAGTGCTTTCATAGGAAGACATGTCTGCTTAGTATATACTTTATGAACTGTAACGCATAGTTGTATGTACTCTCTTGTCTTACGTATTTGTCCTGAATGCAATGACAGTGAATACAAATTGGCACTGGTAATGGCTTGTGGTGTTGTGTCATCGTTCCATTTTATGCTTGAAGAAAGTGAGGTGTTTATGTTGAATAAGGAAGTGTAATGACTTCTTTGGTGTTATACAGCAAATCTTCATCTTTTTCCTTTCCTGCTGTAATTATAACAGCTGAACAAACAAGATAGCATGAGGAGAAGTTTCTTAAAGAATTAAGGTAGAGGTCTGGCTGCTATGAGAAAGTGGAATGAGGTTCAGGATGGGTTTTTCTGCACTCATGGTCCCAGTGTTGTCTTGCATTGTGATCCAAGTACTCCTATGTCCTAATTCTTGAGGATACTTCAGTGTCTTAAACATTCATCATACACATTTTGCCTTACAACATTTTTTTTTTTTTGTAGATTCAATTGAAGAGGACTTGTGATATGTTCTCTCCAGCTTTTTTTGAACTAGATGTAATTGAAGATATTTTTAATGGTGGTTTTTGTTTTGTTTTTTTTTTAAAACAAACAGCCTCTCTCTCTCCTTGGAAGTAGGAGAGCTCTACTTTATTGGGAATAATTTTTAAAAGTCTAACTGTTTCAGTGAGCTTAGCATCTTCGTTCTTCTCCCTGCTGTTGTTGTTAACTGCTGCATGTCTGAATGCATTGGGAAGTTTGGTTGCAATGCTCTAAGAAGGTGAAGGCTGCATGCCTGAGCTCTTTAGAAACTATCACCCCATATGCTGGTACTTATTTCTTGAAAATTTGACTAAATATTTCATTACAGATATTTTCAGGAGATTATGCATGGGTTCCTATAATCTTTGATTATTAGAAAGAAAAGAAGGAAAAAGAGAAGAACTATCCAAATACTCAACTTTTGCAATAGCAAATCAAGATTCTGATTTTACTTCTTCATTTGGGTGCAGTGAGGATAGGTAGCTGTTTCTGTAAGGTTTGAAAAAAAACAGTATTATTTGCTGTGGGAAAAAGCTGTTTGTAAAGTGAAACAAAATGATTTATGGAAGTTTGTTTCACAGCTGGATTTTTTTAGTGTCTAATAATGTGCAAGCTACTAGGCTTTCCCCCTTGTTAGGATGAAGACAAAGTTTTTCTGCAATGTACTTTTGTCAGGGTCAAACTGGACTCTTGCTTAATACCCTGGACACTAATCAGTTTTCAAGAACCCTGTAGGCATTTCATAATTTAGAGGTCTTTACTTCTTTCTTGCATTTCATTTAAAATTAGCTGAGGGATGAGAAAATGGGATAATGACGGATAGGCGCACAGCCATAAGAAACTCAATTAAAAATTGGCCTTTGTAAACATCTATTACAAACAATTGTAACTAACTAGTCAGCCCCTTGAGTTTTGTTTTTATGCAAGTCAAAGTGCATGAAAAACACACTCATGCCGGGAAAGGGGTAAATGAACTGCTGTGAGCTCAGTCTTGCTTCAGCACAGATACCAGGATTAATAGGAGGATAGAAGGGCAAAGCATTACTCAATTTAAGGACAGATTGGGAAGGAGAGAAGACTTGGCACATGAATCTGCTTTCCTCTCAACTGGCTGCAGTATTTTGTGTTTACCTCATATCTGTCAGTTCTCTTTACTATAGTTTCTTCTAATTAGTTGGTGAATCAAATGAATTGGCCCTGGGTTCTGCTTGAGCTATTCCTAGAATCTCTTGTTAAAAACTAGCACTGCCTCCCATTTCTCTGGGTTTTTAAGGGAGGAATTACCCACTGGCTAATAGTTCATCAGTTTCTCATGCAACTTCTTTTAGAACACTTAAATACCATGTAGTCTTGATAAGGTGCTAGTAAGCTCCTTGCTTTGTGTTCTACAAAAATTGATCTAAAGCTTTTTCTATTGTCGGTTCAGCTTCAGGTGGCTTCACAGGCTCTTTCTCCATAAAGAGAGTCTAATGTGAAAACCTCCTTGACTTCCCTAACAGTGGAAATCAATGCTGTCAGTTAGCGAAACCCACAAGTGCAAAAGAGCTAAGGTTGTGACAAATAAACCAAATTAATTTTATGCCTCAGTGTTCAGAGGAGAAGGATGTCCAGAGCAATTCCATGTTCTCCACTTTGAGTAGGATGCAGACATCCCACTTTGGATGAATGGATGTTAACATACCAGCATTTCTGTTTCTTGTATGTTATCTTTGCATGTATTTTCCCTTTTAAGATATCTTTAGACTTATTTTAATCTGTTGTTAAATTGGTTAGTTGGCTTTGGGGAGAGTATTTAAGTTGCTTTTGATTTGCTGATGCACAGTTACATGGCACCTGCTTTGTCAGTGTTGTTAAATTGTTTCTGTGGTGCCTTCAAGGGTTTAACTTCTTAAGACGCTCTCTTTAATTAAGTTTCCATTGGTGTTATGTGTTTATCCCACTTAAAGCTAGATGTCATACTTTTTTTTTGTTTGTTTTCTTCCCTCTTACCTCAAATAGGTTGAATTTGAGAACTTACTCATCTCTGGATTTTCAATATTTCCAGTGTGGACTAGATCATGGCTCTAGTAGAAACAAAAACCATAACTTGTTCCTACTACTGGAATTTATTATTGGATGCTTTACAAAAAAGTTTGAGTATTTAAATAGTTATTTTCTGTTATACTCGTGTGACATTTATCCAGCATGTAAAAATGATTGCAGATTCCCCATATTTCTGCACTTTCTACCTCTCATCGGTATGTGGTAAGTGTCATTATTCTGGATTGATGCTCAGTAGTCTAACATTTGTATGATTATCTATATATGAGGTTCAACTCACATAAAGTCTGGATGTGCTTTTACGGGGTTAAATACATATATTTCATACTCTTCACTTTTCTGCTTTCCTTTTTTTTTTTTTTTTGTTACAGCTCCGACATCACCATGATTAGTTCTCTCATTCTTATTTTTACATACTTTATCAGTAATATAATCATATTCATCCAAATGCTTTCTTCTCACACACTTTGAGAAGCACATTCTATCCATGTCCACATTTAAAACTAAACAGTCTGTTTTATCTTGGATTCTTGGACTTGCATTTGTATAGGAGCCCTTGCACCCTTGTTCTTTGGCTGTCTTTTTTTAACTCCACTTGGTTGAAATGCTGTTTGGTTAGACAGAGCTTTGCTATTTCCTGTCAAACTTCATTAACTAATTTAACGCATTATTTCCAAGAATACAGAGTTTTAATGATCGCATCCCTAATTGATACGTCATCCTGAACTATGCGTGCCTTTGTACTTGCCAACTTTCTGCTAAGTTTAAACAGTCTTCATCTTCATTTTAAACTTAAAATACCAGCAGCCTATTTTTGTTTTATTTTAGATGATAAAGTTTGTGCATCCTATTCCAATAGTCTTTCCACAGTCTAAGAAAACTGAACCTTTTCTTCCTGCATAATTTTCTCAACTACTTACTGAAATGCCACTTTACTGTCTGAACTCTGCTTTGGTACAAGGATCATTTCAAAGATGTAGCCACAGTCTTGTAGTCAGGTGGCAAAAAGCTAATTTTGTCTCCAAGCATTTTGCAAATTCCTTTATATGTTGTTATTTTCATTGTGAATGACTCCTCAGTTTTCTCCAAGACATGCTCTGGATGCCTCCTGGGTATCATTAAGCTAACTATTTTTGTATTGAGTAATCAGAATGCCCAAGGGCAAGATTGTATATACTGTTTTGAGACTCAGATCTTTGCATATGTAAGCGTTGAACTGCACACTTTAATGAAATGCTGTCAGTGAAATCTGAAATGATATAAAATTAGCTTAGTTTTAAGATTGGTTACAGACAAGAAATTTAGACCAGACTAATCTTAAAATTTGATAATGCTTATAAGTATGTATGGAAAACAGCCTGATATATAATTAATGTAAAATAAATACTTTATGAAACTAGTGAAAGTTTCGTTTGGAATGTCTTCCTTTCTTTGCATTAGAATGTCTGTCTTTGCATCTGAAGTTAATGCAGAGCTAAATAAGATGGGAAGAAGAGGTCAGGATCTCAAATCTGTAAGGTACATTCCTTTAATGAAACTGTATAGAGTTACACACTGTGCTGTTGGATGTTCACTATTGCAAGAAACGATGCTTTCTAAATGGTATTTTAAACCTCCTTACCCTTTACTAAAGTGAGGGCTTAGGAAGCTAAATCAGCTCAGTATTTGTGCCCTTCTATAGGTTCAGTACTGTATATTTCAGTCATCTTTTATTTCTAGGCCAAATACTACACTCAGAGAGACCTAAGCACATACAGATGATAACAATAGTGTTCACTGTCTTTTCAGGAGAGTTGAACTGTATAAACTTTGGGTTTATTTGTTGCTCTTTCAGTCAGAGCTACAGTGTTGGCTGTTACGTTATGTTCAAAGACCATGAGCAAACTGGGTTCTGAACCAAAGATGATCTATATAGGGCTGATATTTCAATAAGAGTTGTGAATGACTAGCAATTAATAACATGGATTTATGGATGTGGTGCTGTATTACAATAGTGAAGCTTTGATGAACATGTTTACAAGGTCCTTTGAGTTTTAATATAGTGGTTTTCATTAAGTTTATTTATAATCTATAGTTTTTATTGGCTATACTTAAATCTAGTCTGTAAGGACTTTGAAGGTTTATAGCAAACTTAAAGAGATATAAAAAGTTAAGTAACTTTATCCAGTGAGTGTATTTATCCAAATATGTCATCAAACTTCTCAATTTCCTTTTTAGAAGGCCAGTTAGGGACAGACTGACTCATTCTTCTGTCTGACAGAACGCAAAGACATCCAGAGTTTAGCTGGCAAGTCTATTGAAAAAAAGGGAGAATTTTAGGATTTCAGGGAGTGTGTCTTGCTTCTCAGTTCCCCAGTTGGATGTAAGATAAAATTTTCAAATGAGAAACATGTGAAATCTTGTCTGAAGATTTGAATAAACAATGTTCCAATTTCCTGATGACTTAAATGCAAATTGTAGGATTTGAACATTCCTAGAAGTCATCTTAGTCATAAATTTATATGTCAGAATAAGGTTTACAGTGCTAAGAATTTTCTGATTACCCTAAAATTCTTAGCATACAAATTAAATTGAAGGGAGAGGAGAGTGCACAGTCTCCATTTCTGCTAGGTTTTATTTCCTTTTCCGCAGGGTCGTCTGGTTTTGTTCAGGCTTTTTCCCAGGTTGTGAGGAGGGAGACTAACATACTGTGTAAGGAAGTGCAGCTGAGATGGTAACAATTATGATTGACTGAAATGGAAGGCTAGTTCAAGAAAAACACTGTTTTGCTACCTATACCCTGATAATATCTGTGGGGCATGTGTCTTTCCCCAATAACTTGAAGATACTGTGAATCAAAGACCTGAGGCTAAGGAATTTCCCAGTAGTGTATAAGAGACGAGACTTGGGTTTTGAAAACGAAGAGTTCTGTTCAAGTTGCAGGTTTTTAATCAGCTCTCATAATTTCAAGCTAAATGTGCAATTTGAAAGGTATTCCCAAGGAAATAAATAAGGCATTGTTCCAAAGAGCAGTTTTAGTGATTTTTGTTTTTGCCATAACCTGATGTTGTCTCTGCTGAAGCTACTAGGAATACCTTGGGCAGAGAGTGAGAGCAGACCAGTGCGTTTCCCTTCTTCTCGAACACTCTTGGCAAAGGTAGAGTCTGGGAGAAGGTAACTTATGCTAGGCCGAATTTGGCAGACACAGATCAGTTAGCTGTCTGGGTATTTTCAGTGTTATTGTCCCATTGGCACTTTTAATTTCCAATTTGGGGGAGGGAATAAAACTTTTCTATGGCAAAATGCTTCCCCTCTCCTATTTCAGTAGCCTGATCACAATGACCCCATCACAACTGTTGGGTTGGTTTTTTGTTTTATTTTTCTGCTTGAAAAATTAATGTTGTCAGTGATCAAGTGATTGTTTGAGAGCATTTAGTGCTGGAGCCTTCTGTTGTTAGTATGTTTATACAAGCTCTAGCTTTTACTAGTAGTGTTCCCCAGCACAAACTTTTCTGTGGAAGGGTGAAGGGACTGGTTATGTCTCTGCCTGCTCAGTCTTTGGTGTTCCTTCAAATCATGCCTCGAAGGGGCCGTTGTGTCAGGTTTTTATCCCAAGGGGTGTGGTGTTGAGACCTACCCTGGAAGGGGAGTGGGCAGTTCTCCATTTGGAATCGTCTGTAAGCAGTAGACCTTGCTGCAGTCCATGCAAACTCTCATCTGAGGGTTTTATCTGCTGTAGATCTCAGCTGTGTCTGTGACCAAAATGGGTACCTTAGGGTTCTTTTTCAGTCTTAGCCAAGCACCTAGAAATCTTTCAGTAGAGTAACAATTCTATCAGGAAGGACTGTACTGAGTTGTTAAAGAGAATGAATTATTGCATGAATAGAGAAGTATAATTTTATTTATGACAATGCAACTTTTATAGAACAGTTCTATGAGGATTGAGACTGTGTTTTGGACGTTTGAAATGAGAAGCAAAATTGTCGATGGTATGTTTGGAGAACAACCGTCTGTTGCCAGGGCTGAGACTAGATGATTTAATGATTTTTCTTGTATCTACTTCCTATTACTCCCATTTCCTACTCTAAGCTAGCCACCTGTCCTGTGTGTCATGTGTGTCCCCCCCCCGCCCCTTCGTGTGTCGTCCCCCCTTCCCTCCCATAGGAGTCTGAAACAGAAATTTTAAAACCAAAAGTTTGTATGTCCCTCTTGAATTTCTAGTTTATTTCTGAATTTATACATATTCTGTGGTTTTTTTCCAATCTTCTTAGAAGAAATGTTAAAATATTGAACATACTTTTTCATTATGTTCACACTTTTAGTCTTCAGACACTAAGTAGGTTATGTGTTACCTTGTCCAAGCATGTAATGTTTTCCTGAAAGGTTATATAGTGTGCATTTCAGGCCGAAGAAACAAAAAAAATAAAGTACTTACATGAAAATCAAAATTATAACATAAGAAGATTTTAGTGTTTGTTTTAAACAATTCTTTCCAGTAATCTCTGTTCTCAACAAATTTAGTACTACTGATTTTCCTGTTTGTTCTCTATTTAAAGTTACTGTCTTAGCACAGAGACTGAGACTATGACATTTTTAACTGTTTCAGTGCATGCTTCTTTCATAAGTGTATATAATGCTCAGATTTAGTAGCTGAGCATAAATGCATCGAAGCTCATTGTATGCCATGGGAAACTTGGTTATGAGTTTAGACCGCAGGTCTTGGTAACTGATGTGTGACCTGCATTCTCAGTTCTCATGGCCATTTTTCTCTTGCCTGTTCTTAAGATATGAAACTAATTATAGCACAGATAAGTTACTTAATTTTTTATCTGCCACGAGAAAGATCTTAACTTCATTGAGATTTCTCCTCCACACTTGAACAGGAGTATAACTTTTCCCATAGCAAGCGTTTGTTCTGGAGAATTATGATAGTGTCAAACTTTCTGTCTCTGAGAAGGATTTATAGATTTTTCTCTCTGTCTGATGTCATGTGTTTTCTTTTCAAACTCCAGTTACAAAATCCTGTGCCAATTTCTTCCTCTTTCATAGCCTCACCCTGCAATGAACCAGAAGCGCACCGTGTCTTTTTTTGGTCACAGGTCTTGTTGCATTCATCTGCTTCTATTGTTACTTATGATTAGACTAGTTAAGCTGTGCTGTGCTCAGTCTTATTTGGAGATGTAAATTGGTGACTAGAGTGAATGCCCTATTACTGAGGGCAGTGCATCACCATGAGCATATTCGGCCACGCTGGTCACTTGTTAGGTTCCAAACAGAGTATATAGAGTTGGTGTTGATTTACAAGAGCCATAAATATTCTGAGACTTGCCAGCTTAGAAAGATCATCTTTCCCTTTGAGCTTTGACACTATGGTTAAAAGTGCTGACCAGAGCTACCACCAGGATGGTTTTCCACGACCATCCCTTTCAGGAAAACTCATGCCCTTTTGCAGGATGGGCATATGACCATCGCTTTCCCCACTCATGGGGGAGAGAGGGTAGCAGTGTGTGAGAACATTGTTTGACTAAGGTTTTTCATTGTGTCCCCTCCCTGGCCTCAAAGTATGCAATGATAGTATTGATTGGTAACTGACAGTGCAGTGCCTGAAGCAGTGAAGACATTTGATATGCTCAGAATTTAAAAAAATTAAATATGAGCCTTATTTCTATCTGTCATTCCACCAATGTCAGTGGAGTTGTATGAGAAACAGTTATCATCTAGATCTTGCATCTGCTTGCTGGTTACAGTAGGTGGAATAATTTAGAATTGCAGCACAGATCGAGAGAATTTCTCAGTTGTGTCAACAATGAGTTGAAAGCCCTGTTTCTACTTATATTTATTGTTAATCTTTGTTTTGAGTAAACATAATGTGACCTTATTTAACAGTTTGGGGTTTTTTAATCCCTTTCTTAACCTGGATTCTCTTAATTTATTTGCTTTAAGATAAAGTATTTTAACCTTCTCTCATGCATGGAAACTTGTACAAATCTTCGAATTCTTGAATTTTGACAAGGGCTTGATTTCACAACATCTGTTGAAAGTTGTGTAGTGCAATGGTACATCACTTCCTTGAGTCTGTCTTCGTGCCTCAATGGTATTATTAGTAGGACTGTCCCGTTGGGGTGTAATGTAGAATAAGAATGCTAATGTTTTGCTTGTGGTGGGTCTCTTATTCACCTAAAGAACACTAGATACCCATGAAAAAGGTCAAATGTACAGAGATCTGGCATCCATTTCACAACTTGCAAGACATAGTCTAAGGCATATGTAATATATATAACTCATTGCCAGAAAACTAAAAGGAAATGATTGCATTTCAGTACAATGCAATCTACAACAATAGTTCAGTGTGCATGAAATTAAAAACTGCTGGTAACACATGTAGAATAAATAAGTCGACAGTGTTTATTTTTACTGTAGCTTTCTATAACAGATAAGATCCTGCTTCTTATAATATTTAATTGGCTTCATTAAGAAAACCAGCAAATATTAATTATACCTCCTGTTACAGAATATTGAATTTTCCAGAGGTGAGCACACAATATATTGTTATTCCAATGTGTGAGCATGTCAGAATTAAAGTACAGCAATGTTACACTGACAACATACCAACACACTTTACCATTTAGCTGAGATGGTTCCTCTCTCTTTGATGCCCTGTCCCAGTTTTCAAGCATTGTTCACTTGACCAACTGTGCATAGCAATTACTTTCATCTGATACTTAAAAAAAAAAAAAAAAAAAACAAAAAAACCCCCAAAAACAAACCCCAAACAAACAAAAACCCCACCCAAAACAAAAAGCCCTCACACCACTTGACCTAGAGTGCTCATTTTTATGAAATCACATTTCTTACTTACTCAATACCTGACCAGTATTATAACATCATATAATTTAACTTTGGTACATTTTTTAGTGTGATGTTTAGTCTATGTAATAACATTGCATGAGAGAGTAAGAATGTACTGTAAAGGTACACATGAGGAAATACATAGCCTTAATGCAGTAATGAGAGTGCATCCAGTGAAGAGGCATAGAAGGGTGAAACAGCTAATGTGGAAGTGATAAAAAATTATTTTTGAAGTGAGGGCCTGGAAAAGGATTTAGTTGTTTGGATGGACAGAAAGATATGTTTGCTTATTTGTGTGTGTGGGTTTATTTTAAATTGTATTTTTTATTTTCTTGGAAGTGCTATGAAGAAGAATTTGTGAGACGTAAATGTAGAAAGGCTCGGATAGAAAATATGCTGAAGTATGATAGGCTGAGTGACAAGCAATATGATTTTGTTACTCCAGGTTTGAGAAGTGAGGTATTGGAGAACCTTAAGGGTGAAGCCAAGGGCAGGGGGATGAAAGACTGAGTTCCCTTCTGGTGTCATGGAGTTGGGGATGATGGCAGGTTACTCACAAATGGTGAGATTTATTGTTGTGGTGATGGTTGGAGTAGACTTGAGTCATCAGCATAGAGATGATGGCTGGCTTTGAGTTTCTGTGAGGAGAAGCACAGAGAGTGAATAGGTAAAGAAAAGACCTAACGAATAAGACCTGTGAGGTCCTATGGACACATCAGAGGTGGACAATAAGAAGTTTCCAACTTGGCATACACTGTAGAAACAGAGAAATGAGTCCACCTGGAGTTGCAGAAACTGTAGGGTGAGGAAGTGCTGAAAGCTCACGTGTGTCCAAGGCAGCCAGAAGAACAGAGACAGTGAAGATGGATTAGGTTCAGAGGTTTGCCAGAAGGGAAGTTATTGATTGAGCCTTTAATGAAAGCAGTTTTAGTTGAACATGGGGCAGAAGCCAGACCAGAATGATGCCTACAATGAAACTGAGGGAAAGGTCTCCTGGTGAGGACAGCAAAGACTGCATCAGGAGCCCAGGCAGCCAGCAGAATCACTGTCCCTTGGGGATCTTCAATAGTCAGCTGGACAAGGGGCTGAGCAACCTGATCCAACTGTGAAGCTAGCCCTGCACTCAGCAGGTTGTACTGGAGACCTCCAGAGATCCCTTCTAACCTCGATCACTCAACAGGTTGTCATGTGAACTGGCTGACCTTGGGGGGGGCAGCAGTTGGAGCAACAAGCACAATGTTTTGTAGCGTTTTGTTAGATGAGAAAGACTACAGTTGTGAGATTTTAGCAGGTTCGGTTCTAGTTCTATTTTTTTTATGCTTGGTGAATGCTGACTCCTCAGATGGGTATAATAATAACTTTTATCTTAACACTGAAAATGCCCTTTATGTGATGTTTGAAGAAGAAATGTCTGATAACAGTGGAATAGAGTTTGGTTGACTTCGTTAGGTTTTTTCACTTGCTTAGAGCATAAGGAGTAAGTCTCCTTTTAGGAAATGTTAGGATTATTTTATATGTAAATAATTGTGTTTTCTTCTTTGGACTAGGTTCTCTATATGACCTTTGTGAGTGTGAATTCAGAGCTAAAACAAAAACTTCTGATGACTTTCTTCCCAATAGAAAAAAAAAACACCTCATCTTAGTAGATGATCCTTAAACTAAAGATCTTATTAATTGCTGCTATACCAATCTGCAGTTTGGCGCTAATTTTTGAATTCCTGTGAGCAACATTTAACATAACTGCCTTCAAAAATCTATTTAAATTGCTTATTAGCAAACTGGTGTTTTTTTCTTGTCCTGTTGAACTACATTCACTTATTTAACTGCTGTATCCTTATAATAAAGCTTTACCCTTTGTATAGTTGGAAGTCTCTATAGTATATAGAAAGTTTGAAGATGGGACACACCTATACACTGGGAGATTTCTTCCTTTCCTCCAATTTAACCCTCCGGTACCAGTAACTGGTTTCTTCCACTCATATCTTTAATTTCCTTTGAGTATTCAGAAAATGTGGAATAACTGTGCTTATTTAATATTCAAAACTCCTTGAGATTTGCAGAGGAAGGGCTCTGTAAGTGCTAATCACTTCACTGTTTTATGCTTTCATTTCTTTTTCTTGTGTGGTATGGAGAGTAATACGTAAATGTGAAAATACTTGCATGCGTATGGCATGTGTTTTCAAATTGGGCACATGCATATCTGGAAAACCTCATTTCATATTTTAGCTTTTTTAAATGCTTTCTAAAATAGCAGCTTCTATTATTTAATTGTACTACAAAAGTATGGAATGTGGATAAATGTATTTGCACAAACGGGTACATCCTCAGGAAGATACAGTGGAATCTGTATTTGAATCTAGAGTAAGTATTCTTCACAGTCCTTAATCCTGCTGTCCATCCCCCAACCCCATGAAATGCAAGAGCTTCTAAATAAGCTCAATGGCTTTTATGCTGTGGTTCTTCAGGTGCACCGAGTAGTCTCTGTATCTAGTGCCTGGAGTTTTTTTTATGTTCTTGTGAGTGCTGCTATTGCTTTAGGCTCTAGCAATACAACAAAATTTTCCCTTCTAGACTGTAGTCGACTTGGTGTAGTATACTACCACGCACGTGTAGTTTGTCTTTGTGTTCCTGTCTGATCTGCACACATAGACAGTACAATTCATGTTGAAGTGCAGGAAAGACCTATCCAGTCATTGCCCACTGGCCTCCTTTCCTCCACAAAATTCTTCCTTACCTGATAGGGGTTTGTCAGTGCCTCCATGCTTTAAAAGTACATATGACTGAAGATGAATAAATATCATGATACTGGCATGATTTTATCATTCTTTTAGGGGTAAATGTCTATTGCTAAGTACTGAGACTCTTTTCAGTTTGCAAGACCAATCTTTGTCTCAACTACCATGAGACTATGAAGAATGAGTTTTGGCTGGCAACAAGAAAAACACTGAAAATGCCTAAAGGGTTAACATTATGTGCTAATCCAGTTCTCATATATCTAGAAAGCAGTCACTAGTCCTGTCCTAAGCTTAAACTTCCAAATCTGACGATGTACAATTGCTGAGGCCAAACTAAGTCTTGTTGCCTTGCTGTAAAGTCAAAGGGATTCTCGAATGATTAAAGGGAAGACTCTTACTGAGTCAGTAAAGACTGCTAATGTTTTGCATGATCCAAACATGGTTTTTAACTCTTTCAATGAGAAATGTCATGTATGGAGGGGGTAAGGCAGCAGAAAGGCTCTGGAGATGGAGGCTTGCCTTGTTTTTGTAAAATGTGATCATCTGATAAATTAGTTCATCACTAAAATTTTCATTTAAGAATTCTTCAGTTCTATTCTTCCTGAGTACATACGTAAGAAAGAAGAAATGGTTTCTCTCCAACTTATTTGAAAATGCATTCAGAGTCATATGTAAGAGTTGGAGATGACTGATCGTTTCTTTTTTCTTGCTATCAAGAGTAGTTTTCACTGCTTCAGCATCACTGTCCCATAACATCTAAGTTTTTTTTCATTTTGATTACATAAGGTACGTAACTAATACGTGATTATTTGCCTTGCATGCATTTTATACTTTTCAAGGATATCTTTAACATATACTGTAATCTTGCTCTTTGATAAAAGCAAGATACTTTTTTGACTAATTGAATGGAAGTTCAGGATTTTGCTTTGAAACTGAAATACTGTTAGGAATGCTATATACCCTTCCACACTTAGAGAATATTATTTCTGGCTGAAAAGAGAAGAAAGCTCATTCATGAAAACTCACTGCTTTTCTGAATTAGATTTTTTTAGTTGAAATGGGTGAGGCCAAAAATTCATTTGTCATGTATGAAACTTTTCGTAGAGTTCTATTCGTTCTTAATCCAAATGCAAAATTCACATCCTGAGAAGATTTAAATTTTGAAATGGAAGAGAAGGTCACTTTGCGGTGTATGGGTGTGTGTACTGAATGTTGTCGGGCAGGCGAATGTACAAGGAGCTGTGCTTTAACTTGCTGAGTGGGGTTTTTTTTGGTTGTGGGTTTTTTGTTGGGTTTGGTTTTGTTGTGGTTTGGTTGTGGGATTTTTNTAAATGTTGCAGATAAGTGGTAAATGTTTTATAGTCATCTTGGGGGGAATATGGAGGGAGTGGCAGGGAGGAGAGTTTTAAGCCCATGTCTATGTGTTTTCAGAAGAAAAAGAACACAAGGACTCTGATGCTTCGTCTTTCCTTCTGTGCAGCTTTTCATGCTGTGCGAGCACCTGCCTGATGTAACATTGTTGCCACTTCTAGCAACCGTAGTTGTTTAGCTCTGCCTCTGAGGTGTGCTCTCACAGTTCTTGAGAAGACAGCAGACATGAAAACTTCCATTCATCTCAGGTTTTGTTTCCTGATGATGTTTCACAAAAACAGTTCTTAGGAGAAAAAAATCAGTTCTGTGCCTTGTGGAGGGACTTTGTATGTGCTTTTCTGTGTGTACCTGTGCTTGCCTGCATCATATACATTTTTCTGAGAAGCAAAGGGGTTTTTTTCCCCAGCCTCTTTAATTGCANGGGTTTTTTTTGGTTGTGGGTTTTTTGTTGGGTTTGGTTTTGTTGTGGTTTGGTTGTGGGATTTTTTTTTTATTATTTTTTTTTACGTCAGGCAATTGTATGGAGATCTTGATGGCAACATTACTTGGCAACCATTTTGGAATCAACATGTGACATCGCACCCCCTTAAGGTTTTCCACAGAAAACACGTCCTCAAAAGAAAATACAAAAATTGAGACATAATCTGAAATCCATTATTACATCCTCTCAGGTCTCATTAGGCACCTCAGTATTTCCCTCCCTCCCCTCNTGAGGTGTGCTCTCACAGTTCTTGAGAAAAAGACAGCAGACATGAAAACTTCCATTCATCTCAGGTTTTGTTTCCTGATGATGTTTCACAAAAACAGTTCTTAGGAGAAAAAAATCAGTTCTGTGCCTTGTGGAGGGACTTTGTATGTGCTTTTCTGTGTGTACCTGTGCTTGCCTGCATCATATACATTTTTCTGAGAAGCAAAGGGGTTTTTTTCCCCAGCCTCTTTAATTGCAAAACATAAATTTGGCTGTGTACTCAGTGGGAAGCATATGTGCTATCTTTGATAGACCTGCAGGAGAGAGGTGTAGTGTGAAGGGTGAACACTGCCAAAATACATGGAACATGATGTTACACAGGCAAAGCAGAGGAAGAATTATCTATGCATAATGTGAGTTTAGAATAGGCTTGACATTCTCACACCCAAACATTTCCATCTGGAAGCTGTTCCTAAGCAAAAGGGAACAGAGACAATGTTCTCCTATCTTCTGGAGTAGCTATCCAGGGAATAGGAAATGTTCTTTGATATTCTCCCCCCTTGGGTTGTATTCAGTTTTACTGCAGATTCAGGAAAGCCACAGTTTACAGTGGCTTTTTTAAAGACAGTTAATGACATTAAATTTTTCTTAATCCTTCTTCTGAGAATTGGTATTGAAACCCTCACACTGTGCTTAAACAAGTTGTGGCACTTCTAGGTTACACTTAAAAATAAAGCTGGATTTATGGCTTTTATGCCAATCCTGATAGGAGAATTTTATGGCATTCTCATTTTCAAAGCTTTCTGTATATTATACTTTGCCTTTGCTTCCTCTCTCTGTATTTCTATGGTCTGTCCAAACACCTGCTTTTCTTCATGTTTGTTTCTTCTGCCATCAAAGGCTGCATGCCTGATGTCATATTCTGTTACTTACAGACTATAATGTACACTGAGCATCTTAGACACCCTGAAAGGTTCACTTGCTTCATCTTGTTGGTAACTTTACACATTTCCAGATCTCCCTGTATTTTCTGTAGTGTAACATACCTGTCATTCTGCCACAGTGCTGAAGAATCTGCCAACTATTTGACCTACCTCACCTGCTGATGATGTACTCTACTATTATTAGGAGTAATTAGATGTGTTTTCACAGATGAACTCTCAAAATACAACTTGCAAATATTTCTGATTTTTAATGGATGCAGAATAAGAAGATGGACAGATCCTTATATGTAATGTTAAACTGCAGGTATTTCTTAGTACTATGGCAAGAGGTAATCTTACCTTTCACGTTCTTGTTCCAGTAAGTTTGTAAACTCATCGCTTTTTTCCATGTATTTGCTGTGCTTCCTCTTCTCTTCTTCTAATTCATACAGTGTCTGTCTGTGTGATTTTTCTACCATTAGAAGTTGCTCCAGCATTCGTCTGTGAGTTTCTTTCTGTTTTTCTACAACTTTATCAAGCTACAAAAAAAAAAGAGCAAAAACTCCTGAAGTATTTTGAAACTCTTACTTGTTCAGGCTTTCATTAATGAAAGATTTTGAGAGGCTTAGTAATATAAAATGCGTTTAATAGCCTAATGGCCAGGTCCTTTGGTATCTGTTTGGAAAGAGTTATTTAGTTCTTTCAGTCTAATTCTGACAAATTAGAAAAATAAGTTAAGGTACTATTTTGCAGGACCCGCAGTCACCTTCCTTCCTCCTCCTGCCATGACTGATCCTCAACAGCTACTAATTAACAGTTACTGTTCCCAGGGCTGTGCTTTTCTCATTGATCATTGTGGTAGAGAAACAGATGTCTTGGCAGAAGAAGCCTTTGCTTCACACAGAAGTAGACTGACTTTTGGTTGAATAGAAATAGCTGCATTGTTTGTAGCTGCATAGGAAATGAGAGCATTGAATTGTCTTTGTAAGGTAGACAAGGTAGATCAAAAAGCAGTTTTACTCTGGTTTCACAGTACATGTGTGATAGAACCAAGAGTGGAAAACAATCCTGTCTCCTGTGCTTACTCAGAGCATGGCTCTGGGTTACTGGAATAAGTAAGTGCTAAATATTGAAATGGCTAAATATTGAAATTTTTATTTAATGGTGGCATTTCCTGTTTTTTTCCTCAACTTTCTCATGTTGTAAAGCAGTTTGCCTTGCAGATGGCACCTTTATAGCACACTTTGCGCATCAAATTCCTTCCCCTTCCCCAAGGATTTCTGCTGAGCTTCTAAATTTTATTATGTAGTGATATTTTAATTTAAATAATCAATTTAGGTTTTGGTGGTAATTTTTAGCTTTTCTAAATCACAGAAGTATTGGCATAACTGTTCATTGGAGTTATGCTGTCATGGAGTTAATTAAACAAAATGATTTCCACAAACAGAGGAAATTATCATTCTGAGGATTCTCTTACAATTTTGAATTGAGTATATGACCAAGTTATACAAGTGTGTGTGTTTGAAAACAGAAGAGGCTTTCCTCCTTAGGCATTACTGATCTAGCTGAAGTCTGAGGAGTGCCCACTGGAGACCGTCTAGAGAGTCTGTATTGGTGAGAATCTTTGTTCCCTGCTCACTCCCCTTCCCCTGTGGAGACTGCCTCCCTCATCAGGTCAACGCAGGAATCCTCATATCCTTTTTGAAAAAGAGAAATTTTGAGCTTAGAGCCCAGTGCCTCCTTTTAACCACAGTCTATTCTAGTAGGTCAAGCTGCTTTGCAGTGCTTCACTCTATTAATAGGAAAGAATTCACAAATGGGCAGTGTGGGAACCAAGGCTGGTTCTGGTTCTCCAGTGTCTCCCCCACAAGGAATTTCATGTGCCACAAGAAACACTGGGGCTTCAGATTCATAGGGCCACTGCTTATTTTGGCCAGTTTAATTCCAAGGCATATGATTAATTATCTTTTCCTCATGTTTATTCCCAATTTGGCTGATAGAAGTGATGACAGGAAGAGCTGGAATGCCTAAACATGAGTTTCTTGAATGAGTGAGAATATCCTCAATTTCTACATGGGACTCTGACTCTCCCTTTGCTTACTTCAGCTTCCTTTCTATCCTTTATATGTTCTCTTATGTTTTTCCTAAGTCATTGTTAACTTTTTCGGTGACGCTGCTATGAATAAGGAAAAAGGAACTATTGATAAGACTTTGAAGATCATTTTAGTCCAAAATATTCCAACATAAAAGTGGATCATTTTGAAAATTGCTCGTTCTTTCTGCTTATGATGTTAGAGAGTGTCTTTTCTGTTGCAACATAGCTGAGCTTATTTCATGCATGATCAAAAAATGTAAAGAAACCTATGACTGTCCTTTGTCTGTTTTGTGGTGCTCTTACAGCAGGTTCTTAAGGGTTTTTTCATCTTACTCACTCATAATTTTCACACTTTACCAGAAGCAAGGTCAATGCTTTCTGGAATCATGATTCTGAAGTAGGACCTCCCTTGGGAAAACATTTCTTACCTAAATCCTTGCATATGCAAGCTTTCTCAGCAAGCAAGTGCCACTTTATACAGTAATGTCTTGGCTGCGTTTTCTATGTCTTTTACAGAGATTGAAAACTGAATTGCCTTAAAAGTTGAGGATGAAGAAAACTGGCCATTTTTAATTTCTCCACACTCTTTTCCACCACAAGTGGAAATTTCAAAATTTAAAATCTTTTGTTCAGCTGCTGCCTTACCAGAATGAGAGAATTTTCAGTGTGTTTTATCAACCTTCCTCCTCCTCCAAGATTTCTAGGGGTTTTTGGAGCAGCTGTTGCACAGATGCATGAAGCACTGTCACCTGAGTTTCTGATCCTCCCCTTTTTAAAGGTCATGCTGTCAGGTGAATATATGCTGTTCTCAGAAAGCAACCTGCCTTCTGTTTTTGGTAAAGTTCTGATGTGATGCTGTTTGCAGCTATCACCCTTATATTACTTAAATTGATATGAATTGGGCATCAACCTGGCATGATAGTTCTTGCTGTTCTCAGCCCTCAGTGCAAGGACAGATGGGGAAGAAGGCAAAGGTGTGAATTTCTGATTTCTTTTGGCAGGCAGTTCGCATGGATGGGGTTAAGAAAGTGATGCATTTGTATGGATTGGACCACTGCTTCAAAAGTATGTGTAAGAACCTGAGGGGATGTGTAAATTGCTATCATAAGAAAACATTGAAATTTCTGCTATGAGCTGATCATAAATCAAATGACTCCTGTTTCCAAACATATAAATGCCTGATGGAGATGAGGGTTAGTCATCAACACAAACAACGTGAACCAAATAGAAAATAGTCATGCTTCTTCTGCACTGTTGGGTGTGAAGGGCATGGGACCTGCCAGCATTGTTTTATGGGCTCAGTATATTTTGTTTGCTCCAGAGTATTTGTTGAACAGCTATGAGAGGTTAATTCAAGTGATAATCCAAGCAGCAAGTATGCAAGAAGAAAGGTAGTAACTCCAGGTTTTTGTTTTGCACTTCTTAGTGAGCAATGCCAGTACCTTTCACTTTGCAGTTGTGCTTTTGTCAATGTTGAGGTAAGCAGTTTGGATTACAAACTGGTATTAGGAATGGGGGAGGGAGGGGGGAATGAGGAATTTAGAAGTAGGTAAAACAACAATAATGTCCTGGGGAGAGCTGTTTACATGAAAGGGTAAGAGACACAAGTAAATAAGCTGCCACATCAAAGCTGGTTTGTGTTGCAGTTTTCTCCTGTTGCTCAAATTCAAAGATGCATTTAGGTTTTCTTCTCCTATGAGAAGAGAATGCTCCTATGCTCTTCTACCACGAGCATTTGCAGCTGGCATGTGGCTGTTGTGGCTGGGGACAAGGTGGAGAGTGAGAGCTTGGGATTCCACTCAGGAGAGAAGGGAAGAGGTGCTGGGCTTGTCTCCCGGTACAGGTGGGGGATAGAGAAGAGAATTGGAGAGGCAGCAGATCCTACATCACAATTAATGGAGATGCGAGACCTGCGTGTAAGCTGCGTTATGAGTATAGGCATTTGGTCTTGTGACGTTTGTGTGTATTATTGTGCAGCATGCCTCTCCCTCCCTACAGGATCAGGCAGAGCAGAGTCTGGTACTGGGTTGCTGCACTTCTGTGTGTTTTGTTTGGAAGCTCTGTTGTGTCCCTATGCGAGATAAGGGCACTTCCCTGAGGAGCAAATTTGACTCTTGCATTTTCCCTGTGAGATCTTGTGGCTGACTCCCACATATCCAGCAGAGAAGAGAGAGAAGTTGTGTGAACCCCTGCTAGTGTGAGATCCTCTCACAGGAGTGGTCTCCAGCAGCCCCTGGTTCCTCAAATTACTCTGTGCAAATGCTAAATCTGCACATGCAGAAATATCCATTTACATGTACGCACACACATTTACTCAGCATGTACAGTTCTTGGCTAAAAAACCGCAGAGGACTAATAAGCAGCAGTATAAATGTCTTCTGTTGAAAATTAAGGTGATAAAATCTTAATTAAGTGATTTGTTATTTTGTTCTTGCTAACCATATGGGCTTTTTGCTAGAATTAATACTTGACCATACTGTACAATACAATGGAACATAAGAGGCATGGTCTTATGTAACTGTGAATAGTTCAGCAAGCTAAAAATTCACAGGAATTTAATTGTTTAAATACATTTTGCCACCAACTCATGTCTGACGTCGGGTATTTCATCCATTACATTAGAACTGAACTTTTTGTCTTTCTCTTCTTAGACTGTTTTGTGTTTGGCACTGTGCCAGCATAAAATCCAAGTTAGTTATATTTCTTTATCCAAAGTTCAGTGAAATATTATTCCTGTTAATAATATCCTCACATTCATTGTTTATAAATGTATAATCTTGAGGTTAGGATTACTGGAGATTATGTGAACAGTTCCTCCCTTGTCTTTTTCAACCCTAGCTGAGCCAAATTTCCGTGCGGATACGTTGGTCTGCTTTTCCTGAGTGCCACGTCAACGTTATTGTTTCATTCTCTTCCGATGACTGTAACTTATTGGTACCCTACAGCTGTTGTCGTTGGAAAGTTGTGACCAACACTTCTAAGATGTGAGGATGCAATCAGATATACTTTGTTAAAAGGCTGATGAGGATGCATCTTCCTCCGAGTTGATTGGCACTGGGATTTTAAAAATGGATTAAATTTTGAATTATCCTTGACAGATGCAGAACATAGACTTTCCTCTAGTTTCACTGCTTTTAAAGGAGTTCTCAAAGTGGTAGGAGGTATTGTTCATCACATTTCAAACAGGCACCAGAATTTTTTTTATCTTTGATTGTATTATTGGAAGCTGGGGAAAGTTAGAAACCAGAATTGGCTATCTAATTCTATGGAGGTTTGAAACATGAGAAAAAGACACCATAAATTCTGCAGTATCTTTCTCTTTATCTCTCTTTCCCTACATTACTTTCTCTGGTGTTTTTTTTATTATTTTTAAACATTTGTGATTGTTTGGTTTTTTTGGGTTTGTTTGTTTTTTTTTTTTTTAATCTGGGAAAATGGTTCTTATGCTGTTTTCCTGTATTTACTAGAAAGTTGGATACCACTCATTTTCTATTCAAGAGAAGTGGCAATTGATCTGAAGCCAGATTTTTTCATGACTGACTCAATTATAAACCATGCAAAGATGGAAAACCTTTTCAGGCCCTTGTGGCAGAAGCAAAACCAAAATAAAAATGTTTTTTCTTCTGTTAAGCCCCATTAAACATAATACAATTTATTGTATCCTCAAGTGTGAGGAATAAGAGTAAACTTATCTGGCATTTGCTAGGTTGCAGAAAGAAATAGCTGTAGGGCAAATTCGGCTGAAAAAACCCTCTACTTTCAAAAGAGGGTTGCTGCATTTCTTCACCTATGAATCCTGTTGCTAGTGAATTATGCTGTCCAGTCCCCAAATTTTCCCAGAAACTTCATAAAGTTTAGGATAGGTGAGTGAGTTGTGAGAACGTTAAAGGACCTGTAATCTTACAGATGCCTTCTGAAGTTCACTGCATTTTCAACTGAGTTTTGGGAAGTTCCTCTGTGTTCAGGGCTACAAAGCTAAATTGTCAAGGATGAGGCACACATGCTCTGAAGGAAGTGGATCAGCAGAGATTTTGTAGGCAGATGCAAAGGTACCTTGTCCTGCCGGTGAAGGGGGAATTTAAACGGTCAGTTCCCATGCTTTGCAGCTGGTTCCACCTTTCCCTTTGTTTTTATAAATGTTTAAAAAATCCAAGCAAAAATTAAATGGATCTCTGACTTAATTTGGGAGGATTTTGAAACTGAAATTGCGGAATTCCTGCTGATTATGGCATCCTTTGGTTTACCAAGATATACAAAATGCCAGTGGTCCTTCTAGCCTTTCAGTTGCTCTCAGGATGTTTACCTTTGCCTTTTGGAATTGCCAAATCCAGTGGTGTTAGAATCCATTTCTCTGCCATTAAGTCTAAGAAGGAAAAAGCGTGTATATACTTATATAAAGTAACAGACTGAACTTATGTTTTCAAACTTTTTTGGACTTCTCTTCAAATCATTTCCATTTGTGCTCAAAGTTTCTGTGACATAATGCCACAATGTTCTAAAATAAATTAACTTTGTTAAAGTTGAACTTTATCTGTTTCAGATTATAGCCAGAGATTTTAACTTCTGAGCCTCTGAAATAAGTGTTGACCTTTGCCTGACATAATTTTCTCTGAAATGAACTCTGTATCCTTAGGTACTTTTCTGTTCAGGAAGTTTGGAAAACACTTGGTAGAAGAATTTTATTCATAATTTCTGCTTTTATTTTTTATGATGGTTATCATACTGAGCAGCATATTAAAAAATGTTTATCTAAATTCAAGAGGAGACACTTACCTAGGAAAAAACCCCCACATATTCTGATATGAAGGGATTTTAATATCCAGTGATTTGCATTGCAGGGCAGAAATGAAACTCAGATAACATTGTTCAGAAAGTATGGCTGCTGCTCCTGCATTGTAATTTAACTAAAGGTTACTTAAATATAATGAGAGAATATTGGATTTCTGCCTGGATGAAGTTTTTAGTGACAGCTTGTTACAGTAACTACTCAGACCAAGCAGGTATAGCCGTGACTCCCCCAGAATTAGTGGGAGCTGGGATATGTGAAGGTAGACAGCCGTGCCATTACTGCTGAACAGGCCCTCACCAGCTGTTGGCAAGACGGTGTCAGTGAGATGAATGGGGAGGCATCTGTTTGTATGGGTTCTGAATCTGGATAATAGAAAAGAGGGGGAGGGGGGGAGTCGAAAATAGAAGGCTGATTATCAGAGTTTGAATTAGACAAAATCTATGTTTAAAGCCTTGAGTGCGCAGTATTAAATGAGGTTTGTTAGATACCTGTTTTTATTAGGGACCCCACTGGACCCTGAACTTTGTTCTGCTGTCACTTACACTCATGTTATCTTCTAGATTTAGAGCTCATTTGCTTTCTTTCCCTGAAGACAGTAAGGTATTTTCTGTTGAATTTGGTGGGAAGTATGGCTAAATACAAGTTATATGTTCATACCTCTCCCATAGGCTTTTCGTAGATATCTTCTTGCCATTGCTCAGCCTTGGTTTGAATAGCATCTCGCTGGAGGGCCTCTAACACCTTCTTGGGAGTAACAAAGCCATATTGTGCTTCAAGCAAAGCCAAGTCAATTTTTTCAGCCTTAAGTACTCCTATAACTTCATCCTGAGCCTGCAGAAATACAAAGTAAAGGTTTTTTTTATATTCTTAAACTGTGTATGTGTATTTACAGGTTAGCTTTCCACTTTTGATTTTAAGAAAACTAAAAAACTTTTTAAAGAATACTGCATATGTAAAGTGCCCCAAAATAGTCACTAACATGAAGGCAGTTAAAAAGCATGATGGAAGTATTGGTCTTTGTATTTTATTAGTTCTGCATAAACTCCAGCATCTTCAGAACCCTCATCAATGCTTAAGTACTTTGTTAGTGATTATAACGTAGTACTGTTTCTGGACCAGTGTTAGCATTCACAACACAATTTCTGGGCAAAGTGTGATTTGTGATATTAGAAGCTGATTTTAAATTGCTAGTGAAAGATATTAGGATGGTTCTTGAAGATTGGAAGTGTTGCACATTCTGTATATTCTGGGTGCAAAGGTGGCTTCTGTATTTTAAACCCGCCTGGGGCTGTTTGCTCATTTGAGCGGTGAATGTAGTGAGGTGTGTGGTGCAGGGGATATGACCCTTCACAACATGCGTTCCAAAGCCATGTAATAATGGCAGTTCTTTAAAACAAGATTAATTGCTTTCAAAGCTGGCAGTGGGGTCCTGTGTGCATGTATATGTATGCGTGCATGCATGTGTGAGACCATGCCCTATGTATTTATAGACATGTAGCTGTGCACACACTCATGTACGTGCCCTCAGGTAATAAGTAACATTGCAGCATCAAGTTTTTGGAAGTAACTGCTGTAAGGGTATTCTCAATTTGTGAGTGCATGCTAAAAAAAGGGGAGGGGTGTTTTAAAAGATGATAAGAGAAGGTGGTGTTACCTGGTTTCCAAAAATCAAGTAGGTTCAAAAAGCTTAGGCTAAAAATGTGCATTATATTTTTCCTTTTTTAATGACACTGCATTTGTTTCCTTAATCTTATAAAATATCTGATGACATCCTGTTACCAAAGAGTAAATGCAATATGTTCTCAGGCGTGTTTTCGATATGTTCTTCTACGTATGTACTTCAGAAATTCTTGCGCAAGCTTGCAGGTGTACATACCTTCTTCCTATCATACAGCATCGCTCTCTAAGTCCATGCTCCATGCTGGAGAAACATGCTGTATGTATCTGCAGTATGTGAAGTGATCTGTAGACTCTCCTTGCTCTTTAAAAAACGACACAAAGCCCCAAAACCAAACCACCAGGAACGCTTTTTCGCTATAAAGTTACTAGTTCCTAGATGTTAAGTTGGAGAAAACAGAATACCTGCTGTGAATATTGTGCTAATTGTCTTGAAGTGCCACTTCCAATGATAATGTTCTTTCTTGAGACTATCTGATTATGTGAATGTTTCCACTGTGAGGGAAACTGGTTTAGGTCACCACCTCCCCTAGGGCTGTGTCCCTCTCTTTTTCCCTATGCCTCTGGTGGGGGAGGTTGGCCCCCTCCCCACCTCTGTTAAGGCGACATAACTACATGAAATGTCTCACCCTTTGTCCACAATAATCTGTTAAAAACACAACAAAGTCCATACTAATTCTAGAAGGATAGAGTAGGAAGGGAGGAAATCAGGAAGAGGGGATGTATCAGGAGAGGGTCACACTTTCAGTCTGACTGCTCTTGGCTGACCCACTTCTGTGTCTTTATTAGTGACTGTGTTTAGAAGTAGATTATCTGATTAATTTTTTTTTAAATCCTTATCATTGTGGAATAAAACTAGAAGAGTGTTCTTTGTGCATCTTAAATGTTCTGGAGTCAGAGAGTAATGTCCTCTAACTTTGAAACTTAATTGTGTTTGGATTGACAGCTAATCTTCAGAGATTTGACTTGGCATTACAGGAGGAGAAATATTAGGAATAAAAACTGACTTCTCACTTTTTTTTCGTTCATAATGCTTCCTTTGGAACATCCGACATGACTTAAAATGTTCATGTCAGGCTCATGTTTTCCAGTTTCTCATTTCACTCTGTTCCAGTTTTAAATCTTAAGAATTGAAGTATGTGTGTTTAGATATATATATATTTATGTTACACAAGTGTAATGAAGTGTGTGTGTAATATAAATACACACACACATATATATCTCTTGAGAGGGAGAGAGAACTGTTTTGTAGGAGTGTGTGACATCTCAATTTTAATCTAAATTAAGAAAGTGAGCAGGAGAGAAATGTTTTGCAAAACCAGAAATCATTCTGTTTGCATAATGAAATATTCTGTAGAAGTTTGCCTTGGATCTGCCCCTGAGATTGGCCCATCTAGCAAATATTCATATTTCATGTATATGTATTGTTAAGCATGTATGTATTATTATGTAAATATATATGCATCTGTTCAGAATGGAACTACACAGGTACTGTCTAGGTAGTAAACTCTGAAACCACGTGATACAGCCATTTATGTCACTTTGGCCAGTTTGCTCTTGCCTCTGCCTGTGAGCAGTTTTAAGTGACTGTCACTACTTCTGTGTAATCAGTCTGCCACAGAAATATTCTCCCTGCTCACTGGGAATCTGATTCCCACTTCCTGAAATTATTTTTTATCAGGTTAGGCATCAGTTACCACTTGGCAGCTGGCTCTTTTTCCAGGTAGAAAAACGCTCACTTTTCAAAATCCAGTATCTTTTGGGCTAAGTGGCATGCAACACTTATGCGTCATATTATGGGAAATAATTTTCATTTTTCTAGCAAAAGGTGTTAGAATACTGTTGAGTGAGTTCGTTCTTGTGATCTGGCACATACTGATTCATGGGGAGTAATGCTCATGACCTCATAGGAGAGGGGATGTAAGAGCTTATTATTTCACGGATCTTAAAGGTCTCTAATATTTCCTCCATATAGGTTTTACAGTGGCTAATACTTTGTATTCAAAGTACTTAGCATGGGGCAGCACAATAGGAAAGTTTTGTGAGCTCTCTGCTTTGAGAGTTACGTGATCCTTCACAGTGGACCATGAGTATTTTTAGTGTGATACAGGTATGTTGTGAGTAAATTTTATCGGCATTTAGGGGTGATGTAAAGATCATCTTTTCTGGCTGATAGCTATAATAATAGCTATAATTTGTGATTTTATGTACGTTGCAGTTTATATTTGTCCTTCTGTATCAAATTAGGTAAGGTGTTTCCTTAACATGAAGCAGCATGTGTTTGTGGNTAATTGGGGATATAAAATAAGACCATAAATCACCTGTAATTCACCCTCGAGGACACTAAGAAGAAATAACAAGTCATCACGAGAGAGATCCTCTCTTTTCTTGAAAGAACTTCTTTGTTTTTTCTCTGCCTTAGGGCTTCTTAGGGTGGTACTGGCTTGGGCTACATCGTCCTTCTCCTTCTGCCTTCTTTGCATGCTTTCTCTCCCACTGTAACCAACCTCTTCTTTATGGTGGTCTTTTGGCCTTTGCTGGCTCAGCTTTGGTCTGGTTGGGCTTTCTGTGCTGTTACTTCTGGAACGCATGGTTTATATCTCTGAAGCTGAAGGAAGGTGGGGAGAAAAGTAATTGTTTTAACTAGCAGAGACTACAAAACTTTTACCATAATTTATGGTGGGTATTATTCCCTTCAGACTGGTAGTTTTCCCTCCCACACAAGGCTGTTTGTCATTTGACAAAATCTGACGATATCGTGTAAGCCAACAGGACTGGGCTGTGATCCTTACTGCATGTCTATAGTGAAGTGAGTCTTAATTGGTCTTAGGCAGTTGTAACAATTCCCTCCTCAATATTTGCAAAGGCAGCAACTTTAGCAGCAGTACTGTGCAGGTTATATTTCCCATTCGAGAGACAGTGGCTACCTCACCTTTCAGGTAGATACTTACTGTGAGGAGGCAAATTTAGGTTTAGAAGGTTTTCACTAGGAAGATCTTTCTGTTCCAATTTCATAACATCCTAGCCCTTACTTTATAGCTGTATTTTGTTTTCCTTTGTCCAAGGGAGAGCACAAAAGCAATTCTCCACTACTACAAGTTAGGCAGTTGCATTCCCCGTGTTTGGCAAAATGGAGGGGTTAGCACATCCAGACTGCAAGGGGGTGAGCCTCGTCGTAAACACCCCCTCCCCAACACCACCACCACTCCCAAAACCGAATTACCTTGCTGATTGTGGTGTGTCTACTTCCCAGATAACCAGGTAGTATGAAACATTACTACTACTTTAGTGCTCGACTGTAGCACTCTAGAGGTGTTAATACCTGGCCAAAGGGAGACCTGTCCTAACTAGGCCCCTTTGAAGTGCCACTGTTAAGTAAACACACTCTAATGTCTTTACAGATAAATGACTAACACTGTCTAAATATGGATTAACCTCAGGAACTCTGTTCAATTTATCGCCACTCAGATTAAGATATGAATGGATTATAGTCCACCTCTACAGGAAATCTGTGGTCATGGATACCATCTAGCAGACAAAAGTGATCATGTGATTTAAAGGTGAAATTAAACATGTTCCAAATACAAATAAGGCACACTTTTTCTTATTAAACCACAAAGCTAATTGCTGAAAGATCTAGAAAACTGTTATGGCCTACGGTAGGCAGGAGGTGATTGCACTGCTGCTTTTTTGGCCTCGCAAATCTGTGGCTGATAAAGTTTTTTCAGAGCTCCCCCTTCCACCAGATTCTGACTCTAAATCCTAAACTCTGTGACTGCACTCCTTAACTGTGGTGATTTTCCACTGAAGGCTACAAATGCTTCCTTTTGTTGTTTTTCTGCAAGAACAGAGATGGTAGAAGAAGTTTATAATGGCTGATGGTTGAGAGTGGGGAGAATTTATCACAAAACATTATAAGAAAAGCAAGTGACATTCTTCTATAATGCTGAAATCTCTTTTAGTCTAATTTAAAGCACTTATAATAGCTTGTATTTCATAAGAAAAACTTGTTTCTTCAGGTCTCCAGAAACTAAGGTGTGTCAGCTTTGCATGGCAGCATGCACTGGAACCTGTTTTGTGAAGCTGGGTACTAACAGTGTCAGATTAGGACTGGAGCTTGTGACAGTGATGTAGGAAACCAAGAGTTGTTCATAGCAGGTCAACAGTGATGTCAGCTGATTGTGATTAGTTTAAGGTGGCGCTCATCCTGTCCTTTCAGTTGAATATAGTTTCTCTTTGTTCGCTGTGGTCTGCTTATTAGGCGTACTCACTTTTTGCGTCTTGCTTACAGAGTATTACCACTTTGGAAGAAGACCGTTGGTTTCCGTTGAGTGTAAAACGCTGGATGCCTGCTTGGCTTTTGCGTGTAGTTAATGGCTAGTGTTTATAAAATCAAATGCAGGACTTGTGAGTTAAATCAGGTAACCTGAAGGCACTTTGAGATTGTCCACACATTTTGATGCTGCAAGCACAGAATGCTATGATAGGCATAAATCATCCAAGAAGTCCTTGCATTTTTCCCCTCATGCATGCCAGGTGCGGCAGCAGTCTCGATTGGACATCAAACTACTGTCAAACTTGTTGACGAGTGTCAATATGGCATTCCTTGCAGAAGGGAAGAGTAACCAGTGCGTGAGGAAGAGGTTCGTACCTTTTCAAGGTCTTTGAGTTGGCTGCACCGGGAAACAGGATCCTAAACATGACAGGGCAGTAGGCGGATGCCCGCCCCCACGTTTTCTCTTACATGTACACATGCTGTTGGCTTCAAGGCCACATGCCATACAGAGTTTGCACAGCAGCAGAAGACTAGCTGTGACTTCTGTTTAAGCTTGTTGTGCCTACTTCTTAATCAGGTAGATCAGTCCTTATTGCACTGGCAAAAGGCACTTGATCCCTGAGAAGGCCTGCTGACCTGCCAAATAGGTTACTCTCCTACAGAGGTGGCACCATTGCAGCAGCCCTGACTGGATTTTTCTTGTTTTCTTGTTGAGCAGAGTTGTTATGTACACTTTACCTGCATTCTGTTCTGGCATTCCTGAATGCCAATGTCTACTACTGAATCTGCTAATGCAAATATTTATCTATTTAGCAATTAACATGAATGATTAGAGAATGAAGTGGCATACTGAATGTGTGCTTTAAGCACTTTTCTATGGGTACTTGAATGTAGCTGACGAGAGGCACAAACACTTGTATTAGTAGACTGGCTTATTAATATATTCTTTCTCTGTTGATTTATTTAAACCTTCTTACTACCTGTCCATTGACTGGCATTCTTATTATTCGTAGTGTTGTCTGTTTACATAAGGATGTTACTGCTAATGTGGTTGTCAAAGGATGTAAGTGTGAGTAACAGAAGGGCTATTCAAAGCTTCAGACTACCACAGGCAGAGTAGCCACTGATCTGCAAGCAAAGTGGGACCTCAGAAATGGACAAAAATAAACGTCCTATCACCTACCTTGAAACTCCTCACCACTTTCAAATTATCAGACCCCCTAGATGTGACACCATCCAAGGGACTAACCCTTAAAGTGCACCTGACATTTTGGACAGAGTATCAGCTGCTGTGTCATGCCCTTGCACCATGGCAGAAAGATGATCCTTTTTAGTCCAGAGGATTCTGATTTTCTGCAATGTTACTAAGCCCTTGAATGGCCCTAGTGTAACATTGAAGATAGAAGCAGTGCTATTTGAAATTTTCCACCTGTATGTTTTGGTATGTTGTGTTATTTTCTACCTTGAACAACTCTTTCTGTGTTCTTGGAGGTTAATGAAGGCCAACATTCCCCGCCCCAAGGTAAAAATGTTAACTGGCTCATAAAATTTCTGGGTATCAGTTGCCTCATGGCATCCAAAATGGCATCTCATCCCTCCTGAGCCCAGACTCTCAAGATTAGACTGAGTGGAAAATTTGCCTTTTTGCCTATCTGTGTCTCAGTTGATTTTCACTTTAAATTACGTATTGATGGGGTGCATCTTGCCAATAAAGCCATCTTGCGAAAAAAGAGGTAAGGAGGAAGTGTTCCTTCTTGTAACAGGGATTGTAGTTCACAGAGTCTTTGTTGTTTCTTCTGGAGGGATGACTCTTACATCTTGTAGCAAACTTCTATATAGAAGCTAATTTAACCTTGTTTCTCTGTACCGCTGAGGAGAATGACAATATAAGATACCTTAGAAAACACTAAACAACAACTGCTAAGAAAGAAGAAAGCAGGTGAGAAGATTTCGTTTGGGCATGCGTGCCTCTTGCTTGTGATCTTTCATCTCTTTTGGATCAATTACTATACAGAAGTAGCTACAAGAACAGAAGAAACAAGGATACTTGTCAGCATTTTCATGTGATGCTTTATGTGCCATCTGGGCAGTATCTGCTTGCATCAAAAATGAAAGATTGAAAGGGATCACCCATGAAGTCATGTCTCCTGAACTCACAGACCACTATGCAGTGGAATGGAGATTAGTTTACTGTAAGTGTGCTAACTGAAGAGCACAAGGCCTGCGTTCTCTACTATTGTTCTTTCCTTCATGTTATTAGGTATATATTTTATGGAAGATTTTGCAGTGGTAACTTGCTTGAGGTCACAAGACGATGGTTCCCAGGCTTATCAGATTCAGTCCCGGTTGGTAGACTGGTTCCAGATTCAAAGTGCAGTAAGGGTAGGTTACGTTGAAACATTCTGGTAAATCAAATTATTGCAAGTAACATACTCAGCAAAGTTTGAATCTATTCTCAGTGTTTGTGTTCTTGTTCTTTTTATAGTTTGTTTTCTGTTCTGTTTTCTAAAGAGTTTGCTTATCTTTGAACACGTATGCTGTCCTTCTGCATATAAAGGAGAAATTTCCTCTCCTTGGTCATGAGCAAGTAATCTGAGGGATCAAAATATACTTTCCTGAAGAGCCAGAAGAATAAATGACCAAATGTTTCTATGATGTTAACTTGGTCTCCACCCTCTCAATCATATTCTGAAGGAGATGAAACTACATTTGTCTCTTTGGCAGCAGGGAACAAGCAGGTGGTTCAGAAATCCCCGCACTTTTGTGGGAAAGACTGAAATATCCTTCAGAGATGACTTCACCACAGACACCTTAGGGTTTTAAGAGACATCCATTTCTTTTCCATCTATTTTTCCCTTTAGTGTTTTCTCTTTAGTCAGTGATTGACGTACGAGCTAACAAAATCCCTCACAGGACCAAATCTTCCCTTAATCCCAGGGTAAGGATCCTGAATAGTTGAGAACTTGCGTTTCTTCCAAAAATCCGTGACTAAGCAAGGAATTATGTCTTTCTGGGTTTTAACATTCCTTAAAGGGATATGGTAATGCTTTTGATTTGCTGGAATTGATAGGACTCCTACCAACAGACTGACTTTTAAAAGGAGTTGAGATGAGATTGCTCAGCATGCCAGTGTAATGGGAGAGCGCAAAGCACATGATGTCTTTTGGAAAAAGATCTGCAACTCTGCCCATCTCTGCAAATGTGGTTTGAGGCAAGAAAAAAGGTGGTCTCACCTTAGTTGCTACAGGACATTTCTTCCTTTCCTGTGTAGCAAAAGCTACTTTGAAGCATCATGTTCAGCTCAGTGCCACACATATATGCCCAAGGAGAAATTAATCTCCTGTCCCCGGTTTTCTGATTTCTTGTGTGGCTGTGTGCCAGATAGTGTCCAGGTATGGGAAGGGGCTTTTGGCTAGGCCACATCATGTCCTCCACCAGAGAAAGCATCAGATTTGTCTTGTTCTCCTTTTGTAGTCCTGATGTGGCCCGTGGGCCAGCAATTGATCCATACTGAACCGTGGTAGAAGATGAAAAAGTCATCTTATTAATTGGAATTCCAGGATCTGGCCATTTCACAGCTTCACTGAGCCTTTTCTGGAACTGATGCCTTCTGACAGAATGCGTTTAGGACTTTCATCCTTCGCCTGAGCAGGAATACATTGCTTTGTGGTAGATTTTTACCACTTCCAAAGCTACAGCCCTTCATTTTGGGTAGACTGTTCTGATGTTTCCCTGAAAACTGTTTGCAGTGGCTTCTATCCAGAGGGATATTCTCTTGTACCATGGATGACGATCTAATTCAAGCTGTGCTGTTGTTCGTAGTAGACTCTTGTGCTGTCTTGATGCATAGGCTTGGCAGTAAGTGAGAAGAGACTTCTTTAACAAGTTCTTCACCCAGGTACTCTGGGATAAATAAGTGTTTCCATTCTGGCATAGAAACTGCAAGATGAAGTTGTTTACCTGGGAAAACTGAGGCAGGAGTGCTTGCATGTGTAGCCTGATCCATCTGTTGGCATGTGGAGTTGCAGGGAGTCAAGCAGGAGAAAGAAAATAAATTAGCAGTCTGTTTCCCCTCTCATGGGATCTTGTCAACTTTTGTTTTTTGAAGCCTGTGGGGAGAAGAGCGATTACTCAAATGGGAAGAAAATCTGGATTCACCAAAGGATGTAAACATTTTCCAGACAGGAAAAGTGCATGGTTGAGAATTTGATGTCATTTTTGTGCTGGCCGTGGTTTGTGCTCATCTGACCACAAGTCAGATTTGTCATCCCTTGGAGACAGGGAGCCTCTTCTGAGACAGTAAGGTGCCTTTTGGACTGTGTTACAGAGTTGTCATGTTACTCTGCTGACAGTAAAGGCACTGTAAAATTTCCACCATCTGTTGTCTCCTCCTCCCCCTTCCAATCTTGTAGTGTTTTGCATGTCTGCAGTGACTGTGGTTAGGTAAGATCGTCCTAAGTCCATTTTGCATATGAGATCTGTACAGGGTTACAGTCATCTTTAGAAGGCTGCGTCTGTGCGGGAGGTTTTCACCAGGTCCATTTAAAGAATGTATCAATGTCAGCTGTCTGTCATTTCATTATTGGTGTGTGAACTTGTCATCCAGTCTTCACTTTTGTAATGTCTCTTAACTACATACATATACACACACACACACACAAACACACCCCATGGGACTTTGTGCCTGGAAGTAGAGAAAAAAGAGCCTGTACCATGTGGCTAGTTGCTGGTTTTGTGGCTCTGAGCTCAAGTTAGGCCCTTCCTTTAGATTAACCGATTTCAGCCCATCTCCTGCTGAGGCTCAGGTGGTGTTCACCCACATATTTAAGTTCATACTCTGGCAGTTTAATTAAAGCATGGTCATTCACAGTGCTCTGCATGAAAGCATAAGCTGCTTGCTTGGAACATACTTGAAATTTTCATATTAGGAAAATATGGTTAGGAATGTATACTTCTATTCAGACATGCCAAACCTTGCTCTAAGTGAGGTTCTTTAAATGGTCCATAAAACCAAGTGATCTGGGTACTAGATCTTTCCGTGGTGATCTGTGAGAACATCAAGAGTTTGGGCTCCCTGCTGTATCACATAACATTTCTTTGGCAAAACTGGGTAGCTGTTCTAAAATGAAGACCTGGACTCCCCAGAGGTTCCATCCAGCTCAGAAATTAGTACTCGAAGAGTTTTCTGACATGGGCTGATTTTCCCCTTGACTCTGGTTGTACCTTGAAACAGCTTCTGACCTACCTAACACTCAAAGGCACGCGCATCACTTTTTCCTCCTACTAAACCCTTCTCTCTCCTCCACAGGAATTCAGCTCTCCTAGTTTGTGGTTCAGCATTTTGCTAAGTTGACGGTAGTCTTAGAAAATTACAGTATATTTATTACATCATATGTGTACAGTTTATGTAGCAAATAGGTTAGACACAGGAGATTTGTTTGAGGTGATTTGTCTTCTCGGTGAGGTATTATACATGCCGCAGGGCCCCAGTGTGCACCTACAGTTTTAGTTTCAGTGGGAGAATGACTGAAGCTCTATATGCACCTTAGCTTCAATGTGCTGCTGCAAGGCGACAACACTAGTGTACAATCCCATGTTTTCATGGGTTCAAAAGGTTGAGGAGTAATCAAAATTAAAATAGCTAGAATTTCTTTAACTTTCTACTTCTGGGAACTGAGGGCTGTGGGGAATTTTAGACAATTACACTGAATTGCTTCTGAAAGATTAATATGAGGAACTTTTTCTCCATCTGCTTCCTTGCGCTTAGGGGTTTTTTTTTTTTTTAAAGTAAAATGCTTCACACTCATTTTGTAATTAGACACTAGACGTTGGTTATCTGTAAGGATTAGTGCAATACAAATTTTTGGTGCACGTGGAAAAAATGTTACTATAACATCAGATGGAACTAAATGTTTGAAAAGGTAAACTCTGCAATGCTATATTATCTGTTTCTCTTTCTAAATAAAAAAGCGAGTCTTGCAGTTGTCTGTATGACAGATTGTTATTGGTAAAGTACACTGAAATAAAACTCAGCTGCTCCAATTTTAATTATATGAATTTGCTTTCCAAGTATAGAATTTTCTCTTTTTATGAGCATAAGAAACAGTTAACGTTATTTAATATGGTGCTTGTGGTTCAATACTTATTATTCAGCTGCTGTAATTTTGGCTCCAATGTATAATTACTCTGTAATTACAGCATTATCCAAAGCAAAAACGGGAAATAGTGCTACATGGAAAGAAAACGTTCCTATCTTATAAATTGTGTATCTAAACTCATTCTTTTTCCTGAATATCTTGGAATTAACTGGACTGCAGTCATTTGCGTAGCAGGATAATTCAGCTCCAATTTAGATTACATACTGTAGTATATATGATCAAGGATGTATTTAAAAATTAAAAAAAGGGGAAGAAAGAAGCTCTGTAGAGAGAAGCACTAATGGAGCCTGGTTTTCTGTAAACCTATGACTATAGAAAGGCAAAGGCAGCAGCTACTGCAGCTGAATTTGAATCCCATGTTTCAGTTGTTCCTCACTGTGGCTATCTCTCAACTCTTTCTGCAGGCACCAGGAAAATCTCTAGAAATGTCAGTATCTTGCCCTCTCTCTGGTTTGTTTGCAGTTGGCAGTGTTTCAGGATGGGACTGCTGGATAGACAAAGCTCACAGCCTCGTTGCCACAGAGAAACAAGCTCAGGCTATCTTTAGGAAGAATACACTGGAAACTTTGGCCTTTTCCCAGAACCATCTGTCATGGGGGTATTCATGAAGCTGAAGGGTAGCATATTCAGACTTGCAAAACACGTAGGTTTTTGCATAGTGTGTAACATGTTTCTGTAAATCCCACTGGTGATATCTGGGACTTGAGAAGGGGTTAGCTATCTATTTGTAAAATAACAATATGCAAATTTGAAAACAGAAAGTAAAAAAACCCTAAACCAAAAACTTTTGGGTTTTGGGTTAGGCTAATTTTTTTCTAAGTCACACACCTTCTGTCTAGTGAATGGTGTGTTTGTTTGGTTTTTTGGTGTTGGTTGGTTTTTCTCTTTTCAACTTTACTGATGATTTTTACTGGCTTTTATTTTATGTTTTGCAGGTTATTGATCTGATTTAGTTTGTACATTCATATCTCACTTCTGATTCTTTCACATGAGATCCATGTACCCCTCAGATCAATACCTATGTTTCTGGCTGTTGCTTTCCCCCTTCCTACTAGAGAGACTTAATAAATGAAATCTTACAGAGGCCCCGGTCAAGATTAGTATCTCCTCGTGCCAAACACAGTGCAAACATACCTGAAAGTATTGTCTCAGCAGTGGAATTAATGTTGTGCAAGTACATGACAGTTTCAGCAGAGTTTAAAATCCAGGGGAAATTTCTCAGTGCGTGAGGCTCTCTAAATGCTCCATGTGTTTGCTTGTCTCCCAGCTTGGCAGGTATGTGCCCTTCCTTCCCTAGGTTGAACATGCTTTTGGTAAATGGGGAACCTGCAGAAGCAGCTATTTCTGACTTCCTGACAATATAGGTTATTGCCCACACTGCTTTGGCTGTCCTCAGCAGACCTGATGTAGCCAAAATGCCATGCTTATGTGGTAATATTTCAAGGTGAGTTTTGTGATATCAGGTTTTAAAAAAAATCCCATTGTTATAGTGTTCCCTCCTGCTTCCCAGAACTTCCTGTCACCCACAAAATGGGAACATTTAATCTGCTATTTTAATCACCTGGACATAATTAAAATATTGTCAATTCAATATTTTTCTTCCCATGTTTTTAATAGCCTGACAGATCTCTTCATTTTAAAACTAATATTCAAAGTAATAAGAAGCAAAGCACAAATATAATGAAGTCTGTAAGAATAAAAGACAAAAGAAGTTCACTGAGTCTGATGCAATTTTTACATCTCTGAAGTTGAGGATTAACTTTCCCTACGCATACGCACATGTGTGTACAAAGACAACTTCACTGGCCAGTGTGCCTTCTATGGTATGCTTCTTACTTTCTGTTGGATGGTAAATTGACTCTGGCAAAGAACTGCTTGTGACAAGCTGTCTTCTGGTGTGCCCTAAAACATGCTGGTAATGTACTATAAAGTAATTTTGAAAAGCAGCCTATAATCATAACTCTCCAAACAGAATCTAACTGATGAAATACAATGTTATGATATTAACTATAATAGCTGTGGACAAAAGAGAAGCAAGAAACCAATGGTATTTCTTGTATTTCAGTGTGTGTGTGCGTATAGACACGCACACAACATTTTAAAGAATGTATTTGTGTACTGTGTGTCTATGTAATTCTCTTGTGCTTGGTGCATGTGGCAAATACAAAATAACTGGTCTTTTATAAACTTTCAGCAAAATATTAGTCGTACACAGAGTGCCAGTACATTGCCTTTGTTTTCAGTGAAAAAGGTATGATTAGGAAGCAAGAATTATCTAGTATATGTTATCTAGTGTAAGTTAATTTGTTACCCCATAATAAATTGGTCTGGGTATCTAAGACCCAAACTTCTTAACCCTTGCAGCCATCTCCATTTCACTCATTTTTTTATCTGCTCCGTGTTTGCATGGAGTACCATACATCCATGAGTCATGAAACAGGCAGCAGAGACCACAGTGAGGACTACAGAATAAAAATGTACACCTTCAAAGTGAGTATATATTAATTTTCTTCAAGGGTATTTTTGACAAGCGTAGCTTTGTTGAGACATTTCTTTGTGTGGGAGTGTTCGCCTCAGCATTGCTTTTCCCCACACATGAAAATAAACCACAGACTTTTAAATATCCTGAGAAAAGTTTCTTCAAAGAAAGATCAAAAGTCTTTACTAACGTCTGAGGAAGCTGCATGGCTGCCTCTCTTGTGAACTCATGTCTATGGAGAGCTGGCTAAGACAATCAAGATCATTATTCCATTGATCTGATCATTTGCAACCTACTCTGGGAGGAGATGCCTTGTTTGGAGAGGGAAGAGGTGGGGGAATCCACAGATGCCCCCTAATTTTACCAAGACAGACATGAATAAAATAACTTTCCAAAACCAACTCTGTTTTTCCCACTGTGTTGTGTAGGACGCTCTACTTCAAACAATTGTCTTTGGCGGTGCATGTTCAGGAGTTCTGTGTAGGAGTGAGCTGATTGACATTTTTAAATACGCAGTTTTATCTGCTTTTGCGGCTACTGAAGTTATGTGAAATGTCTAGATACTGCTTTCAGGGCTTCACACAAATTGTGTATCTGATTTTTTTGTTGTTGTTTGTTTGTTTCGTTTGCTTGGTTGCTTTTGATTTGATTTCTCCAAAAATCTCTTTTAATCTATTTTTGCATCTAGGCAACACAGAACACGTATTAGCCAAGTTTTGAAAGTTTGTGGTGTTCTCTCTCACCTGTAATTCCCCACCTTTAGACAGCTTTCAGGAAAATAGGTTAATTTTTGTTCTTCCTAAACCCTGGGTTTTCTTTCTTATGTTTTTCTTAAACGTAGTCTGTTTGCTCTCATGAACTTCATCTTTCATGCTTCAGAACAAATCTTTATGTGCTGATAACAGAGAGTACTTAACTCACAGAAGCTGTTGAGAATAGCATTTCTCTTTTGAAGGATTTTACTGATTTTGTCATGCTGGCACCAAGTATCTGTGAATAACACTAGATAGGCATTCAGGCTTGTATCTAAACTATGATTTCTGAGTTGCTGGTATAGGATTTTTTTTTTGTTTGAGTTTTTGTTTGTAGTTTGTTTTAAACCAAACTTCTTCATACCATCCCCATCAATGACTGTATTCTGCTGCTATCTAGAAATCAGACAGTAATCTTTCATTGGTTTATCTGATCAGAAATTAAATCACTCAGGTTGCTTTTTTTCCCTGGATTTTAGGGTTTTCTTTTACCCGTGGGCTGGATTTTCTTTATATATCCTAAAATTCAGAACTTTATTACATTCTGTGATTCGGTACTTTGTGTTCCTATAGTTGGGGAAATACTGTGTTTGTATTCTGTAATACAAAACCAGTGTGATTGCATGTTGTTGTTCTCCTTGCTTTCTTTTCTCATTAATGAGAATACCTAAGTATGTAACAGCAGGCTAACATACTTCCTCTGACTGAGACAATCTTTAGTTGTGCAAGAAATCTGCTCTGGAATTTTCCTCTTTCAACTGCAACTACAAAACAGCAACATGTGGACAATTGGTAGAAGATTCCTCACTCTGCTCCCCATGCTGATGTTCTTCATATTTCATATCCAAGAGAAGTCTTTGGATAAATTAGATAAATATCCTAAATCATTCTTTCCCAGGAGTTTAATGGAAACAAAATTTCTCTCAGATCTCCAGTCCTCTCACTGTAACCTTTCTATGCAGGTTAGACCTTATTTCCTAAACCCTATTGAATTTTAGTGAAGGAAAGGGATGCTGCCATCATCGGGATGAACGGCACGAGTTCCCTCCTCCCCTCCTCGCCAGGGGTACTGACTGGCTGTGCCCTGTATCCCCCTCATCCAACCTCCTAAATGCTGCCTGTGGGCTGTCACCATGATTCATGGTGACAAGTTGTGTGATTTCGACGAGTACCCCAGGGTCACAAGATGCTCCGAAGAAATTTTGAAAACTTTCATTTCTAGGCTTTGGTGGAAGTGGAAGTCAGTGTTGCATTGATGTTTTGAATCCAAATCTCTTTTTGTGGACTTCAGCTTTTTGTTGTTTTGGAGGCTTTTTCTTTTGTTTTGTTCTTATTTATCTTGGTTCTACAAGTTGATTTTGTGGCAACAGGTTTTTTTTAATTATCTGGTGCATGTTCACCTCTACACAACTGAACACAAAGGAAGCATGAGCTTCCAGGTAGATTTTTCAAGTCAGCTTTGTAGTTTGTTTTTAGTTTCTGAAGAATTTTTTTCATTAAGATTGATTATTGCCTTAAATAAGCCGAAGTAATATTACAATTTTGGTGGCTTATATTTTTTATATTGCTCATATTAATTGGTGACCGTGGCTATGTGTTTGCCAGGAAAACGTGAAAAGCACAGAGTTTGAAAAGTAACTATACACAGAGAAATTAATTTCTGTATGTGTTCAGATTACTAGCCACAACATTCATTATTATTTATTATAATGGCTTGCAGTTTTGGACCTTCAGCTCTCGTAGGAATATACCCTGCTCTCATGATGCAACTTTGGAAAAGGCAATAAAAATGCACTGGAAAGTGCAGCTTTCTAATAGGAAGTTTCTTAAAAGCAGTGAAGTTAAATTGCCTCCTTACAGAAAAAAGAAAGTGGAACAGAGTTCAGAGAGCCAGGTAGATCTACCTCCTCTGTGTCCTTGGCTGTGGTTTCTTTTTCTTTTTTTTTTTCTTCTCTTGTTTGAAATTTGGTCTTGAGGCCATCATCTGTGCTTTGGCATAGGGCAAATGGAGAAAACTTGTATATTCTTTTCATTGCTACATGAGGACCCTGCAGGTTTGCTCCATGAGGTTCATACGTGAAAGCAAATGTTGATTTGTGGCTGCAGCTGTGACTTCGCCCTGATTTTGATTATGCTATAGCTGAGCCTGGGGGTGGGGGGTGTCAGGTTTGGGGCAAGGCATGCTCCAGAGGTGACTTAGAGCACATTGTTGTTGTTTGTTCCTCTCTTTGTTTTTCCAGTTGTTCAAATAAAATATGGCCATGGCCAGTTGTTAGCCCGGTGGCTAGTGGGAGTTGAGGAAGGGGATTTTGCAGACATAAATGGATGCATCTATATGAATATTTTACAAGGTTCTAATGTTCAGAGAGGTCCTAAGGGAACACTAAAGTCTGGATGCCTTCTTTCCCGTCCCCACCCCTCTAAAGCCTCTCTGAAAAGCCGACTTAAAACACCTGTTTATCCTTTTGGAAGAATGGTAATTGAAATTAAAGCAAAATCTTGGTATTACCCAGCTTAGCTGCTCAGCACCACTCGTCCTATGTTTTGCTGGAGCTCTGTTACTTGTGTGTTGGCGCTGGAGTCTTGCAGAAAGCTTGCCTGCCTCTCTGATGGCCAGTGACAAATCACATGGAACTAGGCAGAGGCAAGGTGGGACCTGAGGGATGTTGTAGGGACACTTCTGCTGCCTGTGTTCAGCCCTGCAATTATCATGGGAAAACTGGGGAAGGAAATATTTGAGCGGCTGGTATCATATATGGGTTGATCTGCCAGGAGAGGTCCTGTTGGAGTTGCTTTTTTTGGTCTCTGTTGCAATTATATTACGTTCCTACTGGTATTTTCCTGGCAGCTGAGGACATGTCTGCAGTTTTTTAGGTGTGTTAAGGAGGGCGTAGACAGGTGACTATAAAGTTTGCATTTAACATGCAACTCTTTCCTAGTGAAGCAATGAGTCATATCCTGCAGGCACCGAGGGCCTCCTTAGAGCTGCTACTTAGTGAGACTTCATTGAAATTATTTTATCTGAAGCTAATACTTCGCTCCTGAGAGCACCGTGCCTCTTCTACATGTACATAGTGCTAATTTGTTACACATTAAGTCAGCAGATTAATGCCACTTCTGAAAGTACCTGTGCACCTCATCATCTGCACATATCCCTCCTAATTCTGTGTTATATAGTTACAAACATCTCTCCTAGACACGCACACACACACACACACACACATATATATATGAAAAAGACACTTCCTGGTTAAACCTCTGACATGGAAGTTTGCTAGTGAACATTTACTTAGCATTAAAAAAAAATAATTCCAAAGCAGCCCATTTGATTTTTGAGTGGTTGTAAAGGAGTCATTTTAGCACGCAGCAGGTGAGTGTGTAGTGATCGTATGTTCTCACACATTTATAGTATTGACTTACTTTCTCTAAGAGGATCATTTTTCTTAGCGCTCTGTTCCAATCAATTCTGTTTTGAGTGAGTGAATAAGTATTTTAAAAGTGTTAACAGTAGAGTGGATTTACCTTGATTAAGATGATACGCAGCCCTGAATAGCTAGTTGTTCCTGTACGTGCAAGCAATTCTATTTGAGGAACGATCACAGATCCTAACGCTCCTCTGACACCAAAATGTTGATTTTCGGCTCACATAAATTTCTAAAGATAAAGTAAAGGCTTTTAAATGAAAGGTTAGAGAATCTGTTCTGCATCATTTAATACCAAATATCCAATAAACATCAGAGTGCATATGGTGGGGTTCTGCAAGCTTTCCTTGCGCAGGTAGGCCCATTAAAGCCTGTAGGGCTGCATGTGTAAGATTGAATTACAGGGCTGGGGACTGTATTTTTTGACTCTTATTGCTAGTATAACTCTTGAGTACATGCATTTTTCTTTAAGACTGTAAGTCTGGCCAGTCTGAAAATGTAGCATTTTTAAAGGTCTGTTGTTAACACAAACATATTCATTAATTAAGGAAACAAATCTAGAGTCAGTAAGATATCTTCTCCTCACTGTAAGGTTTAGACATTTTCTTGCCATGTAACCTTAAGAAAAAGAAGAAAAGGAAAAAAAAAAAATCCCACAAAACATAAAATTCACTGGAATAGGAGATGGGAAGGTATATTCATGATACCTGAGAAGTAAAACTGACTGTCCAGTTTGGCTTTCAGGGTTAGAACTGGAGGAAAAATAAGGAAGAAATGCATATGTATGGTAACAGTGAGGTAGATTGTGGCTCATAACACTGGTATTAGTAATGACAGCAATACCATTTTATCATACACGTTCATCCTTATTTTCTTACATTGCATGAGCCTAAGACAAACTATGTAGGTTTATCTTCACAGCATTTGCATAGTGAGATTGTTTTTGTCAGAATTTCACCTTCAAACAAATTAGAGCTGCAGAGCTGAAACTTACCCATCTCTTTAAGGTTAGTTAGTGATTTCTTTAGAACGTATATGGTGCCGGGCAAATGCTTCAATGGTAAGTAGTAGTGCTTAGGCATCAGAATTTCTTTCAGGAAACTGAATCAAATTGGGATTGTTCTAACTTGTCTTTTTACAAATAAGCCAAAAGCACTGATTTTTGCTGCCCATCAAGAAAGTTAAGTAAAAACTTCAGTCTTTGAAAATAGCCTTTTGAAAATAATATGTTCTAGTTTTAGTTTTGCTTTATTTGAAGAATTATATTTATAACTTCTTAATGTCCTGTTAGGTCCTGGACAGGGTTCTTAAATGCCACTGAAAAAATTCACAAGAGTGGTCATTCGGAAACTTCATCATCTTTACCTTACCACATCTGCATTGTGCATTTCAAAATGAAGTTATTGTAAGCAGAGTCTGAACGATGAAAAAGCCTTATGGCAAATTCTTGTTCTTGTGGTGTTCTTCACATATCTCTTAAACCAATATTATCCCAACTGATAGCCTTTCTGTTCTGTGATCAACAGCATTTGTCACAGATGTATGATTTTAAGGATCTGGACTAGATATAATTCAGTTTAGCAAGTTGAACTTGATCCTAAATGATTGCTATTGTTTTGGGCCCATAAAAATAGTTTGGAGGCTTAGTCAGAACCACAGTAATAAATGTAGTGAGCAAGCTTTGAAAAAAAATATTAAGAACAGGATCCTGTGAAGTTATACAGGCCACCTGTGCAAGACGTAACCCTGTGGAGATTTAAGGCCGTCTTCCCAAAGGGCTTGTACAATACTTGTAAGAAATAGCTTTGTCGAATTTGCAGCTGCCTTGTTAAGCATGGACCATGGTCATCTGCTCCCCAGCTTGGCAGGGACAACAAAGGCAGTGTTTCGGTCATCGTCTAACCACTGGAGCGGTGGTGATTGGCAGCACTGCTCCAAGGGGTACCATGGACGGCCCTGGGGTGCGCAGCCCTGCCTGGTGCCGAGTTTGCTGCTATGCGCTGGGGCGCAGGGCACCTCTGCACCTGCTACCCAGCTGCTCTGGGGGCAGTAGGACTGTCTGGGAGGATGAAGGAACAGGAGAATCTGTCAGGAGGGAGGAAAGAAGCCCTTGGCAAAACACCCGCAACAATTTTGGGGAAGTGTCTGCCAATGTTGGTGTTTCATCTTTGTTTTATGGAAGCTATGTATGCAGGGTGAACTGGACAGAGCACCTGGAAGCCTGTGAATAACACTGTGCCCTATTGTGGGACACAAATACAGCTCCTATGTATTTACATAAATAAAATGCTTCTTTTAAAATGTAGAAGTATATACATATGCAAACTTAGCCCACTGTGTGGGAAAATTGTAAGGGCTGAGACCGTGACATGTTGTAAAAAAGAAATCGGGTACCTTAAGATAAAAGTTTGCTTTCAGATATACAGAGGAGCGTGTGGGAAGATTTTCACACTAGCTGTGCATAGGTGCTTAGCCTAGCTGGCTGTAGGCAGTGAAGAAGGATGGGGCTATCAGAGGGCACTTGCACAAGTCCAAGGTTGGATTCCTGCTCAGGAGAAGCCCTGCTCTCCATGAGGTGCAACAGGAGACTGAAGAGACTGATTGGTTAAGTACCTAAGCACTGAGGTATGAAAACTCCTTCCTTCCCTGTTCCCCACTCTTTCTTCCCAAAGGAATTAGTGTTGCTTCTCAAAGACGTTGAACTGCTTGTTCATTGCAACATCCCAGAATTCGTTTTGTTGAAGCCCTGCAGAATTGATGTCAGAGTTGTAGTAGGAAAATTACTAAAATAGATGGCTTATCATCCTATTCAATTAGGTGCTTCTGATGATATCTTAAAGAAAAAATCCTGACGTAGTTACTAGCAACTGTTACTCAGCAAAGAGGGTTTGTAGGGGATCTCTCTTGATTGTTCTGGGAATATTTCGACTCAGTCTCTAGCACTGGTCAGAAACCAGAGAGCTTTAACAAAGCAAGTAAGCTAAACCAGAAAACATCATTATGCCTTCGTGCAAACATATTCTGGGTATTAGATGCAGCTGATTCCCTATCTTCATAAAATGTAAGGTAGCACCAGATTACCTATGCTTTATCTTCTAGGACTACTAGACCATGACTGTTCAAATGGAAAAGAAAATGTGTAAGAGGCATCTGATTTAGTACTCAGATATCCTGAGCAGCATACGTGAAGCAAATGGAAAGAATTATTTTCTCGTAGTATGATAATCAAGGGACAATCAGTGAATCAGTTTGCCACAAAATTGAAGCGAAATAAAGTACTTCCTTGCACAGCACATAGCCAAACCATAGTGGTCAGTGCCATGGGATATCACTGAGGCCAGAGGTGTTAGTGCATTCAGTAAGGAGATTCACAGAGGATTGAGTTGGTCGTGCTAGTTTAGCAGGATGTTCTGAAGGCAGCTTAAATCTTTAAATGCCAGCTGAGGACGTGCTAGGAGAAGGATCACTCTGTTGATGCTCCCTTTGCTCTCTTTGTCCTAGCATCTGCTTTTGGCCTCTGTCAGAAAGGTGGTGGAACTAGTTCAACCTCTGTCTTTCCTCATGCATTTATCCTGTAGCACAGGTGCGACTCTAGACTATGAATTCTCCAGTACCTTTTAAAGCTAGGTAATGAAATACATTTTGTTGCAATCCACTAATTATTTACAGCAGGGAGTCAGGCTAATTTTGCCCATGTGATACTTTATATATCAGAAGTTACAGCTGTCACAACTCATTATTTCCATTGAGAATAGTGATTCATCTTTCCATGAGTTGTCAAGAGATCTCACAGTGGGAATGAAATTTTAGCTCATGTCACCATTCTGTAAGAGGAAATACATATGGGTACAGGACATTATGTTTGGATACATGTGTTTTCATTTGAAATTGTCTTTTAAGAATTTTTGTCTTGGAAGTGTTTTGAGTGAACTTAGTATTTATTTGTCCATGGCTAGCCTCAGCGTGGTAGTTGTGGAGAAGAAGGCTTGCTCTTATGGAAAAGGTACATTTCAGCTTAACCTCTCAAATGTGGTTTGGTCCTAATCAGGAAAACCAGCTTTTAGTGTGATAGAAGAGTCTCTAGATTTCAGTCTTTTCCTCCATGCTATAACTGCTGCTGTGATGCTATTCCGATCAGTGTTTTAACTGACAAAGCATTTCTGCTGTATTCCTCTCATCTGTCTGGAGTAAATTTGTCTTGCTTTTCTCCAAGTGCTTGTCAGAGTGGTCTGTTAGAGATGATACTTAGATTGGGAAGGCCTCTTGGGCAAGAGCTAGCCACACCAGCTCTGCCTTCTGCATTACTGTAACTATATATGAAATTCTGAAAAGAAAAATCATTTGGAGAAGACAATTTCAGGATCTATAAATCCCACATATCTGAGGTTACTTTGCACTTTGTGTCCTTGTGTTGAATTTTTTTTTATTTTTCACTTTGGTTGTCTTTTTAATGCTTGGTATACAAACTCAGTAGGGGAGTTGGAATGGAATTTCAAAAAATCTGAAGTCCAAATGTCACAGTTTTATAAAAAGAATAAATATGCTAATAAACAGCATCTGTATAAACTTGGGGTAGCATTTTGCATATTTTCAAGTATTATATTTCTCGTGAAGAGATGTTTTTGATTCAACCTTCATAGTGTCATTCTTATAAAAAGACAACATTTTGAGTGGACTTTGAAATTGTGTACTATGACAGGATACAAGACTTTGACCTTTCCTTTAAGAACTTAATTTTGGTGCTGTATTGTCCCGAATTCTAGTCTTCAGGAGTCAGGACGCTGACATCCTTAAAATAATTTTCACAACATAAGCCAGGTTGCTGGAGAATCTCTTTTCACAGTGAAGAGCCCTTAGCTTTGTGCAACCACAGAAGCAAGGACAGTCAGAGGAGTGCAGTGAGAATGTTTTTCCATCACCTTTATCTTTCAGTGCTTCCTGCAGCACACTATGGCTTAGGCAATGGTTGTGGTAAGAAGCAATTAAATTGATGCAAAGACCAAGTTGATTTGACATGGTTTTAACCAAGTGTTTATTAGTTGAACTAATCTTGGGCGTTTTTGGCATAATATATGTTTGAGTGGGAACTTGACTCATTGTCAGAAGCCTGTGTGTATTTGAGCATGTTAAGCTGACGTTACCAAATGGAGCCGTGGGAGGCTTTTGGCTTGTGTTTATGGAGTATAAACCAAAGTTCCTACCTTGCTGCCTCAAGAGCCACAAAAATGTTAATAGAAGTCAGAGATGTAAGAAAAAAATTTATTCCATATAGCCTGTCAACTTGCCAGTACTAGCTTTTTCCTTGGGTTACTTTCCGCTATTTTGTTCCATCTCGTTTTAGGTATCACAAGGGATGAGACTTCCTCTGCATTTCCTTGGAAATTATTTTGCAGTCCTCATGAGACTTTGTGAAGCTTTTCCCTCATTTATATTTCCTGGTCCTTAGATTTCCAGAGCAGAACCTGCACCCAAACTGTCAGGGGTTGCCTTCCTGTTAGCTTTGGCAAACAGTTTCTGGCTTCCTTCTTGCTGCTGTCTGCTTTTGTTCGATGGAGTGAACCAGTGAACATTTGCATACCTCAAACTACAAGTGTTTTAGGATAGCTATAGAGAGTGATGCTGTCTGCTGAAGAGTGCTGTGAACATTTTAAATTAACCTGTATGTATCAGGTGAAGTAGCAGTAGCTGTTAGTTTCTTTTATTGTATTTTCTTTTGTTTCTCTCAAACTGGATTTTCTGCACAAAGTTTGGTGTCTCTTAGATCTTCCTAACCAGTTTCCCTTGTTCTCCTTTCCCTGACCCCTTTCTACTTTAACACTAAGGTGCTTCTGCATAAGCCTTACACTTGGCACGTGAAAATTTAATTATAGGCACTTAAAGCTAGATTAAGATGAAGTCAATGATTCACCAGTAAGTAAAAGCTAAAATTAATCATTTAAACTGCCTGTAAGATTGGAAAATTTTTCCCCACTTCTTCAAAGATAATTTGTCCCTAAAGAACACATTGCTTGTATCTCAACAGTGAGGTGCCAATGTGTACAGAACACAAGGCAAACTAATTTGACTTGTTGTTTGAGCCTGCAGGAAGGCAGTGGCTTTTGCAATTGCTTCAAACCCCAAAATGTTTCAGGTCTATTGTAATCTAATTAGGTCCTTCTATTTTTTTTAATTATTTTATATATATATGTGTGTGTGTGTATATATATATATATAAAACCACTAAATATATTTTTACTCTAATCATTATAGCTATGAAAAAAAGGAAATTGAGAGCAACTGAAAACCAAATGTAAACAATAGTATATATATTTTAATTTCTGGCTTTTGGGAAACATTTTCTTGATTCCTAAGATTTAGTAAGTCTTGTTTGCCCTCTGAAATGGGGGATATAAGGGAATAGAAACTGCAAGGTATTGACTTCGTGGGTGTACCCTTATGCTAAAACAACAAAGATAGAAATACTGGTAAATGTATAATTCTCAGAAGCTGGTTCTTTCAGTTTTCTGGAGCTGGAAAGGCAGGAAGATTTGACCCTTGCACGAGATTTCTGAAATAATTTCTTCCTAAATGAATTTTTAATACCTGCTCAGAAATTCAGGCTAGAAGAAGGCATCTGACAACTTACATAAATGCTAAGTAGAAGATCTGGGAGTCTTAAACACTGTATATTCCCTGCTACCTCTGTGCTCTGCCAGCTTGCCTGTAGATCTTGCTCCTTCATCATCTCATTTGCAGAAATATATTATCTTCAGCTTAGAAGAGAAGGGAGGGGAAAAGTCTATGAAAATGGACAATTTTGCTCATTTAGTTAGACGTAATATTTTTGCCTAGTTCTTAATTGAGCTTTGTCAGCTCGTATACCTTCTTGTGGGAGAGACACCGATTGTGGTCAGATGCCAGAAATACCTGAATAGAGTGTTACTCCTTACTTTCTCTTTTTGCTTTCCACAAAACTTAATCTGATTCGTGACGCAAAATTGTTCTATCCATTAAAATATTGACTTAAAAATGTATGTAAGGATCAACTAATTTGAAAATTCTTTGTTGGGAACAGCAGTTTTTCCTTACTTAAATCCATCTGTCTTTTCCCTTCACATATTTTAAGATCTAGCCAAAAATAAATAAAATAACCCCCCCATCCTATTAATGTGATTCTACATAGTAATATCAGCTTAAAGGAAGCATGCCCCAGTCATCTTGCTAATTATCTGTGGCCCCTTTTAGGCCTTTAAATATAGTATCCTAACATGCTGCCCACATCTGGTGGGTTTTTTATAGCTCGGGTGGGAAAAAAACAGTTAGTTTCATCTCACCTCTGTTACACTAAGTTCAGCTTTCAGGCCTTTTCCATTAGTTGTCCATAAGTACAGAATCATGGAATTTTATAAAGAAGCTACTTGTTTGGTATCATTGGTTATCAGGCTTTAACTCATCCAAAAAGCCAAACAGAACTTCAAGGCAACCTGTAGTTCGACACTGAGACCTGTCTGAAAGAAAGGGGGCAGGAAGAGCTTTCTACTGACAATGATGATGCCAGGTTGGCGTTCACAATTTATTCAGTTTAGAGCAGCATAACATTTATTGCAGCACATCTTGGTACAGTGTTACGGGGCTATAATTTGATTCTTGAACCAGGTGGAGTGGTTGGAAATTGCTTATCTTTGCATTTGTCTCTGTGCTTTGCTTGGGTTTTACTGTAGGCAAAATTGAGGTAATTTCTTGTGTGTTGACTTGCTTCTCAGCCTTTAGCTTGAATTATCATACACAATAGCAACTGTTTTTTGAAAAGTTGCCATTTGGAAGGAAGCACAGAGGGTTGCCCCGCAGACCTGCAGGCACATGCATAATATATTACGTGTGGATACGCCCTACCTCAGGTGGAGACAGAAGCCGCCAAAGGCATACAGAGATTTTTTGCAAGACAGAATCAGTTTTGTGAAAGATTATACACACACGCGTGCGCACACACCCACACCCCGCCAAGTTGAGTATGTAAATGCTTTCTTAGATCTGATATGCCCTCTAAAGTGTTACAGTATGATAACAGATGAGCTAAGCTGCTTGCTGCCAAAACCCCACAAAGTGTGACTGGTACGCAGCCTAAGGAGGAACACTGCTCTTTTAAAACTATGCCAACCTTAATACTGTAACTAAATCATGGTTTAAATTATGAAATCATCACAGTATCCTTGAAACAAGATGTAAACTAGGTTCACTGTACAAAAAGGGGGAGAATGTGTGCAACACCTGTGAACACAGTGAAAAAGGAAAATAAGATGTGGAAATCACGTCTTATCAGGACATTTGTGCCGCATGATCACTGTCTCTGTCTCTCATCAATCTCATAACTGAGCCTCTTTAAAACATACTCTGCGCTCCTGGTTGCTGTTCTCTCACAGCCTCTTCTGGTCCCTGGGTTGGAGAAATTGTGTGGCTGTTCTCACCCACTCAACAACTCTTACACAGTGTGTCAAAAAGCAACAAATAAACCTTGATTTGGTGGTGCAGTAAGTCTGTATTATCTTAAAGCTTCTCAGATGGAAACGGTGGCCATGCAGTTTAGTGAACTGATTGGAGAGTAAATTTACAACATGAGTGGAACTTTATTTAAAAAAAAAACAACAAAAGGCACAAACCAAAAACCCAAAACAACAAACACACTAACTTTTATACAAGTAAAGTTTGTGTGCCAGATATCATCAGTCTGCATCATTATGACTCTGTCTGTCTTCCCACAGCCAGTATAACATGGGTGCAAATTTTGGCTCGTTTAATGGAAATATGGGCATGATTGATACAGATAAATTTTTTGCTACTGAAAGACTCATTCATACACAGAGCTCATGTTAGTGATGGTGCAAATACAGCTTCATAGGTAAATTAAAAAGGTTTCTGACAGTCTGCCTGACCTAAGACAGCTAGTTTTAAAACACCAGGAAGTTTTGTGAGGGTGTTGGGGATGGAAGTTTGTTGTGTCAAATTATAACTGAGTTCTGTCCAAATTCATAGTACTCTCTGCTGCTTATACAGGTTTAGTTCAGCTTTATTGGTCCCGCTGAGTTTTATATGCTGAGAGTCAGTCAAGTGTGTCTCTGTGGGAGAATGCTGATAAAACTTACTATTTTAAACGGGCTGTCTGCCTCTGCTGTTTTTCAAGCACAGTGTCTGTCTTTTTTCTGCATAAATTATATATTTTGCCTCCTCAGCTCCGTTTGGGCCTGGCTGCTGCAAAGGTGATAACTTCTCAATTACACATCAGGTGGCACATTCATGTTCTTTCTCATTTTTGCTCACCTGAAAAGCTTAGTCTTTTATTTCCCTCAGTCAAGCACCAAGAATGCTTGGTGGGTGGCATCCTATACACCCTGAAAAGTCATTATTCTTCCAGTCTTTCTGCAAGACTGCAATGCCTGTTTTGGTGAGGCAGTTAAGGAGTTAAAGGCTTGCGGAGTTTCAAAGAAGTGCCCAACAGCTGCTCTAAAGTATCCCTACAATCCTAGCTGACCTCATTCTTGTTAGATAACAGTGATAATATCCAAAAATGGGTGCAAGACAGGAAGTGTTTCAGGAAGGTATGTGTTTCCTGCAAAGACATCAGAAATGTGTTTTCTCCCAGGGCTACTTACTGTAAGATCCATATTAATTTCAATAAAATGGTTAAAATCCAGAATGTGTTTACAGAAACATTATTTTGGTCCAAAAACCCCCATCGCTTGTTGTTTTAGCATGCAGATGGCAAAAGCAGATGAGTTAACCACTGCATGTATTTAATATAACAACATTGCTCACTATGTGAACCTACTTTTTAAACATCTGGAGGATTCACATACTTTTTTTGATAGTTTTGTTTTCTATTTTTAAGGGGGGGGCTTTGACTTGCAAAAAAAAGTGGTACAGAAGAACTATAAATCTACTTGCAATACATTTTCACATTTACTTGATATTCAAAGACTGATTTGATACCTAAACAAGCTTTTAATTAATGTAATCAACTAAGAGAATTCTCTAGGAAGTAGAACAAAATTCCTTTCCTCCCCTCCACTGCATTCTATGACCTAGAATTTAAAAGAACTGCATAAATAGAGCACTGCCCACTATGTGCAGGAGGTGTGAGAAAGTCTTCAAAATTTTTGCCAAGAAAGTAGGAATGGTTTGTTTTTTAAAAGATTTAAGATTTTTTTT